>CM030361.1:271025160-271337522 GCA_017893485.1 Hemerocallis citrina | reverse complement strand
CTCATAAAAATTGTAAAACTACTCTTGATCATGTCCTGATCATGTCTAGCAACTTTTTTGGATAATTTTCAAGTGTTGATTCTACTGTTAACATTTTATTTTAATTGGAACGTCATGTCGGTGTCTCTAGACAGCAATCTGGAAATTAAAACCTAGCTGTACTAAAAATATGATAACTTGCAGTTTATAAATCAGAATTTAGATCCGTCGAATGTTCTAGAAACTATATTTAAAAGGCTATGACTTTCATTTTTAAAGGTTAACTTAATTCTAACAGTAACAGGGTCAAAAACTTACTACAACACTGACTAGACAGCAAGGCAGCGACATGATAAATTTTATTTATCGACAATCGAGATATACAAAACGCACATTCTATCATGAGAGTTTACAAGCATTCATGTCCAGTATTTCGGGTGCATTTCTACGGTTATCAAGATTGAAACTTGTAATTCCTACAATCTAGAATTATCATCAATAGTCATACCAATCCAGTGCATACAATCAAAATGTAGTAGACTAACCTATATCTCTATATTTGTACGGTGTGGTGTATGCATATGACAACGGGTAACATGGCTTGAAATTGATTCAAAGATATAGCACGAAAAGAAAACTACTACTCTGTTTCGCCAATGAATCCGTAATAGTTTCTTTGAGAGGTATCAAGCAAATAAATACGATAACGAAATAAGGACTACTTGCGGAGATCAAACAATTCTTGAACAAAAACAACGAGTTGGTTCAAGAGAGACTTGCCATTTGACGATACATTACAAATGGGAGAAGAGAATTCCGGCGGTAACGACGAGCAATGAAAATGCAGCAACGATAGCGATAAGGCAGCGACAAACGCAGTAAGGACGACTACGATGGTGAACGAAGGGCTGTCGGGGTGTTTCGGTGGTGTTGCAGGTATGGGCTATCGACGAGGCAGCAACAGCAAGAGGCATCAACGGGGTGAAGGTGATGCACTGCGATGGGCAGCAACAACAATGAGGTCGCGGTGGTGCTTGGGGTGATGGTAGCAATGGAGTGGAGGATGGTCATCGGTGGTGGTTGACGACAGTGGAGGGACTGCGATCAGTTGTGGGGTACTTGGCGATGGTGAGAGCAGCGAGAGGGTGATCGGGGTCGACTTCGGGTGCCACGATGATGGAAGGAGGGTGGCGTCGGGGTGCAGCAGGAGTTGCGGAGCTCGGAATGGCAACAAAGGTGGCGGAAGGAAGAGGAGATTGGTTAGTAGTCAGGAACTTAGGTTGAGGTGTTGCTGGTTTGGGGGACAAAGGCAGCGAGATGGAGATGGGGCGTGCTGCCGGGGTTGGTTCTCAGGTGGTGCAGTGGGCTTCTGTTGACGATTGGAGTTGAAGATGTTGAGGAGATGAGGGCGGGGTCGATGTGTAGGTGCTCGGGAGCAGCAAGGTCGAGCGGTGGTGCTGGAGATGATGAGTGTCGGCTGTTGATCGGAGCTGAGTGCGGTGGTGTGGGACTCGGTGCAGCGAAGGTGGAGGACGGAGAGGAAGATTGTCGGTGCTCGGCGAAGGAGGGAGAGGAGCTTCAATTTCGCGTGGTGTTGGCGAGGAAGGGAAGCAATCGGGGTTGATGGCGATGGAGAGCTTGGGTTTCAGTGGTCGGGGAGGCAGTAAGGAGGAAGAAGATGAGGGGTAGAGGATTAGGCGGTTGATAGAGGGATAGATTAGATTAGGGTTAGGGTTTAGGTTAATTAATGAGGGGATTAAGGGATCAGTTAGAGATTAGAGAAAATCAGGGGATTGAGGGATACGTGAAGATGAGTGATTAGGAGGAAATAGTGGGGATTGAGCGATTAGTGGATATTATGGGGTTTGATCTGATCATGGGATTGTAAGGAGACAAATAGGAAATTATTTGTTTGGGTGGAATTGGGCTGGGCTTCAATAGTTGAGCTCAACATTAAATAAAATAAAATAATCATTGGATTATAATAGTCTGGGTTTTGGGTTGAACTGGGCTAAAGAATTGGGTTTAGAATTCAATAAGAAACAATCAAGATTATAGTAGATTAATTAGAATAGTCCACATTCCAAAATTAAACAATTTGTACAAGAATTGGTAGGGTTCAACTAAAAAGATAGTTGATCGACTGAAAGAATACAATTGGGTTGAAGAACACCACAAGATTATTATTTGATAAATCAGATTACACGAATTGAGAAGAGAAGAATTACAAAATAGGAAATCCGAAAAAAAATCGGAAAGGGGGGTTACAGCGATACTTGTTCATTGCTATTTTCCAATTGTCAAATATCCATATTTTTGCAGCAACGATAGTGAATGCTCTAAAGATAATCCTTTTGAAACTTGAAACAGTAAGAAGTTAGAGCATTTGCAGTCGTTGATACCCATATTTTGCATATTTGGCAAATGGGAAATGGAAAAATGACTTTGCGCTGCAGTCATCGAAACCCAAATTTTGAGTTTTGGGGCAATTAAATCATCAGATGAAAGATTATTTATCATCCCTCTTTAAAAAAAATCAAATTTAATTGCAACATGCGAAGAATGATTCATCATCCCTTAAAAAATTACAATTTTTTTTTAAAAAAATGACGGGACGGTTGCCCATACGTACGTACGGCAGTGTCATTGAGGCAGCAAAAACTGATAACGTTAAAGCCATGACAGTTGCCCGTGCAAATTTTATTTTCTTCGTGGGTGAATTTCTTTTCGCCAACAGTGCTTTCGTTGTTAGGTGTGGTTTGCTTGCAGCCCTTGAAGATCTGATTAAAGTTGACACATTTGATTGGGGTAGTCAAGCTTTGGCACTGTTATACATGTCTCTGGATTCTTGTTCAAGAAATACAGTGAAATCATTCAATGGCCCATGGCAAGTACTCGAGGTACTGAAATTAATTGGAGTATATATTTAAACTTTAAAATACAATATTATTTTCCATATTCCAAACTAATACATCTTTCTATTCTCAGTACTGGGCTTATGAATACACACATGTGTGTGTTCCAATCAGTGCAACAACGGAAAAAGTTGCCGACACATTTTTAGCCGCTGACAAAAGGCCAAAAATTACACGTTGGAATCGCAGTGAATTGGAATTTTGAAGAACAGATCAGGTTAGGTACAATATATCTGTAGCCAGATACCAATTGGAGATGCGGACTTCGACATCTATTATATGGCAACCATATTTGTAACTTTATTCCGGCTTATATTTTAGTGTCGTTTATCGCAAATGTTCTATTTCGTAAACTACTGAATATATTGTAGGGTGTTTGGTATCTTGGTGATCGTTGTTATCGTCAATTGACTGTGATTATAGGTATACCGAGAGACTCACCGGTTGTTATGTTTCGAATACCACCACAAGATATATGTCCAGCCTGTATACGCTTCTCAATTGGTCCAGCCTGTACCCCAACGTATATACGACAAGTAATAGGCCCAAGTATTAATCGGTGCAATTATGAAGAAAGTTTCGCATGCGACAAATATTGATTTCGTTGGACCAGCTAGCATTAGTGATCCGACTGCACAGTTACCCTTTTCCTGCCCCGCCATTTTGGGCTCCATCAGAGTATGTGACAACCGTCTGTGAACTTTGGGAAGTGTGTAGTGGAAATGCCATTATATTCTGGGGTACAGTCACGAGAAGTTACCCACGAGAATCTTTTCATTTTGAGCCACGCGGAACAAAATCTTATGTGAGTTTATTTACAGCATTCATACGTTGGAAATGTGTTCAATCTAGCTTTATTTTGCATATTAAATATAACAGGAGGAATTGTATCAAGAACATGCTCAAGCAACTAATACAGAGGCACAGTTATGGCGGCTCATTATATCAGAAACAGTATTAAGGTCCTCAATTCCTACTCAAATTATCGATCGTAGGAGATCGATATTAGGGGATCGCCCATCACAGTCGGGTCGACGGGTCTTGCATAGGAATGCTGAATACAACAATACTTATTATGAGTCATGTATTCCAACACCGGATTTTGTTCCATCCACACAACCTGAGTTTGATGATTAGGTTCTTTGTATTTATACTGTAATGTATACGAGAAAGATTGTCATAATATTATATTATGAATAATCCAATTAGCTTTGTTTTAGTGATGAGTCAAAGTTAATAAGTGATCTTATGTCAAAAATTGTCTAGGGGTTTTTAGTAATATACTAGTGAAAAGGTGTCATATCACCTTTGAATTTGGACCTATACTAAGAAGAAAATACCCATACTAAAAGCTACTACGTACCCCTTCAAAGGTGTCACTTTTGAAAGCACTTATTAAAGGTCTCATAACAATTAACCACTACGTACACCTTAAACATAGTGGTCAAACCAAACTTTATTTCATGCCATATCCTTTCAGACACTATTTGGCTGTTTGCCTATACCTATTTCATGTCATATCATTTCTGATTGGTTATATAAGGGAGGGTCATTCTTACGAATTACAAACCAGAACCAAATTCCCCCTTTCTCAAATGGCAGCTAACAGCTTTTCTTCAAACTCTACTTCATCAGATGAGGAAGCCGATATGCTTGCGAGGATTATGAATAGTCGTATGAATCTATTATCGATAGCCGTTCAAGACAATCAACATACAAACCACCGCCGATATATTCGTCGTAAAGTGAAGGGATTTTTTTGCCGAAAATCCTATTTACGGCAACACTCTATTTCGACGACGTTTTCGTATGTGCCAAGATTTTTTTAATCGGATACTCGAAGCTA
This sequence comes from Hemerocallis citrina, assembly GCA_017893485.1. Lineage (NCBI taxonomy): Eukaryota > Viridiplantae > Streptophyta > Magnoliopsida > Asparagales > Asphodelaceae > Hemerocallis > Hemerocallis citrina. The sequence continues at coordinate 271,332,782 of CM030361.1, read as the reverse complement.
CTGTAAGTACGATCAGTATTTTCTTCAGCATCAAAAATGCAACAAGCGCATTTGGGTTATCCCCGCATCAAAAAATTACAGCCGCAATATGATGTTTGGCATATGGAATATCTGCAGATGTTGTTGACGAGTACGTACGTATTGGCGAATGTATGGTTCTAAAGACATTGCGTCGATTTTGCATGGCAATTGTTAACATATTTGGCCGACAATATATGAGACATCCAACGACAGATGATGTGCAGAGGTTATTGGAAGAAAATTCTTCTAGGAGTTTTCTGGGAATGTTAGAGAGTATTGATTGTATGCATTGGGCATGGAAAAATGGTTCGGCAGCCTGACATGGTCAATACACCGGTCACGTTCATGAACCTACTATCATTCTAGAAGTTGTGGCCTCCTACGATCTATGGTTTTGGCATTCATTCTTTGGAATACCTGAGTGCAATAATGATCTTAACGTACTGAACCGTTCTTCACTATTCAACAACATTCTCGATGGTTGTGCGCCACCAGCTGAATTTGTGATTAACAACCGTGTGTACAACATGGGGTACTATTTAGCTGATGGTATATACCCCCCATTGGCGACTAAGTGAAGACTTACTCCGCCCCAGATACACCGAAAAAGAAGGAATTCTCCCAAATGCAAGAAGCGGCACGAAAGGATCTTGAACGCGCCTACGGGGTATTACAGGAACGATTTGCTATTGTTAAAGGTCCAGCCAGACTTTGGAATGTTGACAGTCTGTCATATATTATGAAAACGTGTATCATATTACACAATATGATTGTTGAGGATGAAATGGAAGATGGGATTGGTGAGTATGAATACGACCAACATGCTGACTCGTCCTTCATCATACCTAATAAGTATGGTTCAACTGAGTGTGCAGTTCGAACGGCTCGTACTATACAACTACATGACAGACAAATGCATCATCGTCTAGATTTGGTTGAACCTATTTGGAACGAATATGGAGATGATGAAGATTAGCGAAGATGTGTTAGTGTTCATGATATGCATTTCAGATCAATATATTAATGTAATATAATTTCATTTATGTCAATCATCTATGGATTTCAAACGCATTTTCTTCTTCATATTACAACATAATAAAAAATTGAACATCTTACTAATAACCATGAAATACAAGACTACATGACATAATTTGCCAATTATAAGCAAATATATATTTTTAGGAGAGTATAAGACAACATATAATTAATAATAAAATATTACTTTATCCCGGATGGTAGCCTCTTTTATGCATGATTTCATTCTGTACACAGAAAATAATAGTGTTCAGTATCAGGTAAGCTACTGAGATCCATACTCATTATGTGATCTTCTTCCATTCTTTCTTTCAATTCGTAATCTTTTTGTTTTATCTCCAACCTCTTTTCCTACGTCTCTGTATAAAAAGAGTTAAAAATTTTCGTTTCCTCAACCATTGCAGAAATATTGGATGATTTAGCGGTGTGCTTTCCTTTTTTCTTTTCTGCTTTTCTACCAGATGATCGAGAGTGTGGCGTAGGTGCATCGATATCAACTGGCATATCGGAATCTCAGTCTACGGTTGTGGGCGAACGTGTTAAACTACCACCTTCCCCGGATTGAGAACTTGGGACTGATTCGAAAACATGAGTGGTACGAAGCAAAAATTTAGGTTGATCTTTAAGAATTTCGTAACACTCTTCAAATTTGAAGGGCTTCCCAACTATTTGCTTGTATTCTATTCGCGCATCGCGTACCTATCATAATTAATAAATGTATATTATAATTAAGTAAAACCGATTTTATTGTAAACGATACATACTAAATTAATGCACTTAATTAAAACTGAACACACCTTATCCGCCTCCGTAGTACCACTTGTCGCTCAATTTGTGACACTGCTCAACTTTGCACTGTACAAAGCAACTTCCTTTGAAATTGTTGAGAATCGACTGTTCTATATGTTGTAGTGCCTAAGAGATTGACAAACGTGAGATAAATGCAATCCCAAAATTGTGTCCCCGTTTGATCGCTACCGATCAATGGATCTTGGGTGATGGCAACCCAACTTTGAGCCACAATAACATCTTCAAAACCGGAGTATGCCCGGCCTCTGATAGAACGATTTGCCATGAAATCAAATTAAAACAAAAGGGGAAATAGGGAAATAGAGATAGAGAGAACCAAATGTAGACAAAAGATAATTTTTTTGGCAGATGAAATGAAAACAACAGACACTGAGAGGGTAGCTATCTTATAGGCGATTTTTTTTCGGAGTCGTTGTGCTTCGTTTCAGAAAAATAGCTGTCGAAATATGAACGTTGGGAAAAGAGGGAGGGTATATAGGTAATTCAATAATTTAATTTAATTTTTTTTTTTTGAGGGGCGAAGGAACATATGCTGTCCCTTGATTTTTTGGGGATTTAAATTGTGGGCATATTTTTAAAAAAATAAATCGATCGGACGGGGAATCATTTCCCGTCCGACAATCTAATTAAAATATATATATTAGGGAAGGAAATCATTACGCGTCTGATAGGATAAAATAAAATAAAAATCATCCGACGAAATATTATCTTTCGTCCGATCGGACAGATGAAAAATCATCTATTGTCGGCTATATTTTCCAAATACCTATTTCGTCGACCAAATTTGGCAGACTACTGTTCTCTAAAACCCATTTTTTGTGTTTATAGCCAACGACTGCCGCATACACATTTCCATTTTTGGAAATTTTGGCAAAATAGCCAACGACTATAGATGCTCTTATATCTTACTTGCAGAAAAGAGTAATGTCTCAGAATAGTTCCAAAGCGCCAATGGTTGATTCAGGTTCCGATTCAATTCTCACATAATAAAATGCCATTTAAGGGCAAAACTGTTACATAATTCTATGGTTTTATTATCCATTGGTTGTGGTGATATAAAATGAAAAATAAATTCAGGTTTCAATTATTTTAGTCTTGTTATAGTTGTGGCCTTATCATTTATCTTGTGATACTACTAGCCCGAAAAGGATCGGCGTTGCATTTTAAACATAAGCTTGGCTGGTTTTGATGTTTATCTGTTTAAATGACACAATTTTGCCTTTTCTAATGAAGTAAGCAGTGCCGGCAGTGGGGTACTGATGATTAATGGTATTAATTGTATTTTTGGTCATTCGTATTTCTGCACCAGTTAATGTTGTAGAAACTAGAAAGGCCCAACTTCTTCACTGTTTTCCTTGATGGTGGACTCTAATACAGGCGACATTTGTTATTCCTTCCCTTTTACCTCCTACGTATACACATTCTTCCAAATATCAAGTTTAACTTTCTTCCTAATATCAAAGCTTAACTTTCTTGATTTCAAACTGTCTCCTTTTTAAGCCATATCCAATTAATTTTTGGTTGTGATCCTGGTCTACCTTGTTAAATAAAGCTTACATCTCACCCTCACCCAGTCTACATTTAACTTTCAGTCCTTGTTTGTTGATATTTATATTCAATCAATTTTCTTTGAGGTGAATGATTTATTTGTGAGAAAATTTCAATCCAATATGTTGGATAGGTCGGGGTTGTAATAGTAATCTGACATATTGTAACTGCAATTATGGGGTATTATAACCATGGCTTTCGGTGTTGATCCAATAACTCAGTGCACCACTCCACACTTTAGATCATCTTGGTGGTAGAGATTAAGGGATCAAATCAATCTCTGATTCTTTGAACTGCATCAACTATGGGCATTTTTTTTTCTTTTCTTTCCATCATTTTTCCCTTCATAAAGAGTAGTAATTCTCGTTCCTTGGTTTCTTGTCTAAGACAACCATTCATCTCCTTTCTACTGATGGCAGGCAAGAGTAAAGTTTTATCATCCTTTTTTTTTCTCTGGCATTTGGTTTCTGTTTTTCATCTCCCTTTAATGATCAAAGCTTAGAAACAAACAGTTTAGGATTGGAAAACTTCTCACCCCCACCCCCCCCTCCCTTCTTTGGAGGAACTAATGCCCTACATGAAAGACCATTTGAATGACATGATTCTGTCATCTGACATAGAATCCTGTTTTGAAGTTTGAAACATACAGTTTAGGAGGTTCCAGTCAAATCGAACTCGATGGACAACCATAGACTGAATAGTTTCTGTTTCCGGGTGAGATCTGGAGTCTTGGTATGAAGAGATCACCAAGAAATAATGGTGTATTGGACTTTTCTATTGAACTCGAACTTGAGACCTCTCTTTACCCATCTTAACCCTTTACCATCTGAACTACAACTAGCTACGCCTAAATGGTGCTTTTCTATTTACTATTTATTCCTCTTGTAATATCCAATGTAAAGCATCTTATAAATGATAGTATTGAACATAATTTTCGGTAGCTAACCTTCAGCTTGCACTTTCAGGAACTGGTGATGAACCTACTGGATTTTTCAGACCAAAAAAGATGAGTTCCGCTATGTAGACATCGACGTTTCTTTACGCACATCTTTGGAGTGTACTGTTAATCTTCATCCAACATATGGGAGGGGAATTTCAGCATAAATTAATGGTACATACAGATATTAATGTACTATAATCTTCCAAAGCAAATCTAATCATGTTAATTTATAGACTGTGTAATATCTATACACATTTCAAACTAATAATTTTAAGTTAATAACAATGTAAGCATCTAAAAGCAACTAATAGCAACCAAAAGAAAAACACCAAGAGTTTGTGATTTATTACTAACATTGTATGATCCACTCTGAGTGAGAAGTAGGTCGAAGTCCAGGAAACAATGATGCTAGTTATACCTGCCGGTGGCGGAGCATAGTGAGGGCCCGGGGGTGCCCGGGTCCCCCGAAATTTTCAAAAACCCCCTTCACACTATTGAAAATTTTATAAACCCTTAAAAAATTATAATTTGGCCTCCATAAATTCTAAATTTTATTGTTTGGCCCCCCAAAAAATTATGAAAAAATCTCTATATGTTTACATTTAGTCATAGAATTTTTCTTTGGCCCTCTCGGTAAAATTGTTCTGGCTTTGCCCCTGATACCCGCCATGGCGCCATCCTTTATATCGAACAACCACAGAGAGTAGGAAGCTGACCCCAAGGCTATGACTTTTTTTGATAATAATTCCCTAAGTCCACAGTATAGATGCTGTTTCCACTGCATCCCTTGATATCACTTGAAGATACGCACATGATTTGAGGGTCACCGATACTACTAACCTTCACCCACTTTAGTAGTCTTTTTTTTGGTTTTTTCTTTTTTTTCCATCTCAAACAAATTGAAACTCTTCTTGTACGGTTTCCTCTGCATCAACAACAGCTCCCTGGAAGGTGATTCAACGAACTTGTAACAAGCAGCACGGTTGCCAGTGCTCATGTCAACTGGTGGAATATCTGATACCTTCTCATAAGTTTTCGTATTGTAGACTTCAGTGGTGGCTTGCCTACTGAGGATAAAGAAGTTCCCATTGTGAAAAATGGAATTACTACGGAAAAACAGACCGCAGTATCTATCTTGCTCCATGCAATATGTCCTGGATGACATAGGGAATATACGGCCGGAACCAACAAACCGCAAAATGATCACAGGACTAGATATGGGAATCTTTGCAAGGAAAAGTTATAAAAGTATCTCTAACTGGTTACCTGAGTGAAAGGGTACAAAGTGAGATGGAGAGCAATCGACAAGAGGGTTACTGGAGATCAAAAGACTAAGATAGAATGAATGCTCACGATTCTAAAAAACGATTGATTATGGAAAAGTGATATTCCATCCACACTCTATGTAGAGATGGTGTTGTTGTTTGGACCTCTCCGTAAAAAATTTCTTGTAGGTTCTGTTCACATAAGGGCTCCAAATCAACTTTTTTGCCTCTTTCATGTATGTTAGAATTATGAATGGGAAGAATACTTTATTGATTCATTACTGATTTTTATAAACTGCGTACAATGAGATATCTCATGTATATAGGAGAAAATAGGAGACTAAATCAATATATTATTCGATATAAGACCAAACTAATCTCTCTCATAATATAATATCTAACACCCCCTCTCAAACTCAAGTTGGTTCAAACAACATGAATTTGGACTATTGACGATGTTCATGTGGCAGGAATGGAAAACTGTGATACAAGAACCGGCGCTCAAGTAGATGGCACAGCGAAAGCGCTCGATGGAGTGTTGTGATCTCACCCCGGACTTGAGAATAGTAGTAGTAGAGGAAGGAAGTAGTGGTGATGCACTGTTGGAATCTCCATATCACGATCTGTGGCGGGATTTCACTCCCGAACTGAGAAGTAGAAGAAGAAGAATGTTGGAATCTCACCCCTGACCTTGAGAATTGTCCCTGATGGAATCTCACCCCTGACTTGATATTGTCCCTGAATTGAGAACTTGATGAGGAAGATGGTGGACGTCGACGGAAGGTAAGGGATGAGGGAGACTAGAACTGAGATGATATCGATATCTCCCCCTTTCAAACTCAGTGTAAGTTTGCCGATGAAGATCGTAGAAGTTGAAGGACCTGCAAAAAAAAAATGATTTTTTTTTATTTGATTTTTTTATTTGATTTTTTTTGACAGAAAATGGGTTTGGGTTATGGTTTGGAGAAACGAGTCGGGCTTCGGGTTCGGTTAGGGTAAAATACGGGTATAGGGTATAAGGTATTAGGGAATAGTGGCGGCTATGGGTTTTAGGTCGGGTCTTGGGAACTAGATACGGGTTTGGGATGATATGGAAAGGATAGGTTGGGTTAGGGTTTGAGATGAGTAGGAGAGTGGCAGCAGGTTGGGAGATGAGGCGCTAGGGTTTTGGAAGGGGAGTAGGTGTTAGGGGTTGGGATTTGGACAACGGGATGGGGTGCCGCAGTCGAGAACACAGGTGTTGCTGCAGTCGAGGGTTGCCGCAATTTGGGATTTCGACGTCGGAATGAAGACACTGTTTTCAGTATAGGGGGATAATTCTTATTAGTTAAAACTAATGAGAAGGAATATAAAGGAGAAAAGAAAAGGTTTTGCATTTACCTTTGAGGCTTTCAGGTCTGAAATTTTTGACACTGTTTTTAGTATAGGGGGATAATTCTTATTAGTTAAAACTAATGAGAAGGAATATAAAGGAGAAAAGAAAAGGTTTTGCATTTACCTTTGAGGCTTTCAGGCCTGAGAGTTTTTGAAGGGGACCTGTATTTAAGAAGAAAATGTGACAGAGATATATGTTTATAAGGATGGCATTGGATTCGGGTTGGATCCGTAGAAGATCCACTTGCACTTCTGTAGAGGAGTTTTTTTTTCTAACCTGAGAATTCGGGTTGGCATGGGGTCAGTTGATAATCACTATATGATTTGGATGCACCGCACTTCTTGTTATCATTGTAAAGATGAAAACAAGTACAATATGCATGTGACATTACATGAATAAAATCGTCCCAGATGATGTGGAGCAAGCACAGTAGTAACAACGGTTTAAGAACAACAGCAACAACAGCAGTCGTTTGCGTCATTTGACAGTCAACCGCCAGAAAATAATCCGAGAGTCTAACGATTAATGTAGCCGATTGTGCCTACTAGCATTGTTCAAGAGTCGACTATAAGCATTGATTCTGTTATTTTTGGCATGTTTCTGGATTGTTCTTCAGTATCTTTTTAAATCCGAAATATGTAACTTTAATTGCTTTCTTAGTTTAGAACTTTAGATATTAATTCAGTTATGTATTTCCTTTTGAGATTAGGATTAGTTTGCTTTCTTCGCAAGTTTAGATCGCCTATTTATTGGCGTTGTGAGTTGTCCTGTATTTTTTTATCTTTCATTATTAATCCAATTAAAAAACGAATAATTTTTTCTTTAATTTATCTTTCTCGTGCACGAGAAAAATCCTTGTTAATTTAAGAACTGTAAGTTTGTACGAAGATAAGCAAATAGTCTGTCTTTCGTCCTGCTTCAGGTGGTATTAGAGCCCAAGAGTCATTCATTGGGATGTCAGATGTGAACTATAGACATGCAGTCAACGGTGATCGTGATGATCTCCAAAATCCGTTGATAAGAGAAGAGTTTCATCGTAGCATAAGGGATCATTGAAGCGGGATCAATGACGACTTTGTAGGCATCTTTTATGGAGTTCAAAGCGCCGGAAGGTCAGACTCGCGCAGTGTTTGATAACCCATTTACTTCAAGGCATGATCGCCCTTTATCTCGTCGACCACATGAGGGTTTTGACAGATTTAGCAACTCTGTTGAAATTTCCTAGTATGAAGAGCAAGAAGAATTCCCTCGCCATCAGTATCCCCTCACCATCATACCCCTTATCCACCCTACCGCAATAAAGAGTACCGCATCAAGGTAGATGTTCCAACTTTCTATGGCAATGTCAACGTTGAAGGTTACCATGATTGGGAGTATGAAGTGGAGCAGTTCTTTGAATTGGTGAGCGCGGCAAAAGAAAAGAAGTGAAGTTTCTTATAAGTTGAAGGGAGGCACATCAACTTGGTGGTCTAACTTACAGGCCCCAATGCGATATCGCAGAGGGCCACTTGTTCATTCTTGGTGACATATGAAGGGTCTTTTGCAGAAAATATTTCTTCCTCAGGAGGCAGATGATGTATCAATAGTTTCAAAATTGCACTCAAAGGTAATCATTCTGCCACCGATTACACTAATGAGTTCCCTAGATTGTAATCTCTTTGTAATATTTTAGAAACGGATGAGCATATGCGATTCAAGATCGCATGGCACAACATAATGTTTAGAGCATCGACAAAGCACATAATACAGCTTTGCGCCTTGAGAAGGTATTGAATTGGCAGTTCCTTCCATAGTAACCGAGGAGATCAGGGCAAACAATATCAACATGTTTCAAGTTTAGCGAAGCAAAGTAATCAACCATCCCATAACACCACTGAAGGAGATACAAACAAAATGGCAAGCAAACCAATGACACATCCCCCATCTCGCCAACCTCCTAAAAATTCAAATCCCTATGCCCACATGTCACCATATAAAATGTAATAGGTGTGGAGATGCATATCATTGGTCTAACTAGTGTCCCAAGAGGTGTGCTAATATGGTCAGTGGAGTAGATGGACCTGTCCATGAAGATGTGGATGCAGAGTTGGAGGTAGCGTATAAGCATCAGAGGAAGGATTCGATGGTATAGTGCGACACGTGTTTTTTCCTCCAAAGTAAGAAAATTATTAGAGACAAAACATCTTTCATTTACGTTGCACAATCAGTGAGCATCTATGCAATGTTATTATTGATAATGGTTGCAACGAGAATATTGTATCCGGTGCTCTTGTTGAACAATTAAAGTTGGTGACAAAACCACATCTCGCTCCTTATCGCATCCGAGGGATCAAGAAAGGACCCGCAATTCATGTTTCGCAAGTATGTAAGGAAAGCACTATAAATTTGATATTTTATGTGATGTTGTAGAGATGGATGCATGCCATATTTTATTGGGAATGCCTTGGTAGTTTGATTTAGGGGTGAAGTACTTTGGTAAAGAGAATGCTTATATGTTCAATTGGGGCAATCACAAAATAACCTTATAGCCGAAGGCCCCTCTTAGTGGTCAACCTAAGGCCCCTCATTCGTTAGGAAAGTCAATATGTTCTATAGCAAAGATTCATGCCGACGTTATTTAGGAAGTTAGGGAAGAGATTGAAGAAATATTTGTAGAAGAATTTTCACATATCAGACTGCAAACATCTTAACCTTTATTGGAGTTTAGTGAGCCATTGAGGAGTCAAGATTTGCCAGTATATGATCTCTAATGTGACATTGTCAAAGTTGCAGTTTCGGAGTTGCAAGGTGTGAATATTTTTGAAGAAGTCAATGAGTGGTTCCAAAAAGGGAAATTTTATGAGAGCAAGTAGGTTCAAGAGGTTATGAACCCACATATAGCCTCGACATTATCGGCCCTAAAGAAGGAAGACAATCGTGTATTTGAGGAAATCATGGTTTGCTACAGAGTTCTGAGTCTAAGATTTGAAGACCCGTTTGATCCATTTCAGAAGTTTCTATCATTTTCTAAAATTGACATACAAGGTGAGCATCATCAATTTTTTATTCGACGAGAAGATGGGTGGAAGGCAAAAGGTTGAAATTTGCAACCTCCAATGTGGTAGAGGTGTCCAACCAACAAGCATTGCCAATCAAGAGTTTTCATGTTGGTGTTGAGGTCATATGTTGTAAGGAGACCAGTCATTAAGGTTTGAATCATAAATGGAAGTAGAAAAAATGTCGATTGTTTGAGATGGAGCCCTTTATTTTAGTCATACTCGAGGACTAGCTATTTTTCAAGGGGGGAATGAATGAGCAGAGCAAGCACAGAAACAACAATATGGACGACGCTCGGTAGATGGCACAGGGATGACGCTCGGTAGATGGCACAGAGACGATCCGGCTCTTGGGTCTGGGACGGTGCAGGGATGGCGCTTGGTGACGGTGCAGGGAAGTCACTCGGTAGATGGCGCAGGGACGATCTGGCTCTTGGATCTGGGACAGCACAGGGATGGTACTTGGTGAGGGTGCAGGAAAGGCGTTCGGTTTATGGCACAGGGACTGCATAGGGGACAATTCGGCTTTCGAATCCGATAAGTGTAGAAGGGGACAGCGCACGTAGATGGCACAAGGGACGATCTGGCTCTTGGATCTGGTAAGTGTAGAAGTAGTGCTCTTCGGCGAGAAGAAGTAGAAGTAGTAACGGTAGTAGTAGGGATGACGCTCAGTGACGGTGCATGGGATGATCCGGCTCTTGGATCTAGAATGTGTGTCGGGATCTCCCCTCTCAAACTCATGATCGATTAACCAATGTGAGGTTGTATTGGGATCTGGATGCGGAAATGGGAGAGCATCGACGGAGACGGGTAGTTGTGATGAGCTTTTTTTTTTTGGAAACAGGTCGGGTTTCGGGTTGATTAGAGGGTAGGCTTTTGAGTGGGATTTCGGGTTTAGGCTAAGCGGTCAAGTTTGGTTAGGAGATCAGAATAGATAAGGGTTAGTGTTGTCAGATTATGTGCCTAGGGTTTCAAATGTTGGTTTGAGAGAGTGGCAGCCAAGGTGGAAGGGAGGCAGGAGGAGGGGGAGGTTGGCGTTCGTCGAGGTGGAGGGTTTTGATGTAGTCTAGAAAGCGGCTTGATTTTATGGGTTCTGCTGCTTCTTCTTCATCATCCTCTTTCTGTGGTTGATGATGTGCTTTAAAATTCGAGTAATCATAGGAATCTGATAATAGACCTGAGGAATTGGGATTGGATGTTGGAGAGAATAAACCTGAGGAATTAGGATTGGATGTTGGTTCTTCCATTTTTTTCTTCTTTTTCAATTTCTATCAGGAGGCAATGAGGAATGATGTCGGATTGATGGTGGTTGATGGTGTTCAGGAAGAGGCAGGGTGAGGAGTGGGATTGGTTGAGGAGGCAGTGAGTGGCAACGTTTGGTTGAGGAGGCAGTGAGTGGCAACGTCGGGTGTTGGAGGTGATGGTGGGTTTGGAGATGATGAGGTCGGGATGATGTTGGGTGTTGGGGATGTTGCAGTCGGGAGTCGGGAAAGGAGGTGGCCGAAGCTGATGGGTATAATGGAGTTGATGAGTTTTGATAAAGGCAGTGGAGGTGATATCATCATGATGGTGTTCGGGTGGAGTTGAAGGCAGCAAGGGGTAAATGGAGTTACTGTAGATGGTGTTGATGCCGAGGGTGAGGATGAGGATGCAGACGGAGTTGCGGGTAGGGTCGCTGGAGTTATTAAAGGTGATGCGGCTATTGTTGTTACCGTTGAGGAGTTGGAGATGGGTTTGATGGTGTTGTTGTTGAAGTTGTTGGTGTAGCCGCTCTTGCTGTTGTTGTGGATTAGGGTTAGGGTTTGGAGATTAGGAATTGATTAGGGATTAGGGATTATGGTTGGCAGCTGATTTGATTATTGAGGGATGTAGGGATGTGAAGTGATTCCGATGAAGGCGAGAACCACTCCATCTCAATGACGAAGAGAAAATTAGTATATGCCTTGTAGGTGCAAGACTCTAATACCATGTTAGATTTAAGGATAGAAAAAAAATACTTTATTGGACTATTGGGTTGATTGGAATTAAGTACAACGTCTTCTATATATAGGAGAGAAACAATGTCTCCTATATATCCGTGTGGAAGTCTAGTTTCTAGAACTTCTGACAGATCCAGATTTTCTTTTCTGTAGTAGCAGTAATCTATGTTTTAGTACAAAAAGGTCATGCTGTTCTGATTATGTAAATTATGTGTAATTGACTTGTTTGCTTCATGATTTATCTATAACGAATAGAACTAGTCACACTTAGTATCATACAACATTTACACCTTCTTGCATGCTCACATAGGATGAAATAAAATGCTAACAAGTCGGGGTATTATGGGATGACTTGGTGGTGAACAATCGGAAACTGTACTCGGTCGGGCCCTACTGTACTGACTTGTACTGATGGCCATAAAACACTGCCTGATAATCACTGACACTGAACATTAAACACTGATTACTGGGCCGAGTACACAAACCGTGAATTCACCATTAGTCTAGAGCGTACACTGTGTGTTTGCGCCGAAACTGTAGAATGGGACGCAGTAGTACGTGCACTAGATAGATTAATAAAATGATTAATAACCTCCATTTATCATCTCATGCTTGGTCCTGTATAGAACTGATTAAATATAGACCTTTGATATTATTGCCTGATTTTTACTTTGTTCTTTGGCTTTGATCATGCCTTTTTCCTTTTGATATATCATGTTTCCTTTATTCTTTGTTTTTCTCTACTTGCTGTCCATGACTTGTTCTAAGGACAATCTTTTATTTCTTTTTAGATCAAGTATTTATAGGTACTGAAGGAGCTATACCAGAAGGAATTGGCGAGCAACGATTCTAAAGATGGAGCTGAGTTGCACTGCTTAGATTTACTTTCTTGCTAGTTTATTTATTGAACATTGTTATGACTTTGTACTTTGTTTTGGGCTTATGTTCCCGGAGTTTGTTTTTCCTAGATGTTGGATTCTTTTGGGTTGGATATTATTGTTATTGGATTATTTCATTTATTGGAGTTATCTTGATTCATGTGATTATATCTTCCTGCGTGGTTGTGTTTGTTGTTGCATATTGTTGAGTTAGTTTGGTACAGCTTCTGGATGTTGTTTACATCATTCGCTGGGCCTACATTACGTACTCGTATTCCTTATTTTGGGAAGCGGGGCGTGACAAATGCAAATCCAACGGTCGAGATCAACGGATCAAGAAGTGATCACGATCGAGATGATCAACGATCGGACGACCTAGATCCAATGGCTTGGTGCACTGTTGGCTGAACCCAAGAAGGTGGGAGCTTGGTCGACCAAGGTGGCGGTGCTCGGAGTCAGGTGGTCGGCGGCGACTCGGGCGAAGCTCTGTGTTGCGGCGCTGGCAGGAGGTGGCGAGGTCAAGTCAGCGAAGTTCCTTTGTTTCAGGACAGAGGAGGAGAGGGAGAGAGTTCGGCAATGGCGGAGAATGACGAGGGGGTGCTCAGTTGTCATCGAGGTGAACACTGGGCGGTGATCGAAATGGGGTGCAAATGGCGATGGGGCAACTGCGCTGACTAGTGGGTTCTCAGCGACGGGGTGGCGCCACAAGGCGATCGACGAGGAGACGGGGAGATAGAGGTGCAGTCGGAGGGGCGATGGATACGAGGACGGTGGTCGATAGGAAGTGGAGACATGGATGGAGGGGAGGCGAGATGGAAGGTCGGGGGTAGTAGGCGGTTGGGTTCTGTGGCGATCAGGAGGAGGAAGGAGAAGGGTCGGGGTTGTACATGATCGGGGTTTGAACAGTAGGGGGGTGAAGGTGAAGGGTTAGGGGAGGTGACAACTACATAGGGATTAGGGTCTTAATATAATAATAGTGGGTTATAAAATAATGATAGTATTATAACAATCACAATAATGGGGAGGGATGCATGGCTGATTATCAGGGATATTAATTTGGGGGTTACAGGATGAGATAATGATTAGGAGGGATTTTTGGAGATTGACTGTTAGTGGAGATATAAGGTGGTTTTGGGTTAGTGGGTTTGAAATAGACTAGAATTTGGGTTTAGGATCCAATGGATATAGGTTTGGGTTTGGGTTTGGGTTAAAATTTAATAGGAGATGGGCTTGGATTGAGCTTCAAATTAAATAATTAAATAATACAATATAGGTCAAAATCAATGGGCTTTAACAAAATAATAATAATAATAGTAATGACATTGGGCTTTACAAAAATAATAATAATAAGAATTATGACTATAAGAATACTAATAATAATAGGGTTTTTAACACATATATCCCTAACAAATAAGCTAATATCATATATACCCCTCACAAATGAATATTATCACATTTGCCACTAACAATCTAAAATTCATCTCAAGTTGACACTCGGTTAGAATTATGTCTGCAATTGTAGTATTTCCTTGTGTCGGATTTGATTATGGGATGCTGTTGCCTGGATGCTTTTTAGTTTCGACAATTGTCTGCAAAAATTTCTCTTGATGATTCCTCATCTTCTTCTTTATCAATTACCAATTCCTACTATCATACATTTTTCCTGCAAAAATTCCTCCTTTCTTTTATTGTTCCTTGCTGGTGGACTCGAATACATGTGACATTTGTTATTCCTTTCATTTTACCTCCTGTGTACACACATTTTTCCTAATATCAAGTGTAACCCCCGTTTTCGTAAATACATATTTCCTGAATATTTTCTGAATTTTGATGAATTATAAATCTTTTTTTTGCGCTAAATTCGTTTTAGATCTTTTGCTAAGTATTTTATAAGAGACAATTATATTCACTTTGAATAACGATATCTTTTCTATTTTTAATTGATCAACTATTTATATTTTATATTATTCTTGTTTGGGTTTTAATGAACTTGTTAATCTCAAATTCTATTTTGATGCATATTATTATTATTATTATTATTATTATTGTTGTTGTTGTTGTTGTTGTTGTTGTTGTTATTACTATTATTACTATTATTGGTAGTACTATTATTACTACTATCATTATTATTATTTTTAGTATTTTCATTGTTATTATTTTTATTAATATTTGTTGTTATTGTTATTAGTATTATTATTATTGTTATTCTTATTATTGATGCTGTTACCATTATTATTATGGGGTTTTTAACACGTGTACCCCTAACAAATAAGCTAATATCATATATACCCCTCACAAATGAATATTATCATATTTGCCCCTAACAATGTGAGCATTAACCATATATATCCCTTAGTTTATAAGATAGTTGGTGATTGAGATTCAGATTGAGACTGAGATTGAGATTTTAGGTTTAGGGATGAAGTTGATAATGTAGCTGTGAGGTTTGAATATTATTTGTGGAGATGGGTTTGGTCGAAGGTGGTGGTTGGGCGGCAAAAATACAATGAAGTTAGGTTGCCAGTAGGAATTGGTAATTGATAAAGAAGAAGATGAGGAAACATCAAGAGAAATTTTTGCAGACAATTGTCAAAACTATAAAGCATCCAAGCACCAGCATCCCATAACCGAATCCGACACAAGGAAATACTACAACTGCAGACATAATTCTAACCGAGTGTCAACTTGAGATGAATTTTAGATTGTTAGTGGCAAATGTGATAATATTCATTTGTGAGGGGTATATATGATATTAGCTTATTTGTTAGGGATATATGTGTTAAAAAACCCCAAAAGAAATCCTGATCCAAATAGATTTCAGTTGGGATTTTCGAGTCCGGAAGTTTTAAAAGCATAACAGGGGTGTATTGGATTGGAATTTGAAAAGAATTTAAAAGAATGTGAAAATCCTAGTGTATTGAATTAAGATTTTAAAGGAGTTTATAAAAGTCACAGTGTATACAATTGAGACTTTAAGTGATTCTACTCAATTCTCGGTATATTCAATTGAGATTTTAAATGACCCCATTCAATTCTCGGTGTATTCAAAAAGTTATTGATTTTGATAGAATTGAGAATTTAGAGGATTTAGATGGAATCTAGGGTTTGAGGTATAAATACCAAAGGCCTTTACAATTCTCACCTTGTCCGTAGAAACTTTCAAGACATCCAGACGTTTTTATCCTCTCTCCTCCCGTTCTCTCTCTTCCGCTGTGGTTTTCCCGCCCAAATCCTCCAACCACTGTAGCGTCTTCTTCCCCGGTGCTCACCCCCTCCAGCGACCTCTTCCCCGTCGCCACCTCCCCTCGTCGGCACCGCATCTCCACGGCACTAGAGCACCTCCCCGAAACCCCCTTGCCTCCTCCTTTTCCCTGTCCTCGACATTGACGGTAAACCCCCGGTGCTGCTACCCCTTTCCGTCGACAGCAGCGCGAGCGCCGCCGCCGCCTGCCCTGGGTCGCCGCCTCGACGCCAATGACGAGCCCCGCCGCCTGCGACGCCAGCGACCACCAGGCTGTCGCCCTTACCATTGTTGCTGTCGAGCTCTGCCTGCTCTTGCTGTGATTGCTGTGTACTCTTGCTGGTATTGCTTTTGGAATTTTATTGCACGTATATTGCACAGGTAATTGCTGTGATTGATGTTTATTCGTACTACTCTTATGAGAATTGACAATCTTGTGTAGGAAATGAACTAATTATAAAGTCTATGAAAGTTCAATTGTCATCGAATTCTTTCGAATTCCATCAAATTCATAATAAGAATTCCATCAAACTATTTAAAAATCCTTATAAATCCCAGTCTTTGGTGAACTCCCCATAAATTTCATAAATACTGGGATTCTCAATTCTTTTAAAATTCTTTTTAAATTCCAATTCAATATACCCCTGTAATTATTTCCAATTACTGAGGGGTTGATTTAAATTAGTTTTCTTATTTAATTAGTGGTTGGAGTTTTTTTAATAACGGATTAAAGTAGAATTTATCTTCCTACTTTCTTAGTCATAAAATCAGGTTAGCCTATCTGAACTTTTTTCTTCATGTGCTCATTTTATAGACTAGTAGAGTGACTGGATTTATCTAACAAGATAATTAAGACATACAGTTCTTCTATCCTAGAGTTCTCTATCTCTACTATTTTAATGGGAGAGTTTGTCACCAAGCAAACTCAATTTGTAACCAAACAAACACGTGCATTGTAGCCAAGCAAACACGTGCAATGCACATGCATAACTAATATAAAGGAGGTCTTAAGTTCGATGTCAGACAACGTCGGATTTTTTTTTAATATATATATATATATTTATAAAGACGTGCATCGCACGTGTAAATTACTAGTGTTGTATAGAGAAAGAAATTGTCACTGGTGGGCAATCTAACAATCTAATAAGAGGGTGTAATCCTTAAAATAGAAGTTCACCTCTCCAATGATCTAACAAACATCTCCCATGTTACTTATTATCTGCTAGAACTAGTACTTGGTGCTCTTTGGTGTGGTTTTAGAATTACAGGAGTTGTATTGGGAGTTCGTCTCCTTGCACGTCTCAGCCGTAGAACCCAATCCTAAACTTTTTTGGTAAAAGTTTAAAAGAAGATTCTGAATGTTGGATCGGAATCAAGTCAGGCTAGAAACTTCACAGTGTCATGTTAAATGGAGGACGTAGAGGACTCGTAAATTTCGAGGTGCCATGACAAATAAAAGATATATTTTAAACATGTGTTCAACGGACAGAAGTTTGTCCTTATATGTAAATTCGGGGTGTTACAGATGGTATCAGAGCATGCTTCACAAGTAGTACAAGTTTGTAAGGAACGATAAAAAGGGACGATAAATTTGGGAACAAGCTAAAGGAGTCCTTCTGTCAACCGGGTGTAAACAGCCCTAAGCGACACGGTATTTAAGCGTCTTCGGACCACCGCTAGCTGGGAACCGACTCTTACGGCTAACCCAAGTAAATCAGAACTTGATAGACAAAAGATTTGTTTAGGAAGAGTAGTAAGATCATTGACTATAGTCTAGAACCCGTGACACCTTATTGAGTAGTTACAATATTATTCCTGCAGACACTAGAGTGGGAGCTTCAGCTTATAGAGATTTAAATGTAAGTGATTTATATTTGTGTTGCTCTATATACTGATATTTTCTCTTCCTTTTTCTTTTGGTGGCTGGAGTCGTGAATGCAGTAGTTATTGACTTTCATTCATAATGTTCTCCTCGTATACATTAATATGAGAGTGTATACGAGCACATTTTCCCCTGGGTATCAGAGTGGCGCAGTGGAAACGTGTTTGGCTTGGACCGTCATTCATGATACCTAGACACTTCCCTCTCAAATTATTTTGTAGATTTTTATCATGGTACTTTCTCCATATTCAATATTTTTCAAATAAATATTTTCTTATGTTATTAAATCATTTGAATATTTATCATTTGTCTATCTTCCTTAGTCTTGATATTTTAAATCTATTTTTTAAACTTAAAATTTCGTCTTTCATGTATTTATGTCATTTTTTTGTTTACCCACTATTACTTCACATATTTTGTCAAATTTTAAATTACCGTTTATTAAATTAATATTGCAACCACTATTTGCTTCATTTTGGATTTTTCTTATGAAATTTTCTTATGAGCACTCATTTTATATGATTTTGATTTCTATGGTACTATAGTATCTTATCCTATATGTTCTTAACAAGATTGAAATTTTTCTACCTATATAAATATGACCTAACATTTGTTTTATTGTCTACACTAGGTACTATTATTATTCCATACTTGTTTTGATTTTTACTATTAATCGCTACTCATTACTTTTTATAGTTTTACACATCTTTAATATAATGTATATACTCACTATTTATACATTATCTTTTCTCAAATTTTAACTGTCTTTACACTCTTAGTTATTACATATATGCTCCCAATGATTTCTATATATATCATATATTTCAATATTCCCATTTACATATCATTTTATCCTCATCTAATTACTACATTAATATTTTTGCATATACTTGTTTATGTCTATTGTCCTAATTTGCTACACTATATAATTATTGTTTTCAATTGTGTTTCCATATCGTGTATGTGCTTTACACTATTTTGTCTTAATGTTATAAATTATTTTCATCACTACAAAATTTTGTATATTCACAAAGTATTTCAATGTATGTCTTCTATTTTAAATTTTCAAATTATAATTTTTATACAAAGTCATTTTATGTTATCTATATTTCCAATTAAGTCTCATTCCCATTTATTTTTCCAAACTCTTATTCAATGGTCTTATTTTAAATTGCTAACTCCATTTCGTTTTACAGATTGCAAATTTTCTACCGTCTATTTCATTGATAAATTTTTCTAAATTACCTATTGACTATTCCTTGCCACATTGTTTTCCGAACTATTTCAAAATTAACAACTTAATTGACTTTTCCCTTTTATCTAATGCTTATCTAGAAACACTTTGGAACTTCTTTCAATCCATTATATCTTTATGGTTATATTTATTTCCTTATGTGAGTTTTCTCGTTTGTTTTTATAAAATTTTAATATTCATAATTTTCCTATATAGAGTTTATCTTGTTTTCCTCGTTGCATATTTTAAAGTTGTAGTTTCTTAAATACAAGAATAATATTTTCTTTGGCTTGTACAAAATACAACCTTTACCCTAGCGAGTTCCGGGGACGGAACTACTCTAAGGGGGGGAGAGTGTAACACCCCGCAAAATTGAAAATTACAATTTTGCCCCTGGGTGTTAAAAAAAAACTAAAAATAAGAAAATAAAATAAAGAATAAAAAATAATCAAAAAAAAAATTTTTTTAAAAAATAATAATAATAATAAAAAGAAAAACAAAACAACCGAAAAAAAAAGAAACAAAAAAAAATTTAAAAAAAATAAATAAAAAAAATAAACAAATCTCAAATGGAATAGAAAAAAAAAACAAAAAAACAAAAAAACTAAACACATTTTTCAACAAATTTCCCCTACAAAAAATACACTTTTAACATGCATAACATTTTACAAGCATTCTAACATGATCTATGGTATTAGCTCTTTAGTCAAAAATTCCTATTATTTGTTTAATCATAACAATACAAAATGCTCATATCTTGTCACTAGCATGCATAGTTCTAAATTAGAAAGCATGAGAACTCACCTTTTGTTTGAAGGTTGAAAACTACAAGGGAATGGTTCCTTCTTGCTCCTAGCTTCACAAGCACCTCCTAGTCCTCTTCTCCTCCTAGCAAAAGCTCCAAGCAAGAGAACACTTCTTTTCTTACTCTCTTTCTTTTTCCTTTCCCTCTTTTCTTTCTCTTACACTTATTTCTTTTTCTTCTTTCTATAATGTTTTTTGGTGAAATGAGAAAAGAAAGTAGGGCTCTATTTATAGGGTTTTGGGAAGGTTTATTTTGCATATATTCACCCCTAATAATTCTCCTAATTAATTCTTACAACCCTTCCAATCCTAAACTCCTAAAACCTACAACTCTCCACCTCCCCACTCTCTAAACTTTAATTCCTCTCATTCAATCTCTCTCTCTTTCTCTCTTCATCAAAACCGGCCCTCTCCAAGACCAAAACCGGTGTACAAATGTACAAGCACATATAGGTATTAAATACACTTGTTATAATTCTAAATGTGTACAAAAAAAATGTGACTTGTCTTGTATTAGTTTATGTTCAACCTAATTTAGGTTATAATTAGTGGGCTTGAAACATGGGCCTTCATTTTATTTAACTAAATTAATTATTCTAGTGGGCTCTCTTTTTAATTAGTCTATTGGGCTAGAATTTAACTTTAAGTCCATGGATCAAAAGGAAGGCTAAATAAAACTAATGCATGCCAAAAAAATAGTAAAATGAGAGTAGCAAAATGAGAATAAAAATTTTGCACGTGCACCATACGTGCAAGAAATTAAAAATGCATTTAAAATAAAAAAATGTAGTTGGGGTGTTACAACAGGATCGGAATCAAGTCAGGCTAGAAACTTCACAATGTCATGTTAAATGGAGGACGTAGAGGACTCGTAAATTTCGAGGTGCCATGACAAATAAAAGATATATTCTAAACATGTGTTCAACGGACAGACTGTGAGAACTTGGCTCAATGCACATATTCCCCCTACGTAAAAACAGGTACTTTATTAAGGGGATGGAGTTTCCCATATTAATACATCTGAATGAGACTTCACTGCAATCGGAATTGGACCAATATTCTTGACAACTTCATTTCTAGACATGACAAATAAAAGATATATTCTAAACATGTGTTCAACGGACTTACTATGAGAACAACTTGGCTCAATGCACATATTCCCCCTATGAAAAAACTGGTAACTTTATTAAGTGGATGGAGTTCCCCATATTAACACTTTGTTAGATGTGAGATATTAGTTTAATCTCATATCGAATAATGTATTAGTTTAGTCTTTCATTCTCTCATACCAGCAAATATATATAAGGCATATAAAAGATACAGAAACTAGGGTGGAAACTCTATTCTATTCAGATTTTATGTTCATGCAGCATGTTATCAATTGTATTCACCTATTTGTTTCAGATCAGAAAACTCATCAAATAAATCTATAAAAATTCTGGTTCATTCCTACACATGTCTAGGTTTAGCCTAATTTATTTCATATTTTTATTTTACTGTTAGCATGGTCAAATAAATTATAGAACAGTAAGATACGCATGCATTTGTGAATCTGAAAATTCTGACACAGTTGTACTAAAATGATGATATCTAACAGATTACACATCGTAATTCAAATTCTGCAAAAAGGATAGTAAACTAGACATCTTAGGCTAAATTTCATGTTCAGAAAGTTATTTCAAAATATGACAGCAACATGGTCGAAAATCTGATTCAAAATGGAATACACAGCAGTCCATAATATGTTTTGACATGGATAGGCAATAATTAAATCATACAACCGTATATTTCATGTAAATTAATAATCAAAGTGTTAATAGATGTTTAACATGCATAATTTCAGTTTCTTAGATGCAATTTCACATGCATGGTAATCAATTCATCACTTCAAATTCAGTCTAACAGGTTCAGTTCATCAAACGAGTCTACACATGGATCTAGTTATTTTCATGTAATTGTGCATATGCAAGATATAACATGGACTAGGTTTTAGATCAAAGAGAGCGGCACGATGTTAAGAATATCTCGAGTTAGCTTGTGTAAACCCTCAATAGACTTAACGGAATTTCAAATACAGCATGATAAAGAAAAGGATGGGACCTACTTGCAGAGATCAAAGAAATCTTGAACAAAATAAAATACTAGTTCAAGAAGAGACTTGCCTGTTATTTAGCAGATTCAAATAAATAGAATAACGGGATAAGGATCCTGGACGACGAACCAAAACACGGTGAGCTACGTGCAAAATCCCAAACAGCAACACAGCGGATCCAGTAAAACACCAAAGGGCGATCTCGGATCCCCTACACCCAGAACAACAAACACAAAAGTTGGCCAATCCCATTCGTCTCCTTCTTCACTTCGACAGAGAGAAGGGGGGGCACAGGCGAGACCTCAGCAACTACGGCGAAGGTGTGAGGCGGGCGACGACAAAGACAACGCTGCGGTCGGGGAGCGACGGTAACGGCAAGGAAACAGCGACACGAGCAGTTGCTCTGTTTCTCGACGAAACAGAGGAGAGCAGGGTGATGGCTTGGATGACGACAGCGAGGCAATGAAGGGGTCTGCGGTGATTGCAGGGGTGAACGGAGAGGTTTGACAAAGGCAAGGCGATGAGCGATGACGAGAGGAAGATGGTAATGGCAACGACAAAGATGGGTTCGAGCGGAAGTTCGGAATGGTGGGTCTCGATGGCGAGGACGGGGGGATCGGAGGGCGACGAGATGGAGGGTGACGAGGATGAAGGTGGTGGTCGGAGATGGCTATCGGACGGCTAGGGCGATTGGGTTTTGTTCGGTTGCAAATGAAACAGAGAGAGCGGGATGGGGGGGGGGGGGGGGAGAAAACGGCAGAAAAAGAGAGAGAATATAATATTAAGGTTTAATGATGGTTTTTATAGGAGATTAAGAAATTGGGTTCTGGATTGTGGTTTAGTGGGTTTTGGGTACCGGTTATGGCTCCAAAAAGAGATGAACAAGTATAAAACAATGAGATGAACATAAAGCAGAACAAATCAACCTCAAAATAGGAAGAGCAAAATTTTGCGATGAACCAAGAATAGCAAAATTCCACCAAAAGAGCACAGAGCGATTAAGAGAAAATAAAGAGCCCAAGAAAAGCAAAGATATAATATTATAAAAGAATTCAGATACAATAATTAAGGAAAGAAATAAAAATACAATAAGATCCAAAATAGGGGTTACAACATTGATCATCATCACCATCATCATCATCATCAAGATCATGATCTTGACTGTCGGATCTCTTTTGATCACTGCGATCATGACCATCATCTTGATTTTGATCTTCGATCTCAGCCTTCCGATTATCCAATCTTGATCCTCATCAAGATCTGTGCCGGACCGTGATCATCGTGATCGTTTGCTCATCACCGTGTCGTCGGAATTCCGATCCCGTTATTCTTTGCATATTTCGGATCTAACGTCATTGTTAAAGGCAAATCATCTCACCTCGAATTGTATTGTATCGTATTCGAAATTATTTATTGAATTCCGTAAGTAGATCTATATTGATTATCATATATCTGTTATTGTTATCTATCGTTGGGATACTACGGATTTACACGAGCGAATCCAAGTAGTAGTCTTGACTTCGTGCTATCTTTTGACTCCAATTTATAGAGATCTTTCATGCATTCATTTAGATAATTATCGAACACATGAATATGGATTGTTATTGAAATTCATGTCATGACATTACACAACTATTGTAGATCGTGTACTAGTGTTGATTGTTCATATGATTGGTGTTGGTGTATTGGTTGATTGTGATTAGTAAGATTATGGACATTATACAATTTAATACCATGTTCACATAGATGTAACTTGCTATGATTTATGATTGTTAACCCCTAACTCATTGTTCATAATATTTTAATTATTTTATTCACGAAAAATATATTGAGACCATGAAATTTACTATCAACCTGAACATTGTCATACTGTTTCGACCTAGATACTGTCATCAAAATCAATAACTTTCTGAATATGAAATGTAGCCCCAGGTTTCTAGTTTCCAGAACATCTAGAATTTTTTTAATTCCGACTTATATTGCATGAGTTATGACCATTTTACTGCTGCTGCGTTTTATTTCCAGATTTATGCATATACCATGTTAACCTGATTAAATAGATGAACTAATGATCAAGTATCACCATAATAATTTCCAGATTGATAGTTGACATGCTTAGGGTAATGAAAATTATTTTTGCTAATTTTTAAAATGAATATTTTCTACTTTTACAACTGAAACTAGTTAACACCGATAACCAGCCAAAAACGGTAACCTGTAAAGAACACTGAAATTCACCTAGCTACTGTTGTCAGAATTTCGACTTTAAATATGTGTTGGAACGGCCAGGAGTCTAGTTTCTAGAACTTCTGACGGATCCACATTTGCTATTCTGTAGTAGCAGGAAATTCAATTTTAGTACAGCAACCTACTGCTGTCCAGAATTGAATTTCCTTGTTTGATAATATATAATTGAATCTATAATATTGTATTTGGTGCATTTAATTGTATAGAGTACATTGCATGATCTTAGGGTTGTGTTTTCATCATTCTAGTATCCCTTATTAATCGCCTTATCGTTTCTCTATTGATATTTCTGTCCCTATTGTTCCCTATTAGTATTACATGTTGATTTAATAAAGAATGTTATTCAAGTCGGGGTTAAAGGTTGACTAGAGTAGTTGATAATATAGTGACTGTACTCGGAAGTGCGGGCCTCGTTCCCAAAATATCATTATCGTCATTGTGCAAGAAATTGCATTAATGGCCAGTATTATCATTATTGTGCAAGAAATTACTGCAATAGCCAGTGTTATCGTTATTGTGCAAGAAATTATTGCAATAGCCAGTGTTATCGTTATTGTGCAAGGAATTGCTTCAATAGCTAGTGTTATCATTTTAATATTATATTGTGCCGAGTACGTGACCTATAGAATCTACCACCTTAGTCTAAACGAAATTAATTGTATGCACCGAACCTGTAGTTATAGGATTCAGTAGTACGTGCATTAGTTAGGATTTAAATGAATAATAGACTTGAGATTTTCATCGCATTGTCATTGCATATTGTCATCGTTATTGAACAGTGTTATCGTTATTGTTTACCGTTATTGTTATCGTTTATTGTTATCACTATCAATCATGGTTATTGCACATTATACTGTTACCATTTTTCCATTGTTCAATGTTATTGATTTCATCGTTCATTGAATTATTAGTTATATCATTATTGTCATTGATTCTCTGTTTCTCTACTTGCTGTCCACGACTTGCTCTAAGGACATGTTATTCTCTATTTTTAAATGAACAGCTTACAGGTAATCAAGGAGAATTGCCTGATGGATTAGGAGAACAACAATGGTGAAGAAATCGATTTGCATCGTCACTTAAATAATTATTGTTTCGTTTTGAAGTCTTAAATAATTGAACATTGTTATTTCTTTGTATATTAGGTTTTTGACCCGAATATTGTTATTGTTGATTCCAGATGTTAGATTGTTATTATGTTGGTTATTTCATGCTTAAATTTTAAGTATTGTTATTCATGTGTTTATTCCTTTATTGCATGCGTGGTTGTATTACTTCCTGTTTATATTGTTGAGTTGAATCGATAACAGCTTATAGATGACGCAAGTCATTTACTGGGCTATGTCATATGCTTACATTCCGTATTTTTGGGAAGTGGGGCGTGACATCAAGCGTAACAGCAAGTCCCATACGCCGGTCCATTCTCATCTTGCGAATGATAAGACTCCTTCTCATTGGCTTCGCTCCAGGTAAGGAAGGCCAACTCTGAACAACCGAACTTCCTTGCGAACTCTTTCGTATTTTCAAACAGCCTCCTTTGCGAGCGATATCCAAATTTTTTTAGTTGTAAGATCCTGGTCGACCACTTTAAACAAAGCTTACATCTCACCCTTACCCAGTATAAATTCTCTTATATACAATCTGATGCTGCTGATTTAGTGGTGGGAGCTATATATGTGAATTCTTGTTCTTTATAATGGAAGAGACTGGCCTGAGACAGATCTCAGCCGCAGATGTGAGATGGAAATTTTGTCAGGAGCAGAAGATGTGGTGCTGCTGGTAGCTGACCACCCCCGAACACCTACATAACACCTAGAAACACTGGGAGAGATCCCTGTGGTAAGACCTTCGACGATCTAGTCAGTCACTAGAAGAAAGGAAAGTTAGGGTTCAGGTGAGAAAAAATTCATTACCTTGTGAAAGGGGAGGGGGGTCTGGTATTTATAGGTAGAGAAAGAGAGGAAACCCTAACCCTAATGGCCCGGGTGACCCTCTTCTATGAGCCTGAAACAACAGAAGGCCTATATGAGTTGTACGCCTGATTCCGTAAGAGTTTACGAATATGAGGGGATTAAACGGCTCAGACTGAGTCGGATTATTTACCCACATCATGGGCCCCCTACTCCTGGAGGGTTGTATGTATCAGTTGTCGAGAAGTAGTTCGTCCTTGTGAGAAAAATGGTAGACAGTGTGCACGAGGATAGGATGGAAGATCCCCAAAGAGAGTGACATGAGGTCAGGACCGAGCTCCGTGATGACCGAGCTCCGACCTCGAGCGTCCAGTGTTGCATGTAAGTCAGAAGCTGGTTTGAGGTTAACGTCGAGCGCCGAGCGCCGAGCTTTGTACCCAAGACATTGGCTCGCTCGAAGTTAATGCCGAGCATTGAGCCCTGTGAGCTTGAATGAATGACAGATGCTGGTTCGAGGTTAATGCCGAGTGTCGAGCTCTATGAACTTGAATGAAAGATAGATGCTAGCTTGAGGTTAATGTCAAACATCGAGCTCTGTGAACTTGTGAGAAAGGCAGATGATGGCTCGAGGATAATGCCGAACGTCGAGCTTTGTGAACTTGTGAGAAAAGCATGCTGCCAGCTGCTTTCTATTATTGCAGTGGACACGTGAGTTGCACGTGTGATGGTGACGTCACGATTGTGGAAATCGAAGCGTCAAAATCTTATTCACTATTAGATTTAGATGATCTAGATTGGGTGGCTGAGATCGTTTGAGGATATCAAGGCGTCATGGATTTGTCTATATATTCCTCACCCCCCTTCGAATTTTCCACTTTGCTTTCTCTCTCTAATTTTCAGAGCTTCTTTCTCTATGAACTGTTTAGTGACTGGCAACTAGTTTTACTGCGTACTTTTCCGGCAACGATAACAGGTTAGTATTTTCCATATTATGTCGAGGGCTCGGTCCGGTTCTTCTGCATCTATTTCTGGTCAGGGAGATGGGGATCGCCTTTCGACTCCTCGTCCTAGGAGATGAGTGAGAAGCTCTTCAATGTCAAGCCGCTCTGCAGCTGTACGCCGTTTGTAGTAGAATCGTGCGACTCAGATGGTGAGTGTAACCCCTCTTTTTCGTTTTTCGTATTTTTGATGTATTTTTCTTCTTCTTGTGTATTTTACTCTCTTGTATTTTTCTTGAACCGTATATTGAAGTTGTTTCAATATATTCATTTTTGTTTCATTTTGAGCTCTTTGTGTTGATTTGTTCGTCTTTTGCTTCGTTCTTCATCAATTGTTGTTCTTTTCTCTTTATTGGATTCTTGGTCCTTTTACTGTATGAAAAATATTTATGAAATATGAAATTTAGCTTATTTTGTCCATTTTCATTTCCCTTTGATGGATTTGGATTTCGTTTCACGGTTTGCGAGAAATTGACATTTTCGTACAGTAGTGTTGGGAATTCCAGATTTGCCAAACTATCGTGTCTTGATCTGATTTTTGTTGACTGAACTAATTTTACTGGAATATTATGAAACTTTATATTCTGATACTAAACATATAGTGGATTACCCCAGATTTTCCCTGGATTTATTTAAGGAGTTTTAATGTTGTTTTCCTATCATTGAATACGATTTACTGATTTCTGGCTAAATGTATTTTCTGGATTCAAATCAGTTTTGAGTTATGATTTTGTGAAATACTATATGGCTTATATATAATCTCTGGATTCGTGTATTTTTCATATTCTTCGACGGATTCAGATTTGGATTTCTGTAGTAACAAGAATCACTGTTTTAGTACTGTACTGTCAAGCTGTCCTGAATACGAACATACACTGTTTTGCTCGTTTATGTGACCGTATATCATCTATGCATGTTTATTTATTTCCATGAACCTAATACTAATTGTACCATGTTAGTTTGACACTATTTCATGCACTATCATGTCTGTTGATAACCATAATAATAGTGATCATGCCTGGGTTTCTTAAGGGAAGATCTAGTAGTGGAAAATATGGAAACGTGTACTTGGAAGGAAACTAGTGTTCCATACTGTTACTGTTATTGTTACTGTTACTTTTACTGCTACTGTTACTGTTATTTGTACTACTACTACTACTGTTACTGATACCTGAGTACACTGCCCCATTATGGTCCACTATGAAATCTAAAAGCAGAACTGTTTGTTGTAGCAACCATGTATTATATTTTGGGGCGCATAAAGTGCTACCTAGCCAGTAATACACACGAGAATGTAAGAACATTAGACTGATATTGTTAGACTGATACTGTTGGACTGATACTGTTATTTTGTTACACTGATATACTGAGCTTACTGTTACTGGACAGTGTTAGTTGCCATATGACACTATACTTGACACATTCATTTGCACTGTTAGTATTCCATGCTAGTTGACTTTGTTTTACTGATTCATGCTAGTTATTACTATTGATGCATTATACAATGCTATATTTATTTCCGCTGTCATTTTAGATTTGACTATTTCATGTGCTTGTATCCTACATTATAATTGGCCCATAACTTGCATTGACGGGTACTTGTTTTCTCTTTTCTTCTCATGCAATTATTAATTACAAATCAGGATGGTCAGCTGCCCAACGGCATTGGCGAAATGAGATATTAGTGCTGGATTTCTTTCTTATTAGTATTGCTATTATTGTTGCTTTGAATAATGTATTTTGAGTACTTGGATGATTACTTTGTATTTGGGTGATGTGACCCAAGATTTTGTCTTATCCAGATCTGATTTATTTGAGATTAATACATTTTGTTTAAAGTAAATTCTATTGGTTTATTAATTCAATTTTGCATGTGTGTGGTTGACTCTTTTGCTTCCGACTCTGATTATATTGTGAGCTATTGTAAAGATTCCTGAACAGCTTATGGATGATGCAAATCATTCGCTGGGTTGAGTTGCGTATCCGTATTCTTTTTGGGAAGCGGGACGTGACAAGGCTTTTAGTGGTATCAGAGCCCAGTTTGGCTAATGTATTAGTTGCCTAATATATTAGTCAAGCTTGGATCGAACTGGGGTCGGCTTAATATTTCACCAACCATGCATACGTAAATGAATAATTATCAACTTTGATTCTGGATGCTAATTGTTTTGATTTTTGTGTAGCTATGGCTCGTGGGAATTCTTCTCAGCCTGATCCAATTGAGGTTGTCACTACTGTGCTTGAGCGACTTATCAATCAGCAACAAAACCACAGCGATCTAGTGATGGCTGCTCTTGAAGCTGCCCGGGTTCCGCCTCCCGTTGTGCCTGCGCAGGCAAATCTTCTGTCTTGTCCAGGAACAGTTACGGATTTTATGAGGTTGCATCCCGATCGTTTTTCCAGCACTGAGACGCCTTTGAAGGCTGAACAGTGGTTGATCTCGACCGAGCACTTGCTCTTGGCGGCACGTGTTGCCGAGGCTGATAGGGTGGACGTGGTTTCCATCCAGCTGGTGGATTTGGATCATATTTGGTGGATGGCCGAGTCCGAGCGACTTAAGAGGCCTATTGCTTGGACTACTTTCACTTGGCTATTCTTGGAGAAGTTCTTCCCCAGTATACCTTGAGTTGAGATGGAACAGCAATTCTTGGCCCTAAAACAGGTTAAGTCATTATTCTATTTTGGAATTTTGTTACATAATTGTTCAAACAATATTGTAACATGGACTTCTTGAAATAGGGCTCCAAGTCAGTGGATGAGTACGCAGCTGAGTTTTTTAGACTTAGCAACTTCGCTGCCGTTCTTGTGGCAACCGAAGAGGATAGAGCTCGTAGATTCACAAATGGGCTTGAGCAGGATATCAAGAGGCATCTTGTCTCTCTCTGTTTGTGTACTTATGCTGAGCTCTTGAGGCAGCTCGAGCTCAGGAGCAGGCTCGTGGTGGTTTGGTTCCTTCTCTGCGGACTGTTCTGCATCCTGCTGCTAGGCCTTCTGGTGGTCCTGTTCGGAGGCCTGTCCCAACTAATCCGGTTAAGACAGCTCCGTATCCTTCTGCTGGTTTCCAGAAGGGTGGTTTTTGCGACTTCTGTCAGATGTCTGGGCATGAGCGTAAGAATTGTTGGCGCGTCAACCGCCGGTGCTTTAGGTGTGGCGCCGTTGATCATTCAGTACGGTCCGCAGCAGCAGCAGGTGGCTCTTCCAGCTAGGGGTCCTATTCAGCAAGCAAGCCTAGCTCGTGGTCCAGTTAGGCCTCCGCTTCCTTCTGTAATGCCCTGATTTTTCATTTAATGAAAAATTATTTATTTTGCACGTAGTGTGCACGTGCAATATTTTTGTAAATATTTTCATCAAGATGAGTAAAGATATTTAATATGTGCCTTTAATTATTTTTCTATAAGCCTTCTTTTAATTAGACAAAAAGCCCTTTCTTTTAAGAGCCCAAAGTAATTAAATTTATTATTTTATAATAATTATTTTGGCCCATTAAACTAAAGCCCATTAGTTAATTTATTTATTTATTTTTTTATATGACTTGTAATGTAGAATACAAAATTAAAGTTTATTTTATAAATAAAATGTACAATTTTTGGGCCTAGTTGCATGCACGTGCACTACGCGTACACGTGCAATATGCACACTCTAGCATGGCCGGATTGCATCTTGGAGGGAAAACCAAAATTTGGGTGGTGATCATGGTGTGGTGGTTACTTAGTTGTGGGTAGTTAATGTAACTCCTACTTTCATCCTAGCCCTCCATCTTACAACCAACTATTTGATCCTAGCCCTCCATTCTCTTTGATTTTTAGTATAAATACCCCCCCCCTGGCTAGTTATTCTTGTGTAAAATTATTCTCTTCCAAACCTATAGTTCAATTATATTATCTAGTGGTGATTTTGTGAGTTAAACGATTGAGAGTGTGTGGGATCTTTGCTTGCAACTAGAAGAGGGGAGGCCGGCTACATCAAGGAAGAGGGAGCATTCGGTTGGGTACTTGAAGGCTTGGGTGCACGTGTTCAAGGAGGATCCATTCGTCGCAAGGACATTCGTCTAGGGATTTGCTAGTTGTAATTTTTCTCTCCATACAAGGTGGGTAAATTTTCCCTATTTCTAACATAGGAATGCATGCTAGATTTAATTATCAAAATAATGCATGAAAATGATTAATAAGAATGCACATTTAATTGAAAAGATGATCTCTAATTGATTGAATTATTGATATGCAAATTATGTGTGTTGCTATTAGTAAAATTCAAGATTGTATGCAATAAGAATGTGGTTATAAATTGTGTGAAGAAACCTTTGTTAGTAGCATGAAAAATTATGTGCAAACAATTAGTATATCGACTATGTCACTTTTATGTGCTAAATTGGAAACTTTGTATGGCGTGGTAACGAATAAATTAAGATGTAATTTTTATGTGTGGAAAATGAATAAGAGTAGAGAATTAGTATAGAGATTGATGAAATTATAATGTCAAAAAATGTATTAGTAGTATGTCACATTAACCAAATTGTATGGTAAAAATGTGTTAATTATGGAGAAAATTATGTTTAATTATTTAAGAAATTTATTTTCATCTTCAGGAATAAAATTCATGATGGAAAACGATTAATTCAGATTTTTACAGTATATTAGTAAGAACAATGTGATATGCAATTTTGTTGAACGCCGAAATGTTCTAAATAACAGAGAGTATGGGTTAAATGAGATTTGAATTGAGCTAGTGACAACTTGAGCGCGTAGCTCAAGCGGTCGAGATGGCTCTGATCGCTACAGTGGTTTCGGCCTTAAGGTCGTGGGTTCGAATCCTTGTGGCACTATTTTGTTTCATAAATTTTTTTAAGCGTATAAGATCAGCGGCCGAGAGTATTTATTACTCTCAGCGCCCCTTTATATCGTCTAGCACCTTTGGCCTAGTGGTTGTGCTATCGGCTGTGTTCTCCGGGGTTCTGGGTTCGAATCTTGCCCTCGGCAAGATGGGAAAAAATGTTTTTTTGATGTTTTGGTGATCAAAAAAATGTGGAAAAAATATGGTTATTCTTCTAAAAATATGTAGGACTTTATAAAAATAATTTGGGGATTATTTGCATGAAATAAAACATGATTTGAGAATAAAATGTGTAAATAGAACTATGGTTCTATATTTTTATTGTTGTGAAATTGTATCTTGCAAAAAAATGATTTGAAATGAAGGATTAGAAGATTAATGTGGCAAGAAGAAAATTATATTGTATAATGTGATGCAAATTATTCTTATTTGAGAATAGTGTGAAAAATGTGAAATGTGAATATTCTTTAGTGATGTGAAATTCAAAGTGAAATTGATAATTGATAAAGCATATGAATTTTCATGTATAGTTATGGACTATTTGAACGAATTAGAAATCATGATTGGAAAAGAGAAATACTTTTGAGTATGACAAATCAACAAATGAATTTATGAGTGGAAATGCTCAAATTGGAAATTGTGAATTGGAATTGAAACAAAAGAGTAGCTAAGTCTCCCCCGACATTTGGAAAGAAATGAAATGAAATATTGAAATGAAAGACCAAGGTTGGTCATGTGTGACTAAATGAATAAGTCCGGATTAGTGGAGAGGCTAACTCTAGAGCTTTGATTTTGTTCATGATTCTAATAAAAACTAAGGATTAGTGCATAGTGAAGACGTGATGAAAGTGAGAGAAAACACGAGTATGAGAACTAGAGTTTACGGTGCGGGTGTGTGAGCCACAGAATGCATGCTTGATGAGTCAAGACATGGCATGGGCACAACTCAGTAATGATCAGACTTTAGCCACGCTTGTGGGATATTTGGTGACCGCAAGAGGATCGTGTGCCATGAAGGAGGCTGAATTGCCACAGAATGCATGCTTGATGAGTCAAGACATGGCGTGGGGTTCCCCTCCAGGTTTTCTGTACACGAGCTTGTACTCATAGATCATCTAGGATACTCACCGTAGTTACAGTAGTAGATTAAGTCATGGCGAGGGATTGAACCCTACAAACATGAAGAACGATTAAGAGGCTTGCCCTCGAACCTATGTAGTATGGGATGCATAGAATCCGAACAAGTGTGCATTAGTGTCATGTAACATAATTAACTGCATTAAGGACTAAGTGCACAATCACAACACGACATCAATAGGGTAGTCCCTTTAGTTTGATATGTGACAAGTTTGTGTTTGCTAAATAAGAAAAATAAGTTATACTATTTCCGGCATAGAGAGGATGGCCGTATATAATGTTCGTCGGTTGAATAAACTGACGTACCCACAGTCTTATATGCAGGTAAGTGACATGATAAAGATTAAAGAGAAACGGATGCTTAAAGATTATTCAATGTTGTTGTACATTTATCTAATCGTTGTAAATTTTACTTCCGCTGTGCAATGTAAAGTGTAATGTTTTATGTAAACTCTGATGTAAAGTGAAAAGTTCAAATTTCCTTATAAAATTGTACTAAAGGAAGTGGAAAGATCCTGAAGAACATCTCGAATTCAGTGTATTTTGGGATTCGGGGCGTTACACCTCCTCAGCGTCAGATTGTCGGTCAGAGGACCGCTGTTCCGAGGAGAGGTCAGGCTGACTGCTACAGATGTTGAAACAGCTGAAGGAGTTGTGGCAAGTATCTTTTTGCCTTTTGTTTTGTTGTTGCTTTGCTTTCTCTTTGTTTCTTTCTTTTGGTCTTGTTTTGCTTTCTTTCCGTTATCTTTCTGCATTGTTGTTTCCCTTACCCTTGATTGTCTGCTTTTTCTTTCTCCTTGTCTTTTGCTCCCTTAGGTGTCATCCTTGTTTGCTCTTTTTTCGCTCGTGTTCTCTTTAATTCTGGGGCAACCCATTCTTTTGTCTCCTCACGATTTGTCGCTCGCCATAAGTTGGATTGCAGCAACATGTCTGAGGCTTGGAACATTTTGACAGGTGGTGGTATTTTCATTTATTCCCGTGAGTGCAGGAAATGTTTCGTTGTTATTGGGGACGCAGATTTCAAAGCTAACCTGATTATCATTGGGAATTCAGGATTCGACGTTATTCTGGGTATGGATTGGTTGGGTGAATCCCATGCCATTATTGATTGCCGTGCCAAGAAAGTTGTTTTCAGAATTCCAGATCGAGCAAAATTTGAGTTCCATGTCGGGGAGTCTTTCCTTGGCCAAGCAAAGACTATAGTTGTACATGTGGATTGTGCGATGGAATTGCACTCAGGATGTGAGACTGCACCTCTAGTAGTTCGGGATTTCTTGGATGTTTTTTCAGATGAGTTGCCTGACTTACCACCTGATAGGAAAGTGGAGTTCGGTATTGATGTTCAGCCTGGAACGGCACTGATATCGAAGATTCCCTACAAGATGGCACAAGTTAAGCTAGAAGAGCTTGAGGTGCAGATTCAGGAGCTTCTTGATTTGGGTTTCATCAGACCTAGTGTTTTTCCTTGGGGTGCTCTGATCCTTTTTTTCAACAAGAAGGATGGTAGTCGCCGACTGTATGTGGATTATCGGGAACTAAACAGTGTTACTGTGAAGAACCGGTGTCTTTTGCCTAGGATCGATGATTTGTTCGACCAGTTGAGTGGGGCTGTCATTTTCTCGAAGTTGGATCTTCGTTCTATGTATCACCAAGTCAAGGTGATGTCTGCTGATATACAGAAGACTGCATTCAGGACTAGATACGGGCACTATGAGTATCTTGTGATACCGTTCGGGGTCACTAATGCACCGGCTGTATTCATGAGTCTTATGAACTGGATCTTCTCTCAGTTCTTGGATAAATTTGTGGTGGTCTTCATTGATGATATTCTAGTATATTCTCAGAATCGGGAAGATCATGCCGAGCATCTTAGAGTGGTTCTGCAAACTTTAAGAGGAAATCAGCTCTATGGAAAACTCAGGAAGTGCAAGTTTTGGCTCGACAAGGTTTCTTTCTTAGGGCACATTGTTTCTGGCGATGGTCTTTCTGTGGATCCAGCCAAGGTTAAGGTTGTGAAGGATTGGCCTATTCCTAAGTCAGTTTCTGAAGTTCGGAGTTTTCTTGGTCTTACGGGCTATTATCGAAAATTCGTTCAAGATTTTTCGAAGATTGCAGGACCGTTAACTAAACTGATAGGAAAGGATCAGAAGTTTTGTTGGTCTGGTGAGTACAATGAGGCTTTTGTTGAGTTGAAGAATAGATTGACATCAGCGCCTGTGTTGACTATTCTAGATGGTTCGGGCGGATTTGTAATTCACTGTGATGCTTTTGGTAAGGGTCTTGGAGCAGTTCTTATACAGAAGGGTTGTGTCGTTGCGTATGCATCGAGGCAGTTGAGGCCGCATGAAAAGACCTATCCTACTCATGACTTGGAGTTAGCGGCAGTGATCTATGCTTTGAAGCTGTGGAGACATTATTTACTTGGAGACCGTGTGGAGATCTTTGCAGACTACAAAAGTCTCAAGTATGTTTTCACCCAGAAGGAATTAAGCATGAGGCAAAGGAGATGGTTGGAGCTTATGGCCGATTATGACATCAGTTTGCAATACCATCCTGGTAAAGTAAACATGGTGCCAGATACTTTGAGCAGGAGACCGACAGTTATGTTTTTTATTCAGCAGAGTGATCACATTGAGCAGATGAGAATGTTGGATTTTGAGGTTTTGTTGCTGAGTTCTAGTCGGTGTTGTCTTGCGCTCCAGCTTTAGCCTTCTCTTGTTGATTAGACCAAGAAGGCTCAGGCTGGTGATGCGCAGTTGCAGGGTTTTCGAGCAGAGGTTGAGTCTGGGTCCAGAACGGACATGGTTATTCATGCCGATGGTTCGCTTCATTTTGTTTCCCGATCGTGTGTCCCTGATGGTGAAGTTCGTCAGAGGTTGCTTGAGGAAGCTCATCAGTCCTCATATTCTATCCATCCTGGCGGTACTAAGATGTATCGAGATTTGAAGCTTCATTTCTGGTGGCATGGTATGAAAAAGGTTGTAGCTCGTTTTGTTGCTCAGTGTTTGATCTATCAGCAGGTTAAGGCAGAGCATCAAAGAACCGCTAGACTTCTTCAACCGCTTCCTATTCCGGAGTGGAAGTGGGAGCATATCACCATGGATTTTGTGACCGCTTTTCTGAGGAGTCCTAAGGGTCACAATGCTGTTTGGGTGATTGTCGACCGTGACGAAGAGTGCTCACTTCATTCCTTTTCGTATCGGTCAGTATACTGAGAGCCTAGCTGAGAAGTACATGCAAGAGATTGTCAGGCTTCATGGGGTTCCAGTTAGTATTGTATCCGACAGGGATACGAGATTCAGATCTCAGTTTTGGGAGAGTCTTCAGGCTAGTTTGGGGAGTAAGTTGAAGTACAGTACAACTTTTTATCCCCAGACTGATGGACAGTCAGAGCGGACTATTCAGATTCTTGAGGACATGTTGCGATCCTGTATGTTGCAGTTCGGTGGATCTTGGGAGGACCATTTGCATCTCGTAGAGTTCTCGTACAATAACAGCTTTAGGACAATCTTAAAGTTGCACCGTTCGAGGCACTTTATGGATGTAAATGCAGATCACCAGTGTGCTGGGATGACATTGGTGAGTGGCAGTTGTTGGGTCCGGAGTTGATCACCAGGACAGTTGATGTGACTCAAATCAAAAAGCATCTTCAGGCAGCTCAGGATAGGCAGAGACAGTGGGCTAATGTCCATCGGAGGGCTTTGGAGTTTGTTTTTGGTGACCATGTTTTCCTTAAGGTATCACCATGGCACGGTGTCATTGGGTTCGGTGGTGGGGACAAGCTTAGCCCTAGGTTTATTGGACCGTTGAGATTTTGGAGCGAGTAGGCAAGGTGGCCTATCGTCTTGCTTTGCCGCCAGTGTTATCAAGAGTGCACGATGTTTTCCATGTCTCACAACTCAGGAGATATATCCGCGATGAGAGTCACGTGATCGACTACTCTGAGTTGACCATGCGGCCGGATTTGACTTGTGAGATTCCGCCAGTTGCTATTGTGGATCGGCGGGAGAAAGTGCTTAAGAACAACGTCATCAAGTTGGTTCGTGTTGCTTGGAATCCTCACTCGCCTAGTGAGTCGACTTGGGAGCTGGAGGAGGAGATTCAGCAGAAGTTTCCTCATTTGTTTGAGTAGTGGTTGTTTTGTTTTGTTTTGCCTTGTTTTCCTTTCTTTTGGGGTTACCTTATGTATCTTCTTTTTGTATTTCGAGGACGAAATTCTTTTTCTTAGGTGGGTAGGATTGTAACCCCTTTTCGTATTTTTGATGTATTTTTCTTCTTCTTGAGTATTTGTACTCTCTTGTATTTTTCTTGTACCGTATATTGGAATTGTTTCAATATATATTCATTTTTGTTTCATTTTGAGCTCTTTGTGTTGATTTGTTCGTCTTTTGCTTCGCTCTTCATCAATTGTTGTTCTTTTCTCTTTATTGGATTCTTGTTCTCTTTATTTTTGCTCTTGGGTGTTCATGGTGTTTTGGTTGGTTACCCTATCTCAAATCCTATTGCTTTGATCCCTAATTGATTTCCAAAGCCAAATTAACCACAATCCTATTTTGAGTCCTATACAAATTTATCCTAATCAAATCCTAATTAAACCAATCCTATTTCTACTCCTTAACTACCCACAACCCAACAACCCAAATACCCACATACCCAAACCCTAAACTAAAATCCTATATATATATATATATACAACTCTCTCTCCATAAACCCTAACCCTAACTCTCTCATCCCGGCCTCCCTTTCTCTCTTTCCTGTGCGCGCCGACACACCCCAGCCCGACCTACATCACCCCGACGCCCTCCATCCCGAACAGCCCAACCCCTGACCCTTCTTTACTGATACCCTAGCCGATCACCCAACACCCGAGCATTCCACCATCTCATCTCTCTCTCCCTATCCTCCGTCGCCCGACGTGTAGCTGCGACGCAGGAGCAGCGATAGCCAGCAAGCCAGCCGCCGCCACTCCCGATGTTCTAACGCTCTCTTGTTCTCTCTCTCGCTTTGTAGGTTGCACGTGCGTGAGTTTGCATGTGTGGATCATTGTTTGGTTCGTGATTCTTGTTCGTGGGTTAGTTCGTTGTCGGGATCTGTTCCGGTCATTCTTGGTGTTCTTCGTTTTCGTCTTCGGTTAAGGCAAGTAACTTGTACTCAAATTTCTTTGTATGATGCAAGTCAAAAATACCGCTTATAGTGTAGTTGGGTTCTAGAGACAACTCGTCTGTGTGTTATTTTTTATGGGTTTTGTCTCTATAGTGCTATTTGACCAGAGTTGCGTTACGACACAAAAATCGACATGAAACAACTAGGTTTGACCGTTCTTGATCTATTCATATATGTGATATAATTAGGTGGAATTATGTGTATGATGAGATCCATGTGATATGATGATTATGAATATGTTATATACCCTATTTCATGATGTTTGGACACTTAGTAGACTCTATACCATGTTTGATTGTGATTGGAACAAGTTTCGTATGATTTATGTTGGTTTTGTTGTTAAGGGAAAATCTATATTTTGTCGATGATCAGTTTTGATTGCTATTTTAGGCCATATTAAGGTTAGTATCTTAATTTTAGTATTAAACATGATTTTTAGAGAAACCCATCTTCTTTCCAATCCCTCTGACCTTGATCGATTTCATTTTCGTATGTGTGAGATATGGTGGTTTTACTACAGAGGTGTATTCTATTTCCAGATTTCGTTTCTTGATGATTTTGATGATTAAACTACTTTGATACTAGTTCTAATTATATTATTTTGATCTGAAACTTTGTGCAATATTTCTATACCTATCTAGAAATTACCCAGAATTTTGGTACATTTTATTGATGAGTTTTATATGCCATTTCATGCTTGTTTATGAAAGCTATAATTGCTGTATTTTGCTCGCTGTTCTGTAAAAAATCGTATTTTCACCCTATTTCCTTTTACTGTATGGAAAATATTTATGAAATATGAAAGTTAGCTTATTTTGTCTATTTTCATCTCCCTTTGACAGATTTGGATTTCGTTTCACAGTTTGCGGGATATTATTGTTTTTGTACAGTAGTGTTGGGAATTCAAGATTTGCCAAATTATCGTTTCTTGATATTTTCTAATTTTTGTTGGCTGAACTAATTTTACTGAAATATTATGAAACTTTATATTCTGATACTAAACATATAGGGGATTACCCCATATTTTTCCCGAATTTATTTGAGGAGTTTTAATGCTGTTTTCCTATCATTGAATACGATTTACTGATTTCTGGCTGCTGAACGTATTTTCTGGATTCAAACCAGTTTTGAGTTATGATTTTGTGAAATACTATATGGCTTATATATAATCTCTGGATTCGTGTGGAAGTCTATTTTTCATATTCTTCGACGGATTCAGATTTGGATTTCTGTAGTAACAAGAATCACTGTTTTAGTACTGTACTGTCAAGCTGTCCTGAATACGAACATACACTGTTTTGCTCGTTTATGTGACCGTATATCATTTATGCATGTTTATTTGTTTTCCTGAACCTAATACTGATTGTACCATGTTAGTTTGACACTATTTCATGCACTATCATGTCTGTTGATAACCATAATAAAAGTGATCAAGCTGAGGTTTCTTAAAGGAAGATCTAGTAGTGGAAAATATGGAAACATGTACTTGGAAGGGAACTAGTGTTCCATACTGTTACTGTTATTGTTACTGTTACTTTTACTGTTATTGTTACTGTTATTTTTACTGCTACTGCTACTGTTACTGATACCTGAGTACACTACCCCATTATGGTCCACTATGAAATCTAAAAGCGGAACTGTTTGTTGTAGCAACCATGTGTTATATTTTGGGGCGCAGGAAGTGCTACCTAGTTAGTAATATACACAAGACTGTAAGAATATAAGACTGATACTGTTAGACTGATACTGTTATACTGTTATACTGATATACTGAGCTTACTGTTACTGGACAGTGTTAGTTGCCATATGACACTATACTTGACACATTCATTTGCACTGTTAGTATTCCATGCTAGTTGAATTTGTTTTACTGATTCATGCTAGTTATTAATGTTGATGCATTATACCATGCTATATTTATTTCTGCTGTCATTTTAGATTTGACTATTCCATGTGCTTGTATCCTACATTATAAGTGGCCCGTAACTTGCATTGACGAGTACTTATTTTCTCTTTCCTTCTCCTGCAATTATTAATTGCAGATCAGGATGGTCAGCTGCCCGACGGCATTGGCAAAATGAGATATTAGTGCTGGATTTCTTTCTTATTAGTATTGCTATTATTGTTGCTTTGAATAATGTATTTTGAGTACTTGGATGATTACTTTGTATTTGGGTGATGTGATCCAGGATTTTGTCTTATCCAGATCTGATTTATTTAAGATTAATACATTTTGTTTCAAGTAAATTCTGTTGGTTTATTAATTCAATTTTGCATGTGTGTGGTTGACTCTTTTGCTTCTGACTCTGATTATATTGTGAGATATTGTAAAGATTCCTGAACAGCTTATGGATGATGCAAATCATTCGCTGGGTTGAGTTGCGTATACTACATATCGCCTCGTTCCTACAAGAAGGTAGTCCATGAGCATCTAGACTCCATAAAAGGATGAAAGGAGAAATACTTCATCGTCCGAAACTTGGTGCCTTGGGAAATTTTCATGACCTGGAACTTTTACAAGCCAAATCACAAGCCTCCGAAAAGAAGGGAATTGACGGACGAGGTGGGCCGATGTGGATCGGATCATTACTGGCAACAGTATCGGCTGGCCGAACGTGACCGAAAGGCATCTGGCCAGAATCGGACTAAGCCCCATTGACCCTTGTGTTGCCGCTGATTTCGGTGTGGGAGAAAACAAATGAATTTGTGGGTTCGTAGGGAATCGAATGGGTCAAACCTGAACACTTCCACCGCTGTTTGACTAGATTCTTACTGCTGCCATTAACCTGCACAAAGTTCGAAACACCGGGGTTGATCCCGACAATGAACCCTTCGATGCTCTTGTCAGTAATCAGAAAAGATCATGAAAGAGTTTTAGGTTGGCAAAGAGTGATCACCTTGTACCGGTAAGAGAGAGGGGGTATTTATAGTCGCTGTGGGGATCTGTTTCGAGATAAGAAAAAATATCTACTCCCTGATGTGGATGGATAGAAGTGGTTAGAACCACCTCCTAGGGATAAGGACGAATTTGGATTTCTTAATATCCTTCTGGACTAGCTTGTAATGGGCTGGGACCCGTATCCAGTAGGGCAGATCCGTTTGTGGGCTGCTAGGCTCTGGAAAGGAGACCCAGTTCTCATTTCGGACCCATTTGCAGGTGAAATTGCCGTTTTGTCCCTGTAAGCTTTAAGATCCATGCCCAATTTGAACGGTCCCGATTTAATCCCATTTTTATCCATATCACGAGTCCCCCACTCCTAAAGACTGTGTTACAGCCTTTGGGGAGTAGTTTTTCTATTTCAATGGCGTACAGGACTTTATCGAGTTCGTAAAGAGAGTTCGGATCTTGTTCAAGGAGTAACGGTGTTTTTCTGAGCTTGCAACATGCCCAAAATCATTCTTAGGCTCTTCTGGACTTTTGGTGTTTTCCCCAATTTTTTAACTATTTTCCGAATCATTTATTCAATTTTGCAAAGCGATGATCTATTTTCCGAGAGCACTAATTAACCATTCTAATTAATAATTATTTATCCGGAGGCTTAGAAATATTTCCCCGAATTTATAATTACTTTTTAGAATTTTTAATTAACTTTCTTGGATTTTTAATCATTTTTTTGCAATTTTTAAATAATTAATTCGAATTAATAAATAAGAAAAAGGAATTAATCAGCCGAATATCGACATGGCCAAATCTGGGGCGTTCATCAGCCTTTGGAAAGAAGTTCCGAGCGATCGGACGGCTCTTCTGATGCGAAGGAGTTTTTCCCCCATTCGTAGCTCGGTACCTTAGTAGCTCGGATTTCAGATCCGAGCTACGTGGCACAATCAGGGTGGTTGATCACGATCAGGCGCAAATTGTGAGGCAGTTTTTTTCGCCAATTCGCAGCTCAGTACCTCGATATCTCGAGTTTCAGATCCGAGCAACGTGGCACAATCAGGGCAGTTGATCACGATCAGGCGCGAATTGTGAGGTGGTTGTTTTTCGCCAATTTGTAGCTCGGTACCTCGGTGGCTCGGATCGTAGATCCAGGGTACATGGCAAGATCTGAGCAGCTTGATGAAGATCTGGCGCGAATCACGAGGAATTCGTTGTTTTATGTCAATTCGTAGCTCGATACCTCGGTGGCTTGGATTGTAGATCCGATGTACGTGGTAAGATCTGAGTCGCTTGATGAAAATCTAGGCACGAATCACGAGGGATTAGTAATTTTTCGTTAGTATGCAGCTCGGTACATTGGTAGCTCGGATTGTAGATCCGAAGTACGTGGGGCGATCTGAGCCGTTTGATGAAGATCTGGCGTGAATCACGACGGATTAGTAATTTTTTCGCCAATATGTAGCTCGGTACTTCGGTAACTCGGATTGTAGATCCGAAGTACGTGGTGAGATCTGAGCCGTTTGATGAAGATCTAGCGCGAATCACGATGGATTAGTGATTTTTCACCAATACGCAACTCGGTACCTCAGTAGCTCGGATTGTAGATCTGAAGTACGTGGCGAGATCTGAGCCGTTTGATGAAGATCTGGCGCGAATCACGAGGGATTAGTGATTTTTTGCCAATACGCAGCTCGGTAGCTCAGATTGTAGATCCGAAGTACGTGGCGAGATCTGAGCCGTTTGATGAAGATCTGGCACGAATCACAATGGATTAGTGATTTTTCTCCAATATACAGCTCGGTACCTCGGTAGCTCAGATTGTTGATCCGAAGTACAAGCGAGATCTGAGCCGTTTGATGAAGATCTGGCGCGAATCACGATGGATTAGTGATTTTTCGCCAATACGCAGCTCGGTACCTCAGTAGCTCGAATTGTAGATCCGAAGTACGTGGCGAGATCCGAGCCATTTGATGAAGATCTGGTGCGAATCATGAAGGATTAGTGATTTTTTGCCAATACCCAGCTTGGTACCTCGACAGCTCGGATTGTAGATCAAAGTACGTGGCGAGATCTGAGCCGTTTGATGAAGATCTGGCGCGAATCACGAGGGATTAGTGGTTTTTTCGCCAATACACAGCTCGGTAGCTCGGATTGTAGATCTGAAGTACGTGGCGAGATCTGAGCCATTTGATGAAGATCTGGCGCAAATCACGATGGATTAGTAATTTTTCACCAATACGCAGCTCGGTACCTCGGTAGCTCGGATTGTAGATCCGAAGTACGTGACGAGATCTGAGCCGTTTGATGAAGATCTGTCACGAATCACGAAGGATTAGTGATTTTTTGCCAATACGCAGCTCAGTACCTCGGTAGCTCGGATTGTAGATCCGGAGTACGCGGCACGATCTGAGCCACTTGATGAATATCTTGCGCAAATTCTGAGGCGGTTGTTTTTGCAACTTCGCAGCTTATGTCGTTTAGGCTTCTGATGGGCCTCTGTGGGGGCCCAAAATGCTTGAAAGCCCATGTGAATCCCCCTTTTTTACTATAAGACTCTACCCCCTCTCATCACTTTTCCATTCTTCACTTTTCACTCTCTCAGTTTGTTTTTGCTCTTAGGGGTTCTGCTAGCGGTCGTGGCCAAGCGATCACTATTCCGGCGAACTATTCTGATCATAGCTATCACTTCAAGGTAATTATATACTTTATTTTATATCTTAAAAGATGTCTAGAGTGTCATCGGGGAGTGAGACCTCCACCTCGGACCAAGAGAGCGACCGACCATTAGTGGTCTCCTCGGTGGTGAGCAAGGGGAAGGAAGTATCAGGGTCGGCGATCGTGGAGACGATTGTGGAGGACGTGAGGGGAGCTGGCGCGCTAGGCAGGCTACCGTCCACGCTATCGAGCCTCGGGAAGGTAAGGGATTACTCCGATGACCTTCTATCCAAGGTGGTATACGGG
Source organism: Hemerocallis citrina (assembly GCA_017893485.1). Classification (NCBI taxonomy): domain Eukaryota; kingdom Viridiplantae; phylum Streptophyta; class Magnoliopsida; order Asparagales; family Asphodelaceae; genus Hemerocallis; species Hemerocallis citrina. The sequence goes on along the minus strand of CM030361.1, from coordinate 271,288,519 downwards.
AGGCCGGCTACATACGAGGAGAATAATCTGAGGGAACACTCTGAGGTCGACGACATCACCTCGGTTCTGACCGAGGCGGATCTGCAACTATCAGGAAGGGATTCAGGATACTGAAAGAATATGCTCTGCTCCTCCCTGGTCCAGGCTTCCGAGCGTGTTCAGGGACTTTGCCTGACACGTGCGTCTTCCCGTATGACGTGCTTAATGCCGACCTTCGACTGCCCTTGCCACCCTTCGTGACCGAGGTGCTATAATGGTACGGATTGAGCCCGATCCAGTTCATGCCGAATATGTGGCGGTACGTCATCAGCTTCATCCTCCAATGCCAGGCCGTAGGGGTCGAGCCTCAACTCGTCTTGCTCCGTAGTCTTTATCGAATCTGTCGTATGAGCAGGATGGAGTACCGATATTACCTGTCTCTGCAAAAATGTGTCAAGCTGATTGAGAATCCGGACTCCATCAAGCATTGGAAAGAGAAGTACTTTCTAATTCGAGGTCCCCAATCATGGGGTTTCCCGACGAGGTGGAAGGAAGACATTCCGAAGTAGGCGAAGGCCGAGCCTGTGCTGACTAAGGAGGAGGAGGAGGAGTTCATGACGAAGATCCTCGATCTTCCGACCCTGAGTTGGAAAGATATAACTGAGGGGGTCCTCTTCGGTGGGGATCTCAGTCCGATCGACCCTAGTATGCTTCGTTTATTGTTCTTCTTTTATTCTGACTATTTTTCTCTTCTCGCACTAACTCCTGTTTTCATTTTCTCAGTGGCCCCTGGTATGGATTTCTGAGCCATGTTACTCAAGCGAGGTGTGGGTGCCGGAAGGGGCTCCGACAACAAAAAGAGGAAGAGGACAATGATGGGACCCCCATCCGACCGGGTTACCAAGGCACCCTCACCGGCGACCCCAGTAGTGGACTCGGTGTCCACCTTTCCTTCTGCTCCACATACGACCCTTCCCCAATCCACACCTTCTAACACCTCTGCCGAGGGCTTCTCCATCGGAGCTGCGCTAGCACTCGAAGCACCGCCTCTTACCGTCGAGGCAGAAGCCATCCTCACCGAAGAGCACAAGAAACTCTTCGTCCCCGATTGGCGGGTGATGAAACTCAATAGCTTCCTCGGCGATGCTGCCATGAGCATGCAGGCTCTGCGTCACCTGCCGACCCTGAAGGACTGAGCGGTATTGAAGGCGGGGACCGTGGGTGACGATGCGCTGAAGATCGCTAGGGCCACGATGTCGGTAAGTGTCCTTGTTGTGCACTCAGGATTTCAATATTTGTTGCACTCGACACTTAAGTCTTTTTACTTTCGGCTTTCAGATCACGTGTCGCTTCAGCCACCTGCTAGAGCAGTTTGCCGAGCAGGAAAAGGAGCTCAAGACATCGAGCGATAGGGACCGGGCCAAGAATGCTAAGGCCGTGAAGTTGTACGAGGCAGAGCAGCGTCTCTCGGAGTCCCGAACTGCTCAGATCGACATTCTCGAGGCAGCCTTGGCCAAGGCGAATGAATGCATCGCTATGGAAGCGGCAAGGGCGGACGAGGAGAAGGCAAAGGCCGAGCAGGAGAGGGAGAAGAGGAGATGCAGAGGGAGCGGGAGGCAGCGGTGGCCGTGGCTGCGGCGGCGATCCAGGCCAAGGCGGAGGCTTACATGCACACGAACATGGAGGAGTCCTATGCCCGAGCGCTTAAGCACGTAGAGGCTCGCCTCCCCTACTTTGACAGCTCGGGGTATAGCTTGTACGACCCCGTCGAAGGCGAGGAGGTCGTGGTGGTAGCAGAAGCCGAAGCCGAAGGAGAGGGAGAAGAGGAGGGTGATGGAGACGAAGAAGAGGATGTAGTGGTGGCGAATCCGCAGACATCGATAGTGGAGGTGCCGAGGGAGATTGTGGAGCAGCCCCCCCAGGTGGCTCCCTGACTCTGATTCTACTTGCTCGTTTTTGTTTTTTCGTTTTGTACTGCCTTACAGCGGACTGGCCACCGCCTTTTGTACTTATGTGAATGAAATGAAAATTTTGACTAAGTGTTAAACTTGTGTTATACTTCGCATCTGAGCTGTCCCGTAGGAGCTTCGTTTAAACTTAGTATCTTCATGTTCTTGGCTTTTTTAGATCGCCGAACTATCTCAGATTGCCGAAGTATCTCAGATTGCCGAAGTATCACGCCTTCGATCTAGTCTCGGGGTCGCGAAGCTTGGCCTCGCTCGATCTCGAGAGAGGCTCTATAAAGTTGAGTCGGAGTTGAATTACCTCACGCTGAAGTTGGCCCATTGAGACTCCGAGTTGAAATGCCTAAAGGAGAAGACTCACGAAATTTCCCCCTGAAAGGGAGGAGACGTGTCCTTCGATGGCCGTTAGCCAAGGCTTAAGACTCAAGTTTCTTTGTCAGTCTCTATTCGACGCTAGGGCTGAGAAAGACGGGTTGAAAAACGTAGTGCTTGAGAAGATCTTGGAGGCGGCGCACCTTCGAAGGGCTATCTCCGAGGCTTCCTATGGGGGTAGTTCGAGCTGAATGCCTCGTCTTAAGATCAGAGTGACTCGCTGAAGGAACGGGTCATGGAGCTAGAGGCAGAGAACCTTCGCCTGCGACGGCTTTCCGAGGGGAGTAACGTCAGAAGCATTTCCTGCTCCCGAGGTGAGTATGCACAAGGAAGGTTGTTCCACGAGTTAGCATTACTCTCGCCCCCTATCATGAGGCTCCCTGGGGACGCACAAAGTGGGGTGGCCAGCTCGTCGAGCGGAGCATCTGTTGGGGTGACTCTTAGGCTTTTAGGTGTCGAAGATGCTACTCGGCTTGCCGGCTTGGAGACTTGTACGGAGATGAGGCAGCAGTACAGCACCCACCGACCCTATTTATCGCTTAATAGAAGTGTCCTGCTCCCTAGGAGGGGTTAGCGTGGAATTTTGTAATCTTGTAGTCTTTGTTTCGTATGAGTTGTATCTCAGATAATGAGTTTTTGGTCTAGAAATAGATTTGTACCTCATTTTGATGAAATAATACATATACTTCTCGAGCTCCCTGTGAGAATTTGTGTTTCATTAATGTTTGCAAGTGTATCAATAGTTATAGGAGCAATTCCGAACGGTGAGCTTGCTTCCACTCGCTCGTTCGCAAGTAGCAAAAGTTGCATCGAACCAAGAGTTGGACTCCGAACTTGTTGTTTTTAGAGTGTTTCAACAGTTGTAAGAGCAATTTCGAATAGTGAACTGCTTCTTACTCGCTTATAAGCAAGTAGTTAAAGCGGAATCGAATCAAGTATTGGACTCCGAACTTGTCGAATAGAGAATATCAATAACTGTGGGAGCAATTTCGAATGGTGAACCACTTCGTACTCGCTTATAAGCAAGTACTTAAAGTAGAATCGAACCAAGTGTTGGACTTCGAGCTTGTCAATTTTAGAGTGTTTCAACAGTTGTGGGAGCAATTCCTAATGGTGAACCGCTTCGTACTCACTTATAAGCAAGTAGTTCAAGCGGAATCGAACCAAGTGTTAGACTCCGAACTTGTCATTTAGAGAATATCAACAGCTGTGGGAGCAATTCCGAATGGTGAACCGCTTCGTACTCCCTTATAAGCAAGTAGTTAAAGCAGAATCGAACCAAGTGTTGGACTCCGAGCTTGTCGTTTTTAGAGAGTTTCGTACACCTCAAAGCAAAGCAACTAGATTATTTTAGACAGGGAATTCCCAGGATGTAACATGCCTTTATTAAAGATGACTTAAGTGGCTGCTTCTGAGTTGCAAGCCACTCTTACATTTTGAAAAAATTAACAAGGTAGATAAAAAACATCAAATAGAAATTGCTCGACTCGGAAGGGGATTGAAGTTGCTTGGAGCGGTGTTCAAACACCCTCTCGGTACTTCAAGAAGTGATCAGAATTCCAAGTCCTTGGTATTCTCTTGCCTTCTGGGTCTTCGAGTTGATACGCGCCAGGGCGGATAACTTTGGAGACCCTATATGGACCTTCCCAGTTGGGCGCTAGCTTGCCCTTCTTGCTTGGGAAAGAGATTGACAGCTTCCGGAGCACTAGATCTCCTTCTTTAAGATTAGCGGGGTGGACTTTCTTATTGTAAGTCTGTGTTATCCTACGTCGATAATTCTCTTGTCGGATGGAGGATCTTTCGTGGATCTCCTCGATGAGGTCCAAGTTGCTACGAAGCTGGTTCGCATTCTGCTCTTCATTGTAGGCAATCAAACGAGGCGAAGGTAGGCCGACCTCTAGGGGAGATGATGGCTTCGGAGCCATAAGTGAGATTGAAGGGGGACTCTCCTGTCAGTGCTCTCTTCATGGTGCGATAGCTCCATAACACGCTAGGAAGCTGTTCGACCCATAATCCCTTGGTGGATTTATCGAGTCTCTTTTTTTAGATCGGAGAGTATTTGTCGATTAGCGTTCTCCGCTTGGCCGTTGAATTAAGGGTGGGATATTGTGGAGAACCGCTGTTGGATGTCGATGTCGGTGCAGAAGTTGCGAAAAGTTGCCCCTGCGAATTGAGTTTGTTGTCGGTTACTAGGATACGGGGTACGCCGAACCTACAGACAATGTTCTTCCAGAAGAACTTCTGGACCTTGTTCTCTACAGCCGTTGCGAGGGGCTCGGCCTCGATCCACTTGGAGAAATAATCCATTGCCACGATGAGGAACTGCAGTTGGCCTGGTGCAGGAGGGAACAGTCCGAGCAAGTCCATCCCCCACATTGCTAATGGGATCGGATTGGCTAAGGAGGAGAGCTGGGCTTGCGGTAAGCGACAGATTGGAGAAATTTTTTGGTAGGAGCCGCATTGGCAGACGTACTGTTCAGAGTCGCTAAGAAGTGTGGGCAAGAAGTAGCCGTAATTTAAAATTTTACGGGCTAGGGATCTTGCTCCCAAGTGCGCGCCACACATTCCTTCCTGAGCCTCCTTCAGGGCATAGTGTGCTTCTTCTGGGGGAGAGACATATTCGGTATGGTATGCCATCTATCTGAGTTTAGGAGCACTTGTACATGACTCCTTCATTGAGTGTGTACCGCTCAGCTCTGTTCCTGACTCTTCTAGCCTCTCTTGGGTCCACTGGAAGAACTCTGTTTCTGAGGTATTCGAGCAGGGGTTTCATCTAATTTTCCTCAAGTGTTAGGGCAGAGCTTCCATCAGTTCGGGGTTATCTTCCTCGATACTGGGTCTCAGGAGGACCTCTATCAAGACGGTCTGCTCCAAACCCTGGAAGGAGGAGGAGGTGAGCTTTGAGAAGGCATCCGCCTGTGCATTATCCTCTTGGGGGACTCACTGGAGTTGAGCATCTTCAAATAAGGCCAACAACCCTTTCACCTTCGCCAAGTACTTGGCCATGCGATCGTCTCTCGCTTCGTACTCCCTAGATACTTGGTTGACGACTAGTTGTGAATCACTGAAAATCCGGATACGTTTGGCCCCAGCTTTGCGAGCCATACAAATTCCTGCTACGAGGGCCTCGTACTCAGCTTCGTTGTTCGACACGCGGAAGTGTATACGGAGGGAGTATTGCAGAATGAAATCTTCGGGGCCGGTTAAGATGACCCCAGCCCCACTTCCATCGGCGCACGAGGACCCATCAACATACACGGTCCAGAACGGGGGTTCCTCAACTGATTCATAGGGGTCGGGAATGGTGCTCTCCACAATGAACTCCGCTAGGGCTTGTGCCTTGATAACAGTTTGGGGTTGGTAGCTGATATCATGTTGGCTCAGCTCTATGGACCATTTCATTAGATGTCCCAATGTCTCGGGCTTATGGAGAACTTGCTTCAGCGGCTGGTCGGTAAGAACGACCACCGAGTGGGACTGAAAATAGGAGCAAAGTTTCCGTGCCGCCATGACCAGTGCGTAGGCCATCTTTTCTACCTTCGGGTAGCGAAGTTCTACGTCCCTAAGGACTTTACTCACGTAGTAGGTGGGCCGTTGCATCTTATCCTCCTCTCTTACCAGGATGGCACTGAAGGTCTGTTCCGAAGTTGCTAGGTATATGTAGAGGGCTTCACCAGGCTTCGGCTTGCTCAAGAGTAAGGGGTTTACTAGGTATGCCTTCAGTTGATCGAAAGACTCATGTTGTTGCTACCCTTACTCAAAGCCCTTCGCTCCTCTCAAGGCTTTTAAGAACGGGAGGTATTTCTCCCCTGATTTGGAGAGAAAATGCCCTATAGCCGTGAGGCATCCCGTGAGCCTCTACACTTCTTTAACATTAAAGGGGGGAGCCATATTAAGTATGGCTTGGATCTTCTCAGGGTTGGATTCTATAACCCTCTGGCTAACCATGAACCCGAGGAATTTACCGGACGAGACGCCGAAGGCGCACTTGCTCGGATTCAATCTCATGTTGTGCCTTCGTAATACCATGAAAGCTTCTTGGAGGTCAAAGACATGATCTTGCCCACTGATGCTTTTGACCAACATGTCTTCCACATAGACTTCCATGTTGCGACCTATCTGGTCTCTGAAGACATTGTTAACAAGGCTTTGGTACGTAGCTCCGGCGTTCTTCAGCCCGAAGGGCATGACCCGGTAGGAGTACAGGCCTTGGTCGGTTACGAACGAGGTCTTCGGAATGTCAGGAGGGAACATCCGGATCTGGTTATACCCAGAGAAGGCATCCATGAAGCTGAGGAGTTTGTGGCCGGATGTCGCATCGATTAGAGCATCAATACTCGGGGGGGAGAATGGGTCCTTCGGATATGCTTTGTTGATGTCAGTGAAGTCGATACATATTCTCCAGCTCCCATTGGCCTTTTTAACCATTACCACATTAGATAGCCATTCGGGGTAATTTACCTCCTGGATGAACCGAGCATTCAACAGCTTCTCGATCTCTTCTTTGATAGCTTGCCGGTGCTCAGGAGCGAATTTACATCGCTTCTGCTAGATAGGTTTAACTCCCAAAGCAACACTAAGGTGATGCATCAGTAGTTCTTCTGAGATTCCGGGCATATCAGCTGTGGTCCAGGCAAACTGATCGCAGTTCTCCCTTATACATTAGGAGATATCTTCTTTGATGGTGGGACGAAGGGCCTTGCTGATCTGAAATGTCTTGGTGGCATCTTCTTCCAAGAAGGCCACTTCCTCCAGTTCGTCGACCGGCTCGGAGATGGTTTGGCTGCTTCCTTGTGGGAGTTCGAAGGCTTCAAGGGAGAGGACCGGCCCTCCCATCGAGTTCATGTAACATTTACGAGCCGCCTCCTCGCTCCCTCATACTTCTCCCACTCCTGCCGAGGTGGGGAACTTCATTTTCATATGATAGGCCGAGGGTATGGCCTGGAGAGCGGCCAGACCTAGTTGACCCAGGATAACATTGTAGGCGGATTTTACGTCCACCACCATGAAGTCCATTGGCTCGGTCCGGGTGATCGGGGTTTTGCCAGCGATCACGTCGAGGGTTATAACTCCTTCGATCGTCACTGGCACCCCGGTGAAACTGTGAAGAGTGTAACCAGCTGGCTTGAGTCAATCTCTTGACAGCTGAAGGCTCTGGAATGCCTCCAGGAAGAGAATATTGACTGAACTGTCGTTGTCAACTAGGATCCGGCGTACGTCAAAATTGGCCATGCGGAGGTTTATAACAAGGACATCACAATGGGGCGTTCGGACGCCCTCCAAGTCCCTATCAGAAAACGTAACAGGAACCCCAAGCCCTCTGGGGGGAGGATGATTCTGTACGGCATTCACCTTTCGGACGAAGGCTTTTCGGGAGGAGTTGGAATCTCCCCCCATTGGGCCTCCGTGTATGAGGTGCAGGATGGCTTCGGCTTCGACATCCGGGGTGTCCGCACGTTGCTCGGTTTGTTTGTTAACCCCCTGGGGGGGAGGAGGTGGATCGGCTATGTCCTTCCTCACGAACCTAGAAAGCTGCCCTCTCTGAATGAGGATCTCGTTCTCGTCCTTCAGGACTCGACAGTCATCCGTGTCGTGGCCATGGTCCCTATAGAAGCGGCACCACTTGTCCCAGTTCCTCTTCTTCCCGGGGGTGTTCATCTTTGGAGGGGGCGGAAGGAGGCCCTCTTCCCCCACCTCCATCAGGATGGCTGAGACACTCACATTGAGCGGAGTGAACTTCTCGAAGCGGGAAGGAGGGCGACGTTGGCCCCCATTGTCTTTCTAGATCTTCTTAGCTCTTTCTTCTTCGGCGCCCTTCCGTTTGTTCTCGGAAGACGATCCTTCAAAAGCAGGGCGGGAAAGATTTTCTTCTGCTTGGACATATTTCTCACTTATGAGCAGGAGTTATGAGAAATCCCGAGGGAGCTTCTTGGTGAGGGATGCCCTGAGGCTGTCGTTGGCGACATTGGATTGGAAGGCGGCGGAAGCGATGGACTGGTCCAGGGAGGCGATGGATCTGGCCTCTGCGGTGAAGCGCTTGACGTAGTCTCTCAGCCGCTCTCCCTTCCTATGGTGAAGCAAGAGGAGGGGGTGCTGGTCTTTTCGGCTCGATGACTGCTCACGAAGCGAGTCAGGAAGAGGGCTTCGAGCTTATCGAAGGAGAAGATGGAGGCCGGGGCTAGACGGGAGTACCACTCCCTTTGTAACACCTCGGATTTTAAAATACCGAAAATATTCGTTTTTATATTTTGTAGGAGTGAGAATTATTTTTAAGAGATATCTTATTTTATTTATTTTTAATATTGATATTGGTATGGATATTTGTGGTAGATTGGTATTATTGATATATGGGGGCTATGAGTTGAGATTTTATGTGAACAAATATTGTTCATTTTATTTTATAATTTTGGGGGATTATTATAAGTTAATTTTAATGTAATTGGTATTGTTCGTATTATTATAGAAAAGAGTTGGGGTTTATTTGTAATATTTTGGATTAGGAGGGCTTATATGTAAATATACCTTATTATTATTATTATTATTATTATTATATTTTTAATTCCCCCCCCCCCCTTTCCTTCTTTCCTTCTTTCTTCTCCCTTCCCGTTCCTTTCTCCCGATCAAAACTACAACCCATCCGGCCTCTCTCTCTCCCGCCCAAATCCACTCCACCCCGTTTCTCCATGATTTTTCAATTAATTTGGGGGGATGACTAATTTAAGGGTCCTCTACACCGTGGTAGCATCGATTTGGAGAAATAACTCCGGAAATGTATGCCCTATTTTATTTATTTGTATAAAATTAAGTGTGGTTAATTTCTATTGAGTAGGAATATTTTGGTGGGGAGATTAGAAGAGGTTGGGAATAGTAGAGGCAAGAAATTAGTAAGTTCTTGGAGATTTTATAAGTTGTTGATAAATTAGGGTTTGTGAATTTGGAAAGGAAAATTGGTTCCATTGATGGTAGAAAAATTATTAGAGGGTGAAAAATGTTATAAGAGGTTTAATGAGAAATTTTGGTAATTTTTATAGGCTTTAAGCTCAATTTAATTGAGTGAAATGGACTATAGGTGAAAAGTGCACGCCGGGTATTCGATGAAATGCCCGAGCGAGATTTAGGTGAGAATTTGTTGGGTTCGGAGGTTTAATTGAGTTCTTCTATTATTATTAACCCTAATTTGAGATATTAGGAAAAAGAGATTAAAGAAATTAGGAGATAGAGAATTTTCATAATAGGAAGCCTCCGATCAATAAATGAGTTTTTGTATTGGGACCCGAATTCGAAATCTATCGATGTAGCTCACCTACATATGTCATTTGTGACGCGTGGGTGAAGACGGATTCAAATTTGGAGGTCCATAGGTTGAGTTTTGAGTTTGAAACTAATCGGTTCTATAATTTTCCAATTATATGGAAAAAGTTGAACTTCAACTCGCTACCAGGCGGACGTGGGACATCGTTTGCTTGATCCGTCAGGTGAGTATGTTTTTTTTATGTATACTTTATGTTGTGGCCGAATTTCGTGGCTTTTTGATATATTTTGTAGAAGTTATGCCAAAAATTGATTTTCAATGAAAATACGGATTTTTAAGGGTCCGAAAATGGGTTTTTGAGATATTTGATGAAATTAACTATTTTAAGTATACAAAATCTATGTTATGGGTTAATGTGATGTGTTGAAGTATAAAAGCTAAATATATTAAACGGTTTATGCATATATATACCCCGTGCATGTTTCGTGCATGTTTTTGTGAGAATAAGCCTATATAGGTAATTTGGTATGTGTGGAGTCTTGTGTATGGGCTAGCATGTTATGGATGGATGTTATAAGATGTAATTAGACGAGATTAGTGATGGTGGCCATGTTTTGGAAACCCGCTTGTGTGGTGTATATTTGTGTTATATATATATCATGATATTGACTCGGGATGGGATAATTGATGAGATTAGTAAGTGGGTATATGTTTGCATTATAATTATGTTCGAAGTGAATTAATGAGTAATAGTATGCTATTATAATGTGATGAAGTATACATTTTGATACTTTTACGATATGGAATAACTGAATGTAGTCTTTTATTAATGTTATAACTGGGCGTATGCCTATATATGGTATAATGAGGTAATGAATAATATGGTGTTCTTAATATGGGATGTTATAACAAAATAAATATCTTGGCACATTAATATTATTCAATAATATGATATGATGGTTTTAATTGTGGAGTGACAGGTTGTATGCGTAATGTGGTATAATGATACGATGATTAATATCGTGAGCATCGGGTATGTCTCAAATGGTAAGATAAAAGATAAGTTGGTATGTGCTAATTAAATGTGTTACTAATTCACGTGATTAAAGTCAAGGTTGTGGCAATTATTGAATTCAAAAGTGAAATGCGCGTGTTGATAAAGTAAGTTGAAAAGATGAAATGATTAATGCTAATAACAGATGATTTTGTTGACCAGTACCTACAGCAATCCTAGGGGTTTGGGCTAGACCTCCTAATACCCAAGGACCGGCTTGGGGTGCAGAGTTTATTACCCAAACTATGTTTGGGATGCGGAGTTTTATCGCCCAAGCTATCGGCTTGAGGCCCGGTTATACCCTCGATGACAGCTGTCGCGAGGAAGTACCCAGTTTACCTGGGGTACGGAGTTTTTCTCTTTTTGTTTTCCCTCGCTGGCTTCGGCTGGGAGGAAGTACCCAGTTTTTCTGGGGTGCGGAGTTCCCTCGCTGGCATAGGCTGGGAGGAAGACGTAGCCTCGGACAAGTAAGACTCTGTGTGAGCATCGGTCCGCGTGTTTTACTGGGCTGTCGGCTTTCAGTATATTGGGATATTGTGGCTCACTGGTCGACAAACTAATAAAATAACTAAGTGTAAATAAATGTAAGAGTAAAGAAAGTGAATTGTGATAGTAAAGAAAAGGAGAAGGAATTGTGAATGTGAAAGAAAGTGGTTGTGAATGAAATGAATATGAAGGAATACGAGTTATGAGTTTGTGTATGAAAAGAGATGATAAATGCAGCATGTGGTTAATTTAAAATGAAAAAGTAAAAGAGGCATGTGTTATTATGAACAGTATGAAGTAATTATATTATATAAATGATTATTAAAGTAAAGTGCAGTATGATATGAGTTGTTACACCTTGGAATTGTGTCAAGGAACTACTTGCCCGCTATTTCTGTGGAAATGGTGGGAACTAACTGTCTTGGCATAATTCGCAGGGTGAGTTGGCATGATAGTGGTAATGATTAATGGAAATGAAGAATTAAGTAAAGTGGAGATGAAAAGTAAATGAAGTGAATTAATAACCAAGCTATCGGCTTGAGATGTGATGTGATATTACCCAGACTATGTGTTTGGGGTGCGGTGATTATTACCCAAGCTATCGGCTTTGCAGTGTGATATATTATTGCCCAAACTATGTTTGGGATATGGAGTATAAATTGATAAGAATGAAAGTGAAATTAATGGTAACTTGAGATATAAGTGAAAGTAAGTTTAATTCTCAATAAGATTGAGAAGTAACTAAGTGATATAATGAGATGAGAATGAGCTATAAAACATGCTTTTGATGCAATGAGAATAAGCATTCTAATTAATGATATGTTAATGATGTGATGAAATACAAGTACCTTGCAAAGTGAAATGAGATGTGATGTTTGTGTTATACGACATAACTGAATGCGATATTCTGAGAAGGAATGCATATGTTTATGATGCTATAAAAACAGATAAACGTGATTGTTGCCGCTAAATTTGGTGTGGGGGCAAACAGATAGAACTTGTGGATTCTTAGGAAAACTGAATAGAAAACCTGCGTACCTGTTCCGTCTGGCGTCGATCGTCGTTCCTGCCGTGCACCTGCAAAAAGTGCGAGACACCGGGGTTGTTCCCGGCGACGCACCCTCCGACGCTCAAGTCAGTAATCTGGCAGACTATGAAATAGCGCAAAAACTGGTGAAAGATTGATTACCTCTTAATGGAGATGGGTGGGGGGTATTTATAGGCGTCTTAGGGAATAGATTAGGCATGTAATTCCTGTGTATACAGATAAGGAATGTAATCCCTAATCCCCAGTGAAAGGATAGATATGAATCAGGGCCGTTGATTAATATTAATCAGAAACCCTAATTCTATCCTGCTGGACCGGGTTTGTTGCGGGTTGAAACCCGCACCCAGTTAAGGTGGATCCGTTCGCAGGTTATTAGATCTGTGAGGAGGAGACCCAGTACCTGATTCAGACCCGTTTTGTTGGTAAAATTACCGTTTTACTCCAGAACTTCAGGATTAGTGCCCAATTCGGACGGTCTTGATTAATCCCCTATTTTTAGCCATATCACGAGCCCCCCACTCCTGAAGGCTGAGGAGAATCAGTCTTCGAGGAGTAGTTTGACTGTTTTGGTGGCTAGAGGAGTTGTATCGAAGTCCGAATGGGTGTTTTTGAATCCCGAAGTGGGTGGTAAGGCAATTTCTTCTTCTTTCTTGAAGCCATATGGTATATCAAGTTTTTATCTATTTTTTCAGGCTATTTATCTAATTTCGCGATGTGTTAGCTAGTCGTTCGGGGGCTTTAGCCGTGCGTTCTAGGCAATAATTGTTCGTTCAGGGGTTCGGAAATATCCCCCGAATTTTTAATTATTTCCTGGAATTTTTAGCTAATTTTCCCGAATTTTTAGTAATTTTTCGCAATTTTTAGATAAATAAAATGATTTAAATAAATAAAAATCGATTTTTTAATATTCATTTATGACGTGGCGTCATCAGAGCCCTCGATCAGGGCGGAGCGCGATTTTCGGAGAGATCCAATGGTCCCTGTTCCTCGGCACGCTTCTTCGCCGTATACGAGGTTCGGTACCTCGGTACCTCGGCTCGGCCTGGCGTGCCGAAGCACAGTGCCTCGGTTCGGATGATCAGTGCCTCGGCTCGGTGGTTCCGAGGTACGTGGCATCATCTGAGCCGTCCATCTCAGCGTGGATCTCCATAAAACGTTATCTTGTCGTTTAGTGGACGTGGCCAAATCTGGGCCGTCCATCATGACGAGCGCGTTTTTTCTCAAGATTCAACGGCTGATGTGGGTCGGTGCGATTTTTCGTCATATACGAAGGTCGGTACCTCGGCTCGGCCTGGCGTGTCGAAGCAAAGTGCTTCGGTTCGGATGATCAGTGCCTCGGCTCGATGGTTCCGAGGTACGTGGCATTATCTGGGTCGTCCATCATGACGAGCACGTTTTTTCACAAGATCCAACAGCCGATGTAGGTCGGTGTGATTTTTTGCCATATACGAGGGTCGGTACCTCGGTACCTCGGCTCGGCCTGGCGTGTCGAAGCAAAGTGCCTCGGTTCGGATGATCAGTGCCTCGGCTCGATGGTTCCGAGGTACGTGGCATTATCTGGGTCGTCCATCATGACGAGCACGTTTTTTCACAAGATCCAACAGCCGATGTGGGTCGGTGTGATTTTTCGCCATATACGAGGGTCGGTACCTCGGTACCTCGGCTCGGCCTGGCGTGTCGAAGCAAAGTGCCTCGGTTCGGATGATCAGTGCCTCGGCTCGATGGTTCCGAGGTACGTGGCGTCATCTGAGCCGTCCATCTCAGCGTGGATCTCCATAAAACGATATCTTGTCGTTTAGTGGACGTGGCCAAATCTGGGCCGTCCATCATGACGAGCGCGTTTTTTCTCAAGATCCAACGGCTGATGTGGCTCGGTGCGATTTTTCACCATATACGAGGGTCGGTACCTCGGTTCGGCGCATCAGGACTGTTGGACCGAGGTGCTGAGTTGGACGTTTTGAAGTCCTTCCGTGCCCAGTAGCTCGGCTGCTTGGCTGAGCTGTTCGGTAGCTCGGTAGGGCGAGCCGGTGGCAGGCGTCTCAGAAGATACGCGTGGACGGATCTGAGTCGTTCATCATGGTGCGCATCACGAGGATGGGGTTCAGATCACGAGAAAATGTTATCTTGTCGTTTTGTGGGCGTGGCATGATCTGAACCGTCCATCAGATTCCGTCGCGAATTTTGAAGAGATCCGACGGTGACTTCGCCTCGGAACGATTGTTTGCCATATACGAGGGTCGGTACCCCGGCACCTCGGTTCGGCGCATCAGGACTGTTGGACCGAGGTGCTAAGTTGGACGTTTTGAAGTCCTTCCGTGCCCAGTAGCTCGGCTGCTTGGCTGAGCTGTTCGGTAGCTCGGCAGGGCGAGCCGGTGGCAGGCGTCTCGGAAGATACGCGTGGACGGATCTGAGTCGTTCATCATGGCGCGCATCACGAGGATGGGGTTCAGATCACGAGAAAACGTTATCTTGTCGTTTTGTGGGCGTGGCATGATCTAAACCGTCCATCAGATTCCGTCGCGAATTTTGAAGAGATCTGACGGTGACTTCGCCTCGGAACGATTTTTTGCCATATACGAGGGTCGGTACCCCGGCACCTCGGTTCGGCGCATCAGGACTGTTGGACCGAGGTGCTAAGTTGGACGTTTTGAAGTCCTTCCGCGCCCAGTAGCTCGGCTGCTTGGCTGAGCTGTTCGGTAGCTCGGCAGGGCGAGCCGGCGGCAGGCATCTCGAAAGATACGCGTGGACGGATCTGAGTCGTTCATCATGGCGCGCATAACGAGGATGGGGTTCAGATCACGAGAAAACGTTATCTTGTCGTTTTGTGGGCGTGGCATGATCTGAACCGTCCATCAGATTCCGTCGCGAATTTTGAAGAGATCCGACGGTGACTTCGCCTCGGAACGATTGTTTGCCATATACGAGGGTCGGTACCCCGGCACCTCGGTTCGGCGCATCAGGACTGTTGGACCGAGGTGCTAAGTTGGACGTTTTGAAGTCCTTCCGCGCCCAGTAGCTCGGCTGCTTGGCTGAGCTGTTCGGTAGCTCGGCAGGGCGAGCCGGTGGCAGGCATCTCGGAAGATACGCGTGGACGGATCTGAGTCGTTCATCATGGCACGCATCAAGAGGATGGGGTTCAGATCACGAGAAAACGTTATCTTGTTGTTTTGTGGGCGTGGCATGATCTGAACCGTCCATCAGAATCCGTCGCGAATTTTGAAGAGATCCGACGGTGACTTCGCCTCGGGACGATCTTTTGCCATATACGAGGGTCGGTACCCCGGCACCTCGGTTCGGCGCATCAGGACGGTTGGACCGAGGTGCTAAGTTGGATGTTTCGTAGGAGCGCAGCAGCTCGGTTGCCCAGCTGTGCTGTTCGATAGCTCGGCCCGGCAGACCGGTGGCCGAATCGTTGACTTGGTATTTTGAAGAGTTTCTTGCTTCTCGTATCTTCGTAGCTTTTCCGCCTGTCGCTTTGGCTTCTTAGTGGGCTTTTTGCATTTCCCAAGGAGGCCCAACTTGTCAGCTGTTATAAGCTTTCGCCCTCGCTCTCAAGCTCATTTCTTACTTTTCACTCTCAAGTTTTTTACTTTCGATCTCTAAGGTTCTGCTAGCGGAGCTTTTTCTCTCCAAGGCGTTGCCGTTAGCTGTCGCGTGGGCCAGGCGATTTCCGGCGAGAGCACTCCGACCGTGAACGTCACTTCAAAAGGTCAGTTAACTTAGTCTAAATAATCTTTCTAGAGATGTCTCGAGTGAACTCGGGGAGTGGGGCCTCGTCTTCGGGCGATGATAGTGCCGAGGAGAGGAGGAGGTCGGAGATTCGGAAGGGTAAACAGGTTGCCGAACCGTCTATGGTTAAGACGAGGAAGGAGAAGAAGAAGAGGAGGGTGGAAGCCCAATCTCCCGTAGTGGAGGTGATTGTGGAGAATCCGAAGCAAGCCCCAGAGATAGGACGGTATCCTTCTGTCCTGTCCGGTCATTCGGGGGTCAGGCAGTATCAGGGCGACCTGCTGGAGAAGGCGATCTATGGAAAGTCTAAGATTGTCGAGGAACCTAACCCGGTCCTTCCCACCGAAGCCGATGAGCTCATCACATTGTTGGCCGAGAAGGATCTACTTCGGGTCAGGAGTGCCTTCGCCATTCCTCCGGAGTATAAACTGATCCTTCCCGGGCCCGGGATACGAGCGAACTCGAAGCTGCCGTCGTCGGACATGTGCATGTTCGACGTCGACTCCTTGAATGCCGGGTTACGCTTCCCTCTGCACCCTTTCATCCTTGAGATCCTTGGCTGGTACTGCCTTGCGCCGACCCAGTTTATGCCGAACACTTGGCGCCATGTGAACGCCTTCTTGCTTCAGTGCTACCGGACCGAAGTACAGCCGGATCTCACAGTCTTCCGAGGCATGTATCGAGTAAACCTGCAGCACAAGACGGAGTATCGATACTACTTGGGGCCGAGGAAGGGTGTTAAGATTATAGAAAACCCCGACTCAATCAAGGGTTGGAAGGAGAGGTATTTCATAGTAAGGGGCGAGGCGATTCGGATTATTCCGACCCGTTGGAAGGTGGAGGTACCAAAATTCACGCGAGCCGACCCTGTATTGTCTGAGGCCGAGGAGGATGTGGCGAGGAAGATAATGGCTCTTCCGATCTTGAGTTGGAGGGATTTGACTGAGGAGGTTTTGTTCGGGTCCGGTCTAAGCCCCATCGACCCGAGTATGCTCCTGACATCTCACTTATTTTCATTTTTCTTTTAAGTTTTTAGTTCGCCCTTCTGATTTGTTTTCTTCTTGTTGTCTGACGCAGAAGCGATGAAGATTGATTTCAACGCGATGATGGCCGATAGGTCCAAGTTGACCGGGGGTCGAAAGAGGAAGAGGGCGACCAAGGCTGCCTCTTCGACTCCGCCGCCCACCGTTGCTTCTACCATCGCTCCTCCCCCTACGACTGCCGAAGCACCGTCCGAGGTTGTTGTTGCCGAGGCGCCCTCGTCCTCCGTGGCCCCGGGTGTGATAGAGGGGGCCTTTGACATAAACGCGGCGCTGTCAATCGAGGCGCCACCGCTGACCAGGGACGCCGAGGAAATTCTGACCGAACAGCACAAGCAGCTGTTCGTGCCGAATTGGCGAGTGAAGAACCATGATGGGTTCCTCGGCAATTCGCAGATGTCAGTGCAAGTCGTCAAGCACTTGGCGACCCCGAAGGATCGAGCCGCACTGAAGGCAGGGACGGTGGGTGACGACACCTACGAGGTGGCTCGGTCACTCGTCTCAGTAAGTTTCTTGTCTCTAAAAATTTTCCCAAGTTTATTGCTCAGTTTGCTTAGTGCGTTCATTGTTGTCTTCGCAGGCCACTTGTCACTTCGGCCATCTCCTCGAGACGTTCGCCGAGCAGGAGAAGGAGTTGAGGGCCGCCAGTGACAAAGACCGGTTGGCGAAGGTGAGGGCGGTCAAAGAACTCGAGGCCGAGCATAGGAGAGCCGAGGCCTTGGAAGTCCGGGTGGCCGACCTTGTTGCCAACCTGGATAAAGTCAAGTCGAGCCTCGAGGCGGAGTCTGCCAAGGCTGCCAAGGCCGTCGAGGAGTTGGCTGCGGCGACGAAGTCCCTGGCCGAAGAGAAGGTGGAGAAAGAGGCCCTGGCGGCGAAGATCCGGGCCGAAGTGGAGATGGAGGTCGAGGCCGAAGCGAAGAAGCACATGGCCGAGAACATGGAGCGGTCTTATCAAACGACACTCGACCATGTGCAAGAGCGAATCCCCGGCTTCGAGCGGGTCGGCTACCGCCTGTGGCCAGGGTCGCCTTCAGGCGGTGAGGAGGAGGTCGAGGGCGATGAGTCCGAAGGGGAGGACGAGGAACAAGTGGCCGAAGAGCCCTCGGCGGACGGTCGGGTCAAGGGGCGGACCGAGGGGCCATCCGTGAATGCGCCCTTGGTCGACGCGACGAAGAAGGTGGACCCCTGATCCCCACGTTAAGTTTCTTGTAGTTTTTGTTGTTTTTTCTTCTGAGCATTGTAACGCCTTTTGCGGACTGGCCACCGCTTTTTGATGAATGAAAAGTATTTTGACTCTGAAATTTATCAAAGTATTTGGCTCGGTAGTGTAGTGTTTTGACTCCGGAATTTGACTTCGAAATTTGTCCAAGTGTTTGGCTCGGTAGTGTGATATTTCAATGCTGTCCCTTTCTTATTTCAGATTGTCGTGCTGGCTCACAACACCTCGGCTGAACTGCGCCGAGCCGAGTTGTTTAAGCGATCTCGGGAGGACCGTCTCGAGGGTGAGGTTCACCTGACGAGGAGGATACTTCATAACTTAGAGATTAGGCATAGCGACGCTTTGGTCGAGCTGCATCACCTACGGATAGTCGAGGCCGAGCTATCCGCTAAGGAAGAGGAACTGGCGCGAGTTTCGGCCGAACGAGATGTCTTCACGAAGAAGGTGGAAGAGCTGCAAAGGGTGACGGTCGACAAGAGTATCGAAGTGACCCACTTACGCCGCGTCATATCCGACAGCGCCGAATACCCCGGTTCGGCAAAACTTCCTCGATTTAAGGTGATAGTGAAGGACGACACATTGAAGGATCGGATCGTCGAACTGGAGGGAGAAGTTGCTCGGCTCAAGCCTCAGCCGGTGAGGGCTAACGTCCGGAGCACCTCGTGCACTCGCGAAGAGATCGAGCGAGGGATCATGTTCTATCAAGCGGCGAGCCGGACTCCTATCGTAGGCAGGTCAGCCGCCGACGCCCAAAGCGGTGTGGCGGTGTCTTCAAGCGGTGCTTCGGTTGGAGCAACTGCCAGGGTCAGCGGCGAGGAGGCATCTCGGTTCGTCGGGCTGGAGACGAGTTCGGGGGTCAGGAAACGTCGACCCAAAGTGTCTCTGAACCGGAGCATACCCCTACCTCGAAAGTAGCAAACGGGTCGTGTCTTGTTGTTGTAACCCATTTGCAAATTTTTGCTGTTGTAATCCACTTTGTAACCCTATCAAATTTATTAATGGAATTGGAGTTGCTTTATTCGAACTATCCTCGGCCGTCTCCTTATTTGTGCTATAGTCGTGCTAACTAGAGTAGGCCCGAGACGAACCACGAGGCCAGTGTTCGCCTCGCCGAACTCCTTGGCCTCGAAATTTTCTCTTTTGCTGCGCTTCTGAGCCTAGCCCGGCTCCTTCAGGTGCGGCTTGGTTTGGCTGTTAAGGCGCAGTTGTCTCTCGACTGCGCCCACGTGGCCTGATCGTTGCTCGGGGACCGAGGTGACTTTCGCCGAGCGAGGTGAGGCGATCAGGGCCGTCTGATGTTTGCACGGATCTTGAGGCGGGTCCAGTTCCCAAGAAAACACTATCTTGTCGTTTTGTGGACACGTGGCTGAATGAGATCCGCTCATCACGCCCTAGCACACTTTCCGAGACGATCTGACGGTGGTTTCGTCTCGGGAGGTTTTTTGCCATATACGAGGGTCGGTACCCCGGTACCTCGGCTCGGCGCGTCGGGACTGTGATTTGTATCTAATTCCGGCCCGTTTGACGAGTCGAAGGGATAGAGTCGAGCCATAGGAGGGATCCGGTCGTTAGATCAGTTTGAGGGATGCAGGAGCAGTTTCGAATGGCGAGCTACTTCTAGTCCGCTTAGGAGCGAACTTGCGAAGTGGAATCGAGCCAAGTGTTGGACTCCGATCCATTCAACGGCTGCAGGAGCAATTTCGAACGGCGATCTACTTCCGGCTCGTCTGTAGACGAGCCGAGGAAGAAGTGTCGAGCCGAGTGCTGGACTCCGAACCATCGTGTGGTTAGTTTAAGGGATGCAGGAGCAGTTTCGAATGGCGAGCTACTTCTAGTCCGCTTAGGAGCGAACTTGCGAAGTAGAATCGAGCCAAGTGTTGGACTCCGATCCATTCAACGGCTGCAGGAGCAATTTCGAACGGTGATCTACTTCCGGCTCGTCTGTAGACGAGCCTAGGAAGAAGTGTCGAGCCGAGTGCTGGACTCCGAACCATCGTGTGGTTAGTTTAAGGGATGCAGGAGCAGTTTCGAATGGCGAGCTACTTCTAGTCCGCTTAGGAGCGAACTTGCAAAGTAGAATCGAGCCAAGTGTTGGACTCCGATCCATTCAACGGCTACAGGAGCAATTTCGAACGGCGATCTACTTCCGGCTCGTCTGTAGACGAGCCGAGGAAGAAGTGTCGAGCCGAGTGCTGGACTCCGAACCATCGTGTGGTTAAAGAATTATAGGCAGAGAGATGCGATAGTATCAAAAATACGAAAAACTTTATTTATTAATATCTAATGGTCGGCTGCTTCTAAAGTTGCTAGCCGTTATTACAATGAAAAGATAAAGGAAATATTACTACTAGTAGCAGGAAGAGAGTGGTTCGACATCTTGAGTTACTTAGATAGGCGTAGCTGCCTTCTCTTGGTATTTCAAAAGATGGTCGGCATTCCAAGTCCTGGGAATTTCTCTGCCGTCAAGATCTTCTAGCTTGTACGCACCGGGGCGGATCACTTTTGAAATTTTGTATGGTCCCTCCCAATTCGGGGCCAGTTTGCTTTTCTGTCCGGGGAACGAGATGGCCAATTTTCGGAGGACCAGATCCCCTTCTTTGAGGTCTGTTGGGCGGACCCTTTTGTTATAGGCGAGCTCAATTCTTCTCCGGTAACATTGTTGCCGTATAGCCGCTCTTTCTCAGATTTCGTCTATCAAGTCTAGGCTTGCTCTGAGCTCTCTGGCATTCTGCTCTTCTTCAAAAGCTATCAAACGAGGAGAGGGTATCCCCACTTCTAGCGGGATGAGGGCCTCGGACCCATAGGTGAGATTAAACGGACTCTCGCCTGTTGGGGTCCGCTTCGTGGTGCGGTGATTCCAGAGCACATTTGGTAGCTGATCGACCCAGAAGCCCTTGGAGCACTTGTCTAGCCTTTTCTTGATGCCGAAGAGGATCTGTCGGTTGGCATTCTCGGCCTGGCCATTTGACTGGGGATGGGAGACGGAGGAGAAGCGGTGTTGTATGGCGAGGTCCTCACATAAGGCTCGGAAGGCAGCCCCAGCGAACTGCGTTCCGTTATCTGTAACTATGACCCGAGGAACGCCGAATCGGCAGATCACATTTTTCCAGAAGAATTGAACAACTCTATGCTCGGTGATTGTAGCCAGGGGCTCGGCCTCTATCCATTTCGAGAAATAGTCGACTGCCACGACTAGGAACTTTAATTGTCCGGGAGCTGGCGGAAACGGCCCTAGTAAATCCATCCCCCACATTGCGAAGGGGATCGGACTTGATAGGGAGGTAAGTGGTGCTTGCGGGAGGCGTCGGATGTCGGAATACTTCTGGCAGGAGATGCATTGTCGAACGTGTCGTTCGGCGTCCCGTAGGAGAGTGGGCCAGTAATACCCGTAGTTTAACACTTTGCGCGCTAGGGCTCTGGAGCCGGAGTGGGCTCTGCCGATGCCCTCATGAAGTTCTTGTAGGGCGTAGTCGGCTTGCCCGGGGGAGAGGCACCTTAGGTAGGGCCGACCATCCACCTGGGTGAAGGAGCGCTTATATAGAATGCCTTCGATTAATACATAATGCCCGGCTCGGGTTCTTATCCTTCGTGCCTCCTTCGGATCCTGGGGGAGGAGCCCGTCTCTTAGAAACTCGATGAGGGGCTTCATCCAATTGTCTTCGAGGAGGACTGGCAGTGTTTCAACAGTGTCGAGCGCATCATCCTCTATGCTTGGCTTCAGGAGGACTTCTATCAGAACAGTTTGTTCGAGGCCTTGAAGGGAAGAGGAGGCTAATTTAGATAGGGCGTCGGCCTGAGCATTCTCTTCTCTGGAGATTCTAAGGATGAGGGCCTCCTCGAACAGCGCCATGAGGCTTTTCACTTTAGCCAAGTACTTAATCATCCTGTCATCACGGGCTTCGTATTCGCCGAGGACCTGGTTGACGACCAACTGAGAGTCGCTGAAGATCCGCAGGCATCGTGCCCCTGCATTTCGGGCCATTCC
The DNA here is from genome assembly GCA_017893485.1 of Hemerocallis citrina. NCBI lineage: Eukaryota > Viridiplantae > Streptophyta > Magnoliopsida > Asparagales > Asphodelaceae > Hemerocallis > Hemerocallis citrina. Next base: position 271,266,391 of record CM030361.1, on the reverse strand, counting down.
AAGGCCGGCTATGAGTGCCTCGTATTCGGCCTCGTTGTTCGAGGCTTTGAAGTTTATACGGAGGGAATATTGGAGGACAAAGTCATCTGGGCCCGCCAGGATGACCCCCGCCCCGCTTCCCTCGTTACAAGAGGATCCGTCGACATAGACCGACCAGACGGGTGGTCCCTTCGTTGCTTGCTCGGAGTCTGGGATAGTTGTTTCAACTATGAATTCGGCCAGCGCCTGAGCCTTGATCGCGGTCCGAGGCTGATAAGTTATATCATGTTGGCTCAGCTCGATCGACCATTTCATGAGGCGGCCGGAAGTCTCTGGCTTGTGAAGGACCTGTTTCAGTGGCTGGTTGGTAAGAACGACCATCGAATGGGACTGAAAGTAGGGTCAGAGCTTTCTTGCGGCCATTACCAGGGCATAGGCTATTTTCTCAATCTTCGGGTACCGGAGCTCGGCGTCCCGAAGCACCTTGCTGACGTAGTAGATGGGCTTCTGAGCCCTTTCTTCTTCTCTGACTAAGACCGCACTGAGCGTCTGTTCGGAAGCTGCAAGGTAGAGGTAGAGTGGTTCGCCATGTATGGGTTTGCTGAGAAGAGGTGGATTGACGAGGTAAGCTTTAAGCTGGTCGAAGGAGTCTTGTTGCTGCTGCCCCCACTCGAATCCTTTAGCCCCCCTGAGGGCTTTGAAGAACGGGAGGCACTTCTCCCCGGACTTCGACAGAAAGCGCCCTATGGCGGCTAGGCGACCAGTCAATCTCTGAACTTCTTTGACATTTCTGGGAGGGGCCATATCCAGTATGGCCTTGATCTTTTCCGGATTTGCCTCTATTCCTTGTTGGCTAACCATGAAGCCGAGGAACTTCCCTGATGAGACGCCGAACGCACACTTGTTCGGGTTGAGTCTCATATTGTGCTTCCTCAAAACATCAAATGCTTCTTGGAGGTCAGTCACATGATCAATGCCTCGGATACTTTTCACAAGCATGTCATCCACGTACACTTCCATGTTCCGGCCAATCTGGGCCTGGAATACCTTGTTAACGAGGCGTTGGTACGTCGCCCCCGCATTCTTCAGGCCGAATGGCATGACTCTGTAGCAATAAAGGCCTTGATCGGTTACGAAGGATGTCTTTGGGATATCCGGGGGGAACATTCTTATCTGATTGTAACCCGAGAAAGCGTCCATGAAGCTTAGGAGCTCATGTCCCGAGGTTGCGTCAATCAGAGTGTCGATGCTCGGCAGAGGGAAGGGATCTTTGGGACAGGCCTTGTTGAGGTCGGTGAAATCAATACAAATTCTCCACGTCCCTTTGGACTTCTTCACCATTACTATGTTTGACAACCACTCAGGATAATTTACCTCCTGTATGAATCGGGCCTTCAACAATTTGTCTACCTCCTCTTTTATAGCGAGCTGACGCTCGGGGGCGAACTTGCGCCTTTTCTGCTGAACCGGTTTGGACCCCGGATCAACACTCAGGCGGTGGACCAGGAGTTCTTCGGAGATACCGGGCATGTCTGCAGCTGACCATGCGAAGAGGTCTTGGTTGGCCCAGATGCATTTTACGATATCTGAGTATAGGGCGGACGGGAGGGTCTTGCTAACGAAGAACTTGTGGGCCGGCTCTTGCTCCGAGAAGAGCACCTCCTCCAGTTCGTCCACCGGCTCGGAAGTTGGCCGAGCGGCATCTTGGGGAATTTCCAGTGTTTCTAATGAGAGAACGGGCCCGAGGGTGGAGGTCATATAACACTTGCGGGCCTGCTCCTGATTGCCCCTCACTTCCCCTACTCCGGCCCGGGTGGGGAATTTCATTTTGAGATGATAGGCAGAAGGGACGGCTTCAAGGGCGGCTAGGCCGGGCCGACCCAAAATGACGTTGTAAGCTGCTGGGACATCTACGACCATGAAATCCATCGACTCCGTGCGGGTAGTAGGAGTTTTGCCGGCTGTGACATCGAGGGTAATCACCCCTTCAATAGTCACCGGGACTCCTGTGAACCCATGGAGCGTGTAGCCGGCGGGCTTGAGTCTGTCTCGGGAGAGCTTCAGGCCCTTGAAAGCGTCGAGAAAGAGGATGTTGACGGAGCTACCGTTATCCACTAAGATTCTCTCGACTTTGAAATTGGCCATGTGAAGACTGATGACGAGTGCGTCACAATGAGGGGTGCGGACACCCTCGAGATCTTCGTCAGAGAAGGTGACGGGCACTCCGAGGCCTTTGGGAGGAGGGGTGGCTCGGACCGAGTTTACTTCTCTGATAAAAGCTTTCCGAGAGGAGTTCGAGGAGCCCCCCATTGGACCCCCATGGATGAGGTGGAGGACTCGCTCTTCCTCAAAATCTGGCGTCTCTTCTCGTTCTGGACGTTTGTTAGCCCCCCGAGACTGGGGAGGAGGCTCGGCTCGGTCCTTTCTTACGAATTTCGCCAGCTGCCCCCTCTGGATAAGGGCTTCGATCTCATTTCTTAGAGCACGGCAGTCGTTGGTGTCATGCCCATCGTCCCGGTGATAGCGGCACCATTTCTCTTTATCTCTCCTCTTGGCAGGGGTGTTCATCTTCGGAGCAGGAGGCAAGACCCCTTCTTTTTTGACTTCCATGAAAATGGCGGAGATGTTAGTGGTGAGGGGAGTGAATTTCTCAAATCTAGGGGGAGGTCGGCGCTGGCCGGCGTTATCTTTCTGGAGCTTCTTGGCTCCTTCTTCTTCCGTTCCCTTCCTCTTAAACCCGGAGGCAGGCACCTCCCAGTTGGGTTGTTGCTCGGCCTCTTCGGCCCGAATGTACTTTTCTGTGCGAAGGAGGAGGTCGGAAAAGTCCTGCGGTGGCTTCTTGGCGAGGGAGGAGCGGAGGTTGGAATTGAGGATATTGGATTGGAACGCTGCGGTAGCAACCGACTAATCGAAGGATGCGATGGTTCTGGCTTCTGCTGTGAACCTCTTCACGTAGTCCCTCAATTTCTCCCCCTTCTGCTGACGGAGGTGCAATAGCGAGATGCTGGTCTTCTCAGCCCTTCGGCTGCTGACAAAATGGGTGACGAAGAGGGTTTCAAACTGCTCGAAAGAGAATATCGAGGAGGGGGTGAGACGAGAATACCACTCTCGGGCCGACCCTTTGAGAGTTGCGGGGAAGGTTTTGCAGAGGAGGGCATCGGAAGCTTGGTGAAGAAGCATTAGAGTTTTAAAACTCTCTATGTGATCAACCGGGTCAGTCTCTCCGGTATAAATCTCGAATTGGGGAGGTTTGAAGCCGAACGGGACAGGTGCATCTACTATGGTTCGGGAGAAAGGGGGTCGGCTAGGACGCAGGGTTCTCCCCCTGAGCTCTTCTTCTCGGTTTATCTGACCCAGGCATCTCTCTACTTCATGAAGACGGCGGTTCATGGTGTCATCTCTCCGACAGTAATCTGCCGAGCCATAGGACTCGTCCTCGTATGAGGGAGAACGAGGGCTGCGGCGATGGTAACTTCGGGAGCGGCGAGGACTTGGGGTATGCCGGGAGTTGGTAGGAGCGGGTCGAGGAGAGGGAGACCGTCGGCGAGGGCTTCAGACCGGAGGAGGGGATGGGAGCTTTGGCTCAATAGGATTCTGACGGAGGTTGAGGGCCTACAGGACGGTCGCTTGGAACTGCTGGAACTCGGCACGGGTGATTGGTGCCTCATTGTTCCTGGGCTGTTTCCGACCTGCGGGAGAGTGCCTTCTTCGGTAATGATCGGGGGAGTCCTTCCTCCCTCTTCGGATGGGGGACCTCCTGTACTCTCGGCGATGAGGGGATTGCTCTTGCTGGCGGGAGGCTCCCTCCCGAGCCCGCTTTTCATCCAGATGACGACGGAGGTCATCATCTTTCGGGCGTTTGGGGGCGGCATTGTGGCGACCAGAGGCTCGGGGTTGATGGGAGGCCATAGAGTCACTGGAGGCATTGTGGATGGAGAGGTTCTCTTGGTGAAGAGGCTGTTTCTGAGGGTTAGGACCCTTTGGATCAGGAGGGGGAAGGTTCTGTTGGAGCGGCTCTTCCGTGGTAGGGGGAAGTTGCCCTTGTTGCTGAGCGGGACCAGGAAGGACTTCTTGCTGGTCAGGGTTGGGTACTCGATTAGACCCCCTTGACCTAACTTTGCGAGGCGGCATGGCTGGAGAAGACCTGTTCTCGGGGAAGAGGAAAGGTTTCTATTCGTTAGTTTCCCACAGACGGCGCCAATCTGTTGCCGCTAAATTTGGTGTGGGGGTAAACAGATAGAACTTGTGGATTCTTAGGGAAACTGAATAGAAAACCTACGTACCTGTTCCGCCTGGCGTCGATTGTCGTTCCTGCCGTGCACCTGCAAAAAGTGCGAGACACCGGGGTTGTTCCCGGCGACGCACCCTCCGACACTCAAGTCAGTAATCTGGCAGACTATGAAATAGCGCAAAAACTGGTGAAAGATTGATTACCTCTTAATGGAGATGGGTGGGGGGTATTTATAGGCGTCTTAGGGAATAGATTAGGCATGTAATTCCTGTGTATACAGATAAGGAATGTAATCCCTAATCCCCAGTGAAAGGATAGATATGAATCAGGGCCGTTGATTAATATTAATCAGAAACCCTAATTCTATCCTGCTGGACCGGGTTTGTTGCAGGTTGAAACCTACACCCAGTTGAGGTGGATCCGTTCGCAGGTTATTGGATCTGTGAGGAGGAGACCCAGTACCTGATTCAGACCCGTTTTGTTGGTAAAATTACCGTTTTACTCCAGAACTTCAGGATTCGTGCCCAATTCGGACGGTCTTGATTAATCCCCTATTTTTAGCCATATCAGTGATGATATTCAATAAAATAAATACTTGTAATGAGATGTTATATTTGTGTCATAAGATATGAATGAATGTGATATTATAAGAATAGATGCACATGTGTATGATGTGATACTTGATATAATACAATAAAATAAATACCTGTATTATGAGATTGGTTATAAAAATGGTTATTAAAGAAAGTATGTTGTGATATGAGTTTGTGTACCTTGGAAGTGTGTCGAGGAACTACCCGCCCGCTATTTCCGTGGGAATGGTGGGAACTACCTGCCTTGGCACAACTTCCAGGATGAATGTGTGTGTTGATGATATAATATAAGTAAATGAAGCGCATGGCTAAATAGAGTTGGAGAAATGATGTAATAATATCATGTAGTTATATTCATATAAATAGTGAAATGCTGATATGACGATAATTGTGGAAAGATGAATATTCGTAATATGCGAATGTAAGATAAGGATGTATATACGAGGTTGATGTGAAGCATATAGTGAAATGTGTGAAGTTATGAATAATTATATAGTTGAATGCAGGTTGGAAAAGTATTTGATATAACATCGTATTGGTGATGTTGTTATGTTCAGAATTCAGGTTGCATCTTCTTATCTGAATGTTTGTAAGTTTAATTTATTATCTTTATACTATTTAATGAATTATTAGATTAATAACTATACTCACACCAGAAATAGCTGACCCCTTAGCGTTTGGGGGGTTAGGGAGTCCCTGGACTACCCTAGATCCCCTACTGTTACAGGTCCTCATCAGCGCAGAGGAGAGGCGTAGATGTATAGGGTGGAGTTTTTATTTTAAAAATCTTTATATAAAATTAGTTAGGTGAATAGTGAAAATTGTAGTTTAAATTGTAATTTGAATGTAAGAGTACCAGGATGACAATGATGAGTGTAGTGTGGGGTAGTATGGTATGTTCTTAACCCGTACCCATCTCGTTGTGGTGTACCAGGCCCTGTGGTAGGTTTTACAAAGGTTTTTCTAAAATTCTTACCTCGTTTTCAAAGGAACTTATGGTTTTTATTTAATATTTGATATTCTGTTATGAACTTGGCCCCCAGAGCATGATATTTATATTGCCTGTGTTATTCTGCTCATTTTGGCCTGGGGAGCCCATGATTATATTGCCTGTGTTGTGAGCTACGGAATTTAGAGCAGAATTCCGTAAGCATTTTGTGTTTCGGGGCAGAAATTTCAGGGGAGATTCTGCCAAAAAATTATTTGAAATATACCTATCTTAGTTTATGTTTAAAGTGATATAGAAATTGAAAGAATTGTATTTAGAGATTTAGTTTTCAAAAAAAAAAATAGGGTGTTACACCCTTGCAGGCCCCTTCAAAGTGGTCGGGAAAGTCTTGCAGATGAGGGCATCCGACGCCTGATGTATCATCATGAGAGTTTTAAAACTCTCATTGTGGTCAGCGGGATCGGACTCCCCATTGTAGGATTCGAAGTGAGGAGGCTTGAAGTTGTCTAGGACCGGTGCCTCCATAATGGTTCGAGAGAATGGAGGTCTGCTGGGGTGGAAGTTCCTAGCCCATTGCTCCTCTTCTCTGTCTAGCCGGCCAAGGTGTCTCTCCATCTCGTGGAGACGGCGGTAAACCGAATCTTCCCTCCAGTCTTGCCTTGCCGAGGCCCAAGATTCGTCTTCATGTGGAAGGGGACTGGGAGTGCGACGATGATAGCTCGGGGCCGCTTGAGGACTGGGCGTGCGGTGCCTATAGTCCCGGGCAGGTTGGGGGCTAGGCATACGGCGCCTATGGTCCCGGGCAAGTAGAGGATTGGGCGCCCGCTGACCTTGGTCGGGGGCGACGTTAAGGGCCCTCAAGAATGCCTCCTGGAACTTCTAGAATTTCGCCCTCGTGACGGGGGCCTCTTGCTCTTGGTGGTCCCGAGGAGCGGCCCGGCCGACCAGAGAACGACTTCTCCTTTGGCGGTGCCGGGGCGACTCCCTCCGCCTCCTGGGAAGTTGGACTTTCTGCGGTTGGGCCTACGGGGGATCGATCCCTTTGATGTTCCCGGCGGGGGATCCCATCATGGGTCTGCCTCTCGTCCAAACAGGTTCGAAGATCTATCCCATTCTGCTTGTTAATGAGAACGTCACGTTGATCTTTCGGTGTTAGAAGGCTATATGGGAGGCCATGGAGTCGGAAGAAAAGTTATGTATGGAGACATGGTCCTGACGAAGGGGTTGCTTTTGGCGACTCCGGTGATAGGGTCCTCCAACAGACCCTTGAGGCCCTTGAGGGGCCGGTTGGTAGTGAGGCTACTGAGGAAGAGGCTATCCAGACTGCTGAAGAGGTTGAGGGGTCGGTTGCCCGAGCTGCTGGGCCGGCGACTGGACTGGCTGGACGGGCGGAGGGTGAGCCTCTGGAAGCGGAGGAACGGGAGTTGTTCTGCGGTTGGAGACCGTGGACATCCCATTTCTTGTAGGCATAGCTAGGAACTGCTTTTGCTAATGGAGTAGGGTCAGATTGTTATTCAATTTCCCACAGACGGAGCCAATCTATTTCCGCTGATTTCGGTGTGGGAGCAAACAAATGAATTTGTGGGTTCGTAGGGAATCGAATGGGTCAAACCTGAACACTTCCACCGCTGTTTGACTGGCTTCTTGCTGCTGCTGTTAACCTACACAAAATTCGAAACACCAGGGTTGATCCCGGCGATGAACCCTCCGATGCTCTTATCAGTAATCAGAAAAGATTATGAAAGAGTTTTGGGTTGGCAGAGAGTGATCACCTTGTAACGGTAGGAGGAGGGGGGTATTTATAGTCTCCGTGGGGATCTGTTTCGAGATAAGAATAAATCTCTACTCCCCGGTGTGGATGGATAGAAGTGGTTAGAACTATCTTCTAGGGATAAGGACGAATTCGAATTTCTCCATATCCTTCTAGAATGGCTTGTAACAGGTTGGGACCCGTATCTAGTAGGGCAGATTCGTTCGTGGGCTGTTGGGCTCTGAAGAGGAGGCCCAATTTCCATTTCGGACCCATTTGCAGGTGAAATTACCGTTTTGCCCCTATAAGCTTTAAGATCCGTGCCCGATTTGAACGGTCCCGATTTAATCCCATTTTTAGCCATATCACCTTGTATGTTTTCCGTTTTCTTTTTTGTTCATCTTTTTCTCTTCATTCTTATGGTTCTTTTTCTTCTTTCGCAATAATGGATGATGCCGCCATCGACACGAGGAGAACCCTACTGGCCAAGTAGAGGCCTGCCGACCAGGCAAAGAAGCAAAAGAGGTCCTCTCAGGGGGCTATGAGGGGACTTCAAACCCAAAGTCCAAGAAGAAGAGGGCCCTCTCGATCGCCGGGACCCCAAACTCTGTGAAGGAGGAACCGAATTCGAGTAACCTCCTAGTTACGGACATGCTGAGGGGTGGCATCCCGCCCATCCACCCCACAACCCAGGAGATCATGGGTGAAGAGAAGCTCAGACAGTAGGCTCCCAACTAGGGTTGTGAAGGCGGGCGATGCGCTGACCGAGGGGCCAATAGCGATCGAGGTGGTGGAACACCTGCCCACGCCTCGCGATAGGGAGGCCCTAGCAAGCGAGACTGTCGAGTTGTGCTTTATAAGGTGGGCTCAGACCAGTGTGCTGGTAAGGTTTTTTTCAACTCTGTAACTCCATACCTTAAATTTTTTCTATTTTATTTTTCCCAGTCTTAGCCCTTCATTTGCAAGCATCACTGGCCGGAGCCCAGATGATGAGGCTGCACACCCGCGAGCTGCAGCGGGAGGTAAAGAACATTCAACAGTATAAGCGTGAGATGAAGGACCTGAAGCTAAAGCTATACGCGGCTGAGTTCCGTGAGTGGGCCCTTACGGCCGAACTGACTTCCCTCGCCAATGACCGAGTGCGGGTGGAGGGGAAAATAAGGAAGATGGCTGCCAAAGAGCTGACGAAGACGACGAACGCCGCCATGGATAAGATCATCGAGGCCCAGGACACAGTGTACAACTGTACCCTCGAGCACGTCTTATACTACTATCCCGAGTGTCAGCTCGAGGAGTTCCATTATGGCATGAAACTTCTCGAGCATCTGAAAATGCCCGGGAGAGACGGTAAGGAGGGGGTGGCACCGCTGGCCGAGGAGAACGTAGCGAGGGAGGCCGACGCTGATGTGGGCGCAGTGGCCGGCGAAGAGGTGCTCATTTCTTCTAAGCAGTAGTTTCAGCCTTTCCCCCCTTTTTTGTTGTTGTATTTGCCGAGCGCGGACTGGCCACCGTTGTTTTGTAAGAATTTTGGTCAACGAAATAAATTTTTGGCCAAACTATTTGACTTTGAAATTTTTGGGCGTAATATTTGTGATGTGATCTTTTGTGATTTGGCCAAGTTTATGAGGCTCGGAATGATATGTCATTTCCTTCTTTGTGACAGATGAATGAGTTATTCGTGACCAACCCTCGTGATGCCGAGGTGGAGCGCCTTAGGGACAAGCTGAAATCCATAGAGTCTGTCTTGGTGCGCTACCGCAAATAGGCCCGAGATCGGGAAACAATTGTTTCTTATTTTATGAATAAGTCGAAGGAGCTAAGCTTGGAGTCGGCTCGTCTGAAGAACACGATTGCCAACCGCAACTTGGGGAGCACTGAGACTAGATGGTCTGTCATGCCCTGCTTTCCAAAATACAGAAATACGGCCACGTGAGTAAGGCCCAGTGGATGATATATACATCACCCATAAGCTGTAACAGTTTATCTCAACAATATAAATTGTAATAACAACCACGCATGCCATAAGATAATCACATAACATGAACAATCCATGACCTGTCTTATACATAACCAACATCTGGAAATAAAATAACTTCAGGTCACCAAAGCCCGGTACAATGTGCGATAATAACAAAAATACTGAAAGTAAAATAAACATGATAATGCAATATAATTATTGAAGACTAATGGTTCAACTTCATTCTCTAGAAGATATGTTCTCCAAGTCCTTTAGTCAATTCCTCTGGGATACTTGTAATCTCAACACCTGAGGGGGAGGGGGAGGGGGGGATGTCCGTTTGAGCAAGCTCGGATAGCAAGTAGTGAAAGCAGTGAAAGTTAAGAAATGCTTTTCTGGAGAAATGCTTGATTTATGATTCTATTAAGTTGGTCATAGGCTTTTCTGGAGTCTCCGACTAGTCTAGTGGTTTACTGTATGGAGATTCTAACTAAGTGTCTGTTAGAATTACGGATAGGAAGGAAACTTGATTATTGATTATTGACTGATTAAACTGAGTATAATATGTCTCCTATATATAGGAGAGAAGTAGGGGTGGACAACTATTATCCGAACCGAACAATCCGAACCAATCCAACCCGAACCGACCGGTTTTTAACCGAAGCAATTGGGGGTTTGGATTGGATCGGTTCTTGATCTTCAATAACCAATTGGACTGGTTCGGTTGTTGGATGAGGCTTTCAAATAACTTATGAAACCGAACCGACCATACCTCTATGCATAAGTCCATAAAAAATATAGTTCTCCTTTAATTTCTTGAATATACAAATAGTCATTTCTCGTTTTCCTTGAGATACAAATAGTCTTTTTTAATTTCTTTAATATAAACCGAGTAGTTGTTCTACCTATGTTTTGATTCTCCATAATCTTATGTGTTATGTTGTTGAGAAAATGCTTGATTTACAGTGTGACCCAACTTAATAGAATCATAAAGTTGATGTAACATTTAGTAGTTACTTTAATCAAGTCAAGCAGAAATTATTTTATAAATCTTTTTTATTACACCTGAAATTCAATTAGCTATGGTTATTGATGTTTCTTTTATGATAATAAACTAAAATTACAGAAGTATGCAAGTGAAAAAGCAGTTTACCTCACTCATTTAAACGCCATCATCTCAAACAATTAGTGCAAAATTCATTAATAACTTGTGGTTTTATGAATCTTCAATTTAAATTCATTTCTAAATAATAAATAGCAGGTTGTTTCTTAAGTTTGATTGAAGTTGATCTTTTAAATTTCAACAAAATTATGAATGATGTTGAAGGTGAAAAGTAACACGCCAAACCGACCATCCAATCCAATCCAAACCGAGCTTAATCGGCTTGGATGGAAACCGATCCAATTAAGGTTCGGATTGGTTGCGGATGAGAAAATTAAAAAACTAATCTGCTTTGGATCGGTGGTGGATGGTCCATATTAGGTCGGATACCGACCGATGCCCACCCTTAGGTGAAACAATAAACATGATGATATAATAATAATAACTAGGACGATGTGATATGTATAATACCAATAAAGACGATAAAATGCGAGTAAACTATGAAATTGAACCAGTTAATAAGCAACAGTCAATACCATGATAGTTGGTAACAATGAACAATAGTAGAAATGTAGTGTCAATGCTCAGTGTTATTCTCATGTCTATTAGTCTCTTATTAGTCTCAACTAATGCACGCAATCTTGTGTCCCATACCACAGGTTCAAGTGCACACAATCAAGTTGACATTTAGACTCTAATGGTGAATTATACATGGTCATGTACTCGGGAACTCCTGTAACAGGAATCATGCAGTCAAGTGGTGGATTCTAGAGGTGGCCCCCATAGATTCTAGAGGTGGCCCCCGTCATCCCATAACGTGGCACTTAGTTCCATGTAACTTGTACGTGTAATCAAGTAATGGATTCTAGAGGTGGCCCCCATAGATTCTAGAGGTGGCCCCCATCACTCATGACGTGGAACTTAGTTCCATGTGACTTGTACATGTAATCAGGTAATGGATTCTAGAGGTGGCTCTTATATATTCTAGAGGTGGCCCCCGTCACCCATGACGTGGCACTTAGTTCCATGTGACTTGTATGTGTAATCAGGTAATGGATTCTAGAGGTGGCCCTCGTAGATTCTAGAGGTGGCCCCCGTCACCCATGACATGGAACTTAGTTCCATATAACTTGTAATCATGCATCACCATCACGGGGAACATGGGCCCCCTTCCGAGTACAATCTCCTATATCGTCCACTACTAGGTCTACTCTTATTACCCCGGCTTGTCATTCTTTTATTACAATGAATGATACATATGCAGTCAATGGAACAGTGTCAAGGAATAGTAATAATGAGATACCAATGGCTGTGCAATGATCGGTATGTATTGCAATTCATAGATGTAAAGTTAACACATTTATATGTCAAAAAACATGAGAACACAATTCTGCACAGCAGTACCTTGCTATACAAAAACTAACATTTCCACTCCTACGCGAAAGCAAATCAGAATCCGTCAAAGGTTTTAGAAACTAGACTATCTGCCGGTTCCAACGCATATTCATACGAAACATTTCGATCACGGTAACTATGTCTTCTAGTTGATTCTTTATGAGTCTACTGTTCTAGCAGCAATTCAACATCAAGTTATTATATGTATAATTGACTAAAAACTTAACTAAAATTCTTATAAAAATTATAATTGAGTTCCTAACATTGCTTAATAACATTCTTGTAAATTTGGGATTTAATTCTCATATTAACCTACTGTTTCGATCAGTTGAACGTGGTGTGGCAACTATAAAGTAATAATATGAAACTACGATAGTACAGTTGTAGAAACTGCATATTTTACAATTTATAAGTCGGGTTAAGGATCCGTCAGATGTTCAAGAAACTAGACACGGTGTGCTACAATTTCTATTTAATAAGTTTTAGATAATATCATCAGTAACTTGGCCGAATTCTCACTCCAAGTTGGAGCAGATGGCAGTCCAGGAATATACTAAGTTGACTTTAACAATCTTTCATTTGCAAGTATGTAGTTTTATGGTTAAAATTGAACATATAATTATATCTAGAATCAGTATGGTGTCTATATTAACATGGCAACATTAGCACATCAACGGTATTAAACTACGAATGCAATCATGTGATCATATATGCACATACAATTCATTCAATCACTCTTCTTCTTATGTTCTAGTGTTTCAAATTTGCATTTGTGAAACGAGTGTATCTATAAACGGTTTTATGGATTTCTAAGACATGTTCGAATGAGACGATGAACGATGTCAATTTAGGATTCAACAATATATAACGATAATGAGTAGATAAACAACATGGGTATAAAGATGAGACTACTTGTGGAGATCAAGAAAAGTGCCTGCACATGAATAAATAAATGTGTGCATGAGATGCTTGCCTTTTTGGCGATACGAAGATGAGACAACGGCGGCAACACGTGCGGACGACGGAACAACGAGCACGTGCAAACTACGTAACAAGCAGCACGTGCAAGCGACATACTCCACAAAAGCACATGCAAACCACGGGGTGGCGGCTGCACGTGGAAGGGACGAGACAGCAACAACAGCACAGGCAACAACAAGATCGACAACAACAACAGCAAAGGCGGCAGCGACATTGGTCGGCGGGGTTGTCGAGCGGAGGATGGGGGGGTCACGACTGGTGGAGACAATGGCAGCGGCTGGCACGGTGCAGGGTTCGACAGAGTTGAGGAAGATAAGGCGACGGGGAAAGAGAGCAGCAACGGGAGGAGCTCGGTGGTGCGGCTGCGACGAAAGGCAACAGCGACGGGCGTCGACGGGGCTGGCTCGACGGCGAGGGCAGTGGTTGAAGGCGTCGGGGGTGTTGCTAGCGGGCTGAAATAGGGGATAGGGTGATGGGTGTCCTGGGGGTGGAAGATGGAGTCTTGGGTGCAGTCGAGGGCGGTGAGACAGAGGTGATCGAGGGGACGGGGACAGTGGTGAGGTTGGGGGTGCTCGAAAGGAGCAGTGGTGGAGATGATCGGAGGTGGAGGGAGGAGGTCGCGGCGAGGCAGGGCATTGCTGGTGATGACGAAGAGGGGGAATGAAGGTGCTCTGTTTCGGGAGAGAGAAACAGAGGGAGAAGAAGAAATAGCGAGGAGAGTTGGGGGAGAGAGAGTCGCCGGGGGCGGGGGGGGAGGAAGTGAGAGAGACTGTTTGTGTGTGTATGGGGGGGGGGGGGGGGAAGGGGGTTATATAATTATAATAGTTTTAATATTATAAAGGGAATGTTTAATAAAGACAATTAATTTGGGCTAGTGGGGTAGGTTATGATTTGTTTTAATATATTCTAATTGATTATAATTTTTAGGGAGTTATGCTGTTATAGGAGGTGAAGAGGTTTGGGAGTTTGTCATGGTATGTTGGGTTGAAAAGAGCTTGTGGGTATGGGTTACACATGAAAATAAGATAATGGAAAATAATGGAGTTGAGCTTCACAAATAAAATTTTGTAGAATGGGTTAGGAGAAAAATATAATAGCAATTAAAATAGGTTGGGCTAGAAATTAAAATGAATAACTATAAGAGAAACTAGGAATTTATTACTGCTTACAAAATAAATAATCAAACAATTTACAGGGTGGGCTAGGATTGGGCTTTGCATATTAATAATAATATAAGTATGGTTGAGTTTAATTCAATGAAGAAATAATGAAGTACTTTTAGTATGAATTAGAGATTTGAGCTTTACAAAATATGTAACACCCCGAATTTCAAATAAGACCAAATTCGAAGTTCCACAGGATCTTTACACTTCTCTTCGTACAATTTTACAAGGAATAAAAAACTTTCGTTACATCAGAGTTACATTTACATTACACTTATATAGTAGAAGCAATTTACAACAATTACATGAATAAAAATTATACAACACTTGAATCATTCTTTAAGCAGCATGCATACTTTAATCTTGTCAAATACTTTATCCTGCATAGAAACTGTGGGCACGTCAGTTCATTCAACTAACACTAGGATATAATACATCAACTTTCTCTTACTTAGAAAATACAAACTTATCACAAACAGAACTATGGGGACTATCCTATTGATGTCGTGTTGTGAATGTGCACTTAGTCCTTAATGCAGTTGTTTATATTATATGATACTAATGTGCACTTGTTCCCATACTACATAGGTCTGAGGGCAAGCCCTTAACCGTTCTTCGTCTTTGTAGGGTTCAATCCCTCTCCATGACTTAATCTACTACGGTAACTACGGTAAGTATCCTAGGAGTTCTATGAGTTACGAACCTACATCCAGGCACCCTGGAGAGAATCCCACGCACTGACACATGACTCGTCATGCAGGCATCCTGTGGTCAATTCACCTCCTACCATAGACAAGGCACTACCCGTAGTCACTAGACCACCCCATAAGCGTCGCCAGTGGGACGGTACTCTGGAGTAGCATCCACGCCCTATTCATGATGCATCATGGAACATCCTGTGAATACTCTCACACCGCAAATCCAATGGCTCTCATACTCATGTTTTTTCTTACTTTCATCGCATCTCCACTATGTGTCTAGTCCTTATTTTTTTTTTGAATCATGAATAAAATCAATCCCCTAGAGTTAGCACTCCCACTATACCGATCTTAACCATTTAAATAACACGACCCAATCTTGGTCTTTTCATTTCAAATCTTATCTCAACAAATTCTTTCAATGCTGATATGAGGCTTAGCTACACTCTAGTTCTCAATTTCACTTCATAATCACAAAATTGAGTTTCCATACTCATAAAGTCTTTTCATAATTCAACATGATTTTCATTTCATTTCTATGAATCAGTCTCATACATAAAGTTCAACTTCGATTTATATCTTTCACATTCAAGATTAATCTCAGTGCATCCATTTAATTCTCGTACTATTATTTCTTTCCTTCAAAATCACAATCATTTTTTCCATTTAACTTTCAAATGCATGACTGCACAAATTATTGAGTAAAATTTCATAAATAAACACTCTTTAATTTTTCTCATACAAGATTCCCTTTATAAATTAGGTAGAATTTTTCTCATGGGATAATTTCTAAGATAACAATCATAACCTGCATCAATTAACATTCTCTTTAACAAGCATTCATACTATTTGCAATTTGTCTCATTTTCACAACACATGACTAAATTAATTAGAGTTTTCTTAACAATTTTACCAGTCAATTCCCTAGCATGATATCTAGTTAGAAGTTCGAGAAAATCACCCACCTTTAATGAAGAGAAAACAAACAAGAACTCCAAAAGTCTCTTAGAATGAATAAATGAAGCCTTCTCCTCCTAGCTTGAGCCACCAATTTGACTTCTCCTCCTAGCTTGATGGTATTTGAAACTCCTTTCTTCTTGCTCCTATGGTAGGCCGGCCAACAATGGGATGGGGAATACACAAAACTCAACTCTCAATCTTTTAAACTCACAACTCTCTCTTAATTTTTTTTACTCACTAATTGTCTTTTCTTTTTTTCTTTCTTTACAAATTTTAGGTGAAGTATGAAGAGTGTAAATGGGGGTATTTATACAAATTTTGAGTGCAAATGGAAGGCTAGGTTTGGTCCAAATAGTTAAGGATCAAGGGCTATGATGATTTAGGGAGAAAAAATTATTTAATTGCCTACTAGATTAGTCTACACTACAAGTGAGGCTAATTAAAAGGGAAATTAAATTAATGGGCTCACTAATGGGCCAATTAACCATGGGCTCTTAATAAATAAATTAATTAATTAATTATAGTGGGCTAGAAAAAGATAATTAGGCCTGGGATTTTATTAAGCTTTTAAAAATAGGCTTTTTAGAAAATAAAGAGAAAGACTTGAAATAATTATTGTTTCATGCAGTAAAGAAATAATTTTCTGGAAGAAAAATGCATATGAAATTATACGTACAAAACACGTAAAAATCAACAAACTCTTTATAAATACAATTCAGGATGTTACAGAATAAATAGTTAAATAAATTAGAGATTGGATTAGGCTTTATTTCAAATCTAATAAATCAAATGATATTTTAAAGAATGAGTTTCAAATCAATTAAATAATCAATTAATAGTAATAGACCCGGTTTGGGTTATAAATAAATATAAGAGAATTAAATTGTGTTAAAACTTATAAGCATTTGAAAATAACTACAAATACAATTGATGTCTAGAAATTACTTTAATAGAAGATCAAGATGAGAAAAAAATGAATTTAAGACCGGGAGAGAATTTATAAGAATTGAAATACAGAAGTACACAAAAAATACCTATAGATGGAGAGAGGGGTTACATGTTCAATGTCTGTCCTTCCCTCGGTGGCCGACCTCTGAATCATTTCTTCGCGAAGTTATAGTGGAGAAGGAATTTGGAGATACAAAGGTTGAAGGTCATGCTCGGAGTAGGTGGATCCCAAATCCGTTATTTCGGTGGCGGTTGGCCCTCCGTTGGAGGCCCATCTCCGACCCTGAGGCTAGAGCTGGCGAGACCGGGTGACGCACAAAGCTTTGTTGCTAGAGCGTCCACCTTAGCGACTCTGATCTTGATGGCCTCGTCGGTGAGCAAACGCGTTCAATTGAGCTCGAACTGGTTTGTGTCAGTCCTAAGGCTTCCGAGAGGAGGGCTAGACTGAGATTGTAACAATTGTAACTTTGTTGTAATCATATGGCCAAGATTGTAACAGTCGTAATATGGATCAATGAACTTCTATATGTTGTAATAAAACAATCCTACTATTGTTTGAGCACGGCTTTGATCTGAGTGTGCTGGCGAG
This sequence comes from Hemerocallis citrina, assembly GCA_017893485.1. NCBI lineage: Eukaryota > Viridiplantae > Streptophyta > Magnoliopsida > Asparagales > Asphodelaceae > Hemerocallis > Hemerocallis citrina. The sequence goes on along the minus strand of CM030361.1, from coordinate 271,249,096 downwards.
GCAGCGCTACTGAATGTGAGATGTTTCATCTTCTGAGGACATTAATGGATTAGAAGATTCGATGTTTTGTCTTCCAAGTGAATTGATGGACTGTCAAAAGCTCGCCTCATAGGAAGATGTATCTACACCTTTCTGGGTCGTTGGATGTGAGCGAATGGTTAGGATTCATCCACGTCAGTGTCATGACTATCGAGCTTCTACCTCTTCTTGGGCTATATAACCCTTCCCACATCCCTCTTTCATTTTTCAATTCGCTTAGAGCTCTTATTACTGGTGGTTCTTCTATTACCTGCTGACAGATAGGGGTAGCGACGATGAAGGCTGCTCTATTCCTGGCCATCAGCGGGTGGAAAAGGGACCAACTCGGGGCAGGAAGCTCAAGGTCCTTGCCAAAGACGAGGGCCGTAAATGTAATTAAAACTTTCGGAGGGAGTGAGGAGAGGGCTTGAGAGGTTGGAAAACATTAGGGTTAGGGCTCCAAGCAGAAGGTCGAGCGTAGCGCAGCTTATAAAAAAGTTGGGTGCTAGCTCGAGGAGCATGCTGAGCGTCGAGTGTAGCGAGCATATAAAAAACTGACTGCTGGCGTAAGGAGAATGCCGAGCGTCAAGCGTAGCAAGCTTGTAAAAAAAGCTGGCTGCAGATCGAAGAGCATGTCGAGCGTTGAACGTAGCGTAGGTTGTAAAAAGCTGGCTGCTGGCTCAAGGAGCATGCCGAGCGTCGAGCGCAGCAAGCATGTAAAAAAGCTGGCTGCTGGCTGCTGGCTCGAGGAGCATGTCGAGCATCAAGCGTAGCAAGCTTGTAAAAAAGCTGGCTGCTGGCTCGAGAAGCATGTCGAGCATCGAGCGTAGCAAGCTTGTAAAAAAGCTGGCTGCTGGCTCGAGGGGCATGCCGAGCGTCGAACGTAGCATAGGTTTTGAAAAATCTTGTTACTAGCTCGAGGAGCATGTTGAGTGTCGAGCGTACTGCAGCTGATGAAAAAGCTGGTTGCTGGCTCCCGAAGCATGCCGAGCGTCGAGTGTAGTGTAGCTTGTGAAAAAGCTGGCTGATGGCTCGATGAGCATGTCGAGCGTCGAGCGTAGCGTAGCTTGTGAAAAAGCTGGCTGCTGTCTCGAAGTCCAAGCCAGCAGCGAAGACGTGAGGGATTGAGAAATCTCTCGTTTGGAGAAGTAAACGCGAGACATTCTGACTCGAAAAATAAAAGAAAGTTCATTGCATTTTGTTGGGAGTTCCGTCAATATCTTGTTTCTCGACGCATTCGAAAAGCTTAAACTCTCTTGCGAGAGGCTGAAGCCGGCCGGGTACACACTCCACGGGTTCTCGTGCGTCCCTTTCCAAATTGAGGGAATCGATGCACTTTTTAAAGGGTAGGTTTGGGTGTTTATCCGGTAACTCGATGAACCACACTCCACACTGTAAATCATCTTGGTGGAGATTAATGCTTGAAACTGATCTGTGATTGTTTGAACTGCGTCAGCCACCGGGGCATAAATTTTTCCCCTTCGTAGAAGAGTTGTAGTTCTCCCATTAGTCAGTTTCTTGTTGAAGACAATTATTCATCTCCTTTTGACTGATGGCAAGCACGAGTTCAATTTTACCTTCTTTTTTATTTCTCTGACATTTTGTTATTGTTCCTTACTTGTAGGCCGACAGTTTTTCTCTTCTCTATTTCTGATCATCCTTCTCTATTTCTGATCATCCCTTTTTAGTTTCTCAGAGCATCCAAAGTCCTGTTTCTCATATTTGAGAATATGAAAAAATAGCATATAACAAACGACGCAATTTACTGTAGTTGTGATTTGCTATAATATGGAAAAGAAATATCAAAAAAAGAGGTCGGACAAAACTTGTTGTTTAGCCCTTTTTTTTACGCTTAATTAACTAATAATTAAGTATTAAAATATATTAGTTAAATAAATTAAATATTAAAATATATACTAACTACCTACTTAATTAACTAACCTAATAATTAACCTAAACCTAATTCCCAAAAATAGTTGGACGGGACATGTTGTCCCGTCCAAGCCTATTTTGGCAATTTTCTGATTTTTATTTTATTTTTTTCTGTTCAGACAGTACATGTTGTATCGTCTGATCATTTAAAAATAAATAAATAAATAAATTTATATATAAAAAAAAACTTGTCAAACGAAACAATATGTTTTGTCCGATCTCATTAAAAATAAAAGAAAATAGGGACCCTATAATATGAAAATCGCCATTTCGTTTCTCATATTTGAGAAGCGATTGTAGCGATTTTGCCAAAATATGGCAAAATAGCAGATAACTGCAGGCGCTCAATTCATAAAATATGAGAAAATGGAAAAATATAGCAAACGACTATGGATGCTTTTACATCAGATTTCAATCTCTCTGCTCTTCAATTTCTTTTATCCTTTTTGAGTCTCTTTTTACTATCTACTAGCACTGTTATCGGGTCGGATTGGGATGGGTCGGATAGTGAGATACCCGAACCTTGTCCGATGGCAATGGGTCTGGGTCCAGAGCGGGTCATTTTAATTTTTCAGGGTCCAACGGTTCTCGGGGGCCCAATGGGTCTAATAATATACAACAATGTTTTTTTTTCAATGTTTACAAATGTTTTCAATATTCAAATTCCTAAAATATTTTGTTTCTTCGGAGTACCACATGAATTACCTACATACTGGAAGTAAAAGTAAAATTAATTAATATGTATATGAATATAAGTAAGTTGATTTTATAAAATAATGATTATGAGATGCAAATTGAGAGTAAAAAAAAAGATTGCACACTCTTCATTAAGTTATATGAACATATTAAGATTTATTTTCTATCAAAAAAGTAATTTTTTTTTAACTTATACAACTATCTTGTTCTACTATATTAAAAATTAAGTTATTGGTCTATTAACGGATCCATGAGTCAGGTCTGGGTCCAGCCGGATCCGATCGGGTCTAAAATCATCGGACCCTAATTCATCCCATCTAGAATCGGATCGATTTCGGTCCAATATCTGGTCCGAATCGAATTCGAATCTCAGATAAATGTGACAGTGCTATTTTCAAGTTTTCTCTCAGTCATTTTTCTCTAAATTAGTCTTTCACAATTCATGTTTTACTTCAATTTATTAATATTTTATTAATCTGGTTAAGTAATTAATGTCATCAACCACCTATATTTAAAGTTTGTTTTTTATAATGCACTTGTGACTGTGTGAATTGCCGCTTTATAGTTAAGTTGTGTTCTCACTTAGGTTCTATGTGTAGCATACAATTTTATAGATGTCAATATTTGGTGATAAATGATATCTGTTCTTGATAATGGTAAAATTACAGTAAATCTGTATTGTATGATTCTAGTACATATCTTAAACTTTCTGCAGGCAGATCAGCAGTAAAGGGTCTCTTTAACATGTTCGGGCCTTCTTCAAACTCATTAACAAGACATGGGCTGCTTTCAAGCCCATTAAAAGTGATTAAGCCCACTATGAGAGATACCCAGCTTATGAGGGTTATAAGTCAAATCTCTTATCCCCAAATATGATAATAACTGATTCTATCTCTTGAAAGGGGGACAATCAAATAGGAGATAACATATTCATATCAAACTCCTAATTGTTTCTCATGCCTATAAATACCCCCCCCCCCCCCCCAGTCAGAAGGTAATCAAAAAATCTGCAATTCCTCTCTCAAACTCTCCTTCTCTCTCCGGTTTTGACCTGAGCGTAAGAGGATCTGTCGCCGGGGCTATCCCTAGTGTTTCACGCATTTTGCAGGTCCAACAGCCGCATCAGCAACTGTCGGATTTAGATCAAGATGCTCTTTCAATGATTTAGATCCAATCTTAGGAGCTCTAACCACTTTTTACAGCGACGATCAAAGGTTAGATCTTTAATAGTTTCCTTCAAAATATAAACTCACTATCTGTATGCTACCACACCAAAATAAGTAGCAACAGATCAGCGTCGTCTGTGAGAAACTACACAGATCTACTTCACAGAACAGAACTTGTCGTGAGAAACAGAGAATTCTCCCACCATGCCACTGAGACTAAGAGGGAGAGTAGTTGTAGAACCCCGTAATTTCTGAATAATATAATAAATAATATATATATATATATATATATATATATATATATATATATATATATATATATATATATATATATATATATATATATATATAAATAAGTTGGTAAGTTGGCTGGTTTGGTAAATATATGTGGAAAAAAAACGTGAGTGGGACGTTGGGGACCACAGAGATGTGAACAGCTATTTTGGCTGTGAACAAATGCTGATGACGTCAGCAGTATGGTGGGGGCCCTCGGGAGTTGATTTCAGAAAGGAAAACCAGAGGAGCTCCTGTAGTTGGTTACGTGGCATATGGAAGGGGGACCCACGGGTCTTCCGAAGTATGCTACAGGATTGAGTAATACGGATGTGATTCGAAAAAGTAATCCCATATCGGGAGTAGACAAAGAATAGTTTAATATAAATAAAATTGTCTATGATCAAGAGTCACCTAATTGGTTAAGCACCTTTTGAGAGGCAGTCTGTGGTGGGCAGTTGTACAACATAGTATATAATTTGTCTAAAAATAATAATAATAAAAATTGTCTGAGTATTTGGGCGGGGCATTACAAATGGTATCAGAGTCAACTTTAGACACCGGGTGTGGAAAAGGGCCTCAGTATAATCCGCGGTGTACATCGGCTACAAAGGAGGATCCTGCGCTAGATGGCATGCCCCGTGCTCAGCGAGGACGCTGATTTCTAAAGGTGGGGTATATGTAGTACCCCATAATTCCTAAATAATATAATATAATATAATATATATATATATATATATATATATATATATATATATATATATATATATATATATATATATAAGTTGGTGAATTGGCTGGTTTGGTAAATATATGTGGAAAAAAAATGTGAGTGGGACGTTGGGGCCCACGGAGATGTGAACAGCTGCTTTGGCTGTGAACAAATGCTGATGACATCAGCGGTATGGTTGGGGGGCCCCTCAGGAGTTGATTTCGGAAAGGAAAATTAGAGGAGCTCCTGTAGCTGGTGACGTGCCATATGGAGGGGGCCTACGGGTCTTCCGAAGTATGCTACGGGATTGAGTAATAGGGATGTGATTTGAAAAAGTAATCCCATATCAGGAGTAGACAAAGAATAGTTTAATATAAATAAAATTGCCTATGATCAAGAGTCACCTATTTGGTTAACCACCTTTTGAGAAGCAGCCTGTGGTGGGCAGTTGTACTACATAGTATATAAGTTGTCTAAAAATAATAATAATAAAAATTGTCTAAGTATTGGGGAGGGGTGTTACAGTAGCGGCCTCAAGCCGTCTAGCCAACTTTCTGTTGGGTTTTGAAGTCTATCGCAGAGTAAAAAGGCAACGGAAATAAATTTTTTTTAAAAAAAATTGAAACTCAGCCATAGATCCATGCAAAAACCATAATTGTGTTAGGAGTTTTTACATCAACGATGGAACGTCTGTCTCCACAATCTGCCAATCATGAGCACTGCAACGTTGTGTGCCTCTACGGTATCCACACGAATGAACAATGAAATCAGGCTCTCTCTCACGCTCCGGTGCTAGCTGCGGGAAGGGGATGTTCCATTCGCTCTCTCTCTCTCTCTCTTTCTTTCTCTCACTTTCTGCGATGCCTACAGTTTTTTCTTATAAATATATATATATATATATAGCAGGAAATTCACACTAAGAGAGTTGTGAGGCTGCCGAGCATACCGTCTAACCTATATCAGATTCATGTGTGGGCCTTCTAATTTTAGTTGGCCCATTTAATCTAATTAATTTTCCAACCAATGTTAGGAGTCCCAGCCTTGGATTTCCAATTAAATTCATCTTATGAATTAAACTCGCAATTTTGATCCATTCTAAATGTGTGACCCTGTATGTTCCCATTACGTTGACAGTAATACTAAATTCATATTTTAGTGTTACAAACAGTAAATGGTATCTAGCAATACATCACTGCTACTCAAGTAACGATTTTATCAGTGATTGACATAACCCATCTGTGACCAATGTTACCATGTAATTTAGTTTTTTTGTCCATATATCTTAATTAATCACAAGGCATGGAGCGTTTCACCCTTGTATAGTTCAATTTTTGGTTTTTTGATGTCCGAATAGACTTATTAAAACAATGAGATCAATATCATATTGACTCATTTGAGTAGGACCATGCATTTTGCAGTCTCACTCAATTAAGGGGCCTGAAGATATCGCTCATGTTATGAAGAGGGACAAATCCTATCTAAGTCACTCACATTCCTCCGCATGATTCATAGTATATCCAATACCGACTTTATAATCACACTAGGTTTGCCCGTTGACACGTGCCTACGGCACGTCTTCAGAACGGTGCACCTTATTTGATCATATAAAATAGTTTTGGAGGTCGAGCAAATTAATTGAAGTAGCAAACATATTATATGAGAAACTTTTAGGGTCCAGCAAAAAATATATTATATGATTTTTTTTATTTTTTTGAACTATTTTTAAAGCTTTTAAATTTTTAATTTTTTTAGTTTTTAAATTTTTTATTTTTTAAAAATTTTTTAAAAAATTATTTTCTTAATTTTTTGAATAGAAGAGGGAGGGAGAGAGAGAGAAAAATAAAATAAAATAAATATAGGAGTTGTTTTAGGTGGGGAATTTGAACTTGAGTTTTGGAGGGAACTTTTGGGGGGAAAATATGTTTTGTGAGGTTAGATCTGGGCCTTTGATTTTTGAGGAGATTGAAGGAGAACCACTTGATAGCTTTCTTTGTGTTTTATTATATAGATTATCACAGGCGACGGTTGACAGTATTAAAACATATAACTTCTCATGTAGAAAACTGTAGTGACTTCAAGTCAAAAGATCACGTACACCATGGTCACTATGAAAATCGCTCATGACACTCACGTAACGATCCATGCAGCGATCTTATGCTAGATCAGTCCAATACATTATTATTCTAATATGTACCCATGTGAAGACTTGATATCTCATATCCAAGACCCGTGAGATATGGTCAACAGTATATGCACATACTAGTCTCTATGTATTATTGTTGTCCTAATTCAAAATAATATTTAACTATGAACATTTAAGAATAGTGTTCTGATTTCAACGAATAGGATCTCACAATTAAGTCATGCACTTGATGTCTCATGGTATTGAACCTACTACTCTAAAGACTTTATTATGTTCATTTAATCACAATAAATAACACAATAAATAAAATATCTCATATATGAAATAAATATCATGATACAATGTAAAATAGTAAAATCAATATAAGCCTGGCCTCTAGGGCAGACACCAATATTTTCTTCGTCAACAAGCTATTCCCGTGGAGGATCCTATTCCTATTGAACCCACTTGCTTGTGGAGTCTCTTGGAGTTTTTGCTAAGGGGTTCAACTACTAGGAATTCTTTTTGAGGTAGGTGTTTCTCCAACTTTCTAATATAATTTCATTAGTAGAACGCTAGATTGTAGAATATATAGGTGTGAATTGTTAGATGCATGATAACATATATAGATTGAGTATTCATGTTTAGATTATGTGTTATTGATTAAAGGTTTAAAATTATGATATGATTGATTTGGGGGCATTTTCATAAGTTTATGTTTTAAGTTTTAGTAGCACTTCAGAAAATCATATCTATTAAGATAGATGGAATACAGAGCTAAAAATTTTATAGGAGCATCTCGTATATGTCAAGAACATCCCCTTTAAATTTCATAATATTTTAATTTATTTTACTATTTTAATAAAATTCGAACTTAGGACTGGTTGGCAGTTTGGCTAGTTGCTGAAAATTTGTGTACATTTCGGATTTTGATCATTTCGGCATCTTAGGTGCAGTCGTTTAAGAATGGTCAAAACTAAGAAGTTGAAGTAGACTCGTTAAAGTTTTTTTAGAGACTAAGAAATCAATTTTCCATGAAGAATAGAATTTATAATGAATTTTACAAGATTAAACAAGTGGTAGTCTGTATAACATTTCGAACAGACTGTAGATTCCGAAGAATTCAAGGTTATAGACACAATATTTTGGAGAAGCTTATAACTACAAAGTTATAGTAGACTTGTATACCTTTAATTTGAGCTAAAGAACACAAAGTTTCATGAATCATAGAATTTTCTGTTATTTTTACAAGTAGCATGAGCTGCTGTTTTCGGATTTTGAACCTACTGTTTTGCAAATGAATTTAGACGAAGTAATTGAGGATGAATGTAGATGATCTTAACTACAAAGTTGTAGTAGACTCATTTATGTTTCCTATGAAACTAAAAAATCTATTTTTGGGATAGTATGGAAATTATATGATTTTTACAATACCATTGGGTTATTGTCTCAAGTTGAGCATTCAAATTGTGGATTATATATATTTGTTGTTATCTTGAAAAGAAGTTGATAGAGAAATAAGCTTGGAGAATTGGTTAGTGTCTGTGGTGAGTCTTGGTGAGCTCGAATTTTGTAGTATTTACTGTTTTTGAGTATATTGGAAATATAAATTGATTTATGGGAAAATATTTTGATGGTAATTTGTACAAACATTTTTAGGTTAATTGCACCACTTAGATAAGGGATTGAACATATATTTGGTGATTAGATTTAAAGGATTTGTATAGAGATGATTTTAAAGGATATTAGTATCTTGGAGAATTAAGATTTGATGGAAATTGGTACAAATATTTTGGATTAAACTCCATATTTGAATTAACAATTTTAGTACATATTTGATAATAATATTTGAGATATTAGAACAGAGATGATGTTCATTGAATTGAGGCTTTTGAAGTCCTATTGTAACAGTTTGGAAGATTTTATCTTGTTAGTTGAGGATGACTAATTATGCATAAGAGATGAATTGAGTATCTGAATGAATGAAATTTGTAATTGATTATAAATGAGGTTATTAATAACTGGAAAATATTGTGAATATTTTGGAATGTGTGGATTCTAGAGGCTGGACGAGACCCAGTGTACCGGCAAATTTGTGATTATGAAAGTTTGAGAAATTGCCTGTGTAGGCTAATGTTCTCATGTGTTGATTTAAGTCGGATAGGAGGGTAAGCTAGCTCTAGGTGATATTATTTTATGTTTGAACTAAGGACTGGCACTAGATGGAGATGTGATGCAGTATGGGCAAACATAAGTATGTGGGCCTCATATGATTCGCGGGTGGGAGATTATTTCAAGAATTATTGGGGTGTGAGGCATGATGTCCGAAACGCTCGTGGTGTGGGATTTATCTTCAGAATTATCGGGATCAAGGCAACGCTCATGGGATATTTGTGTGATGAGGTACCATATGACTCGCGGTATGGGTTTCCTCTCCAGAATTATAGGGTTGTGAGGCGTGACATCCAAAAATCACTCGCGGTGGGAGAACGACTCTCAAGAATTATTGGGGTTATGGCTCGCGGTGTGGGTTTCGTCTCCAGAATTATCAGAGTTACGGCTCGCGATGGGAGAACGATCCTGAAGAATTATCGAGGCAGTACTAGATTCTCACAGGATATCTAAATCTTACATTAGTCACCGTAGTAGGAATTCATAACAAGGGATTGAACCCTATAATGAGAAGTACGATAAAGGCTTGCTCTCGGACCTCTGTAGTATGGGATGCATAGAATCCGAACAAGTATACATTAGTGTCATCGTAGTGTAATGTCCGCATTGGGCATTAAGTTCATATCATACACTGACATGTTTAAGATAGTCACCGTTCACATTTTGTTTCACATTCAAGTTTGTATTTGCTAAAGTAGAAGAATCGTTGTATTATAGTATTGCATCAGTTGTATGCAACTGACGTGCCCACAGTGTCCTAGTTGCAGGATTGGATCTGGTATGGACTTGAAGTCACTGTGATGGGTTGTCACAGGATTGAAAAGATTTTATTAACATATTGTCATGTCCCGCTTCCCAAAAATATGGAATACGAGCACGTGACATTGGCCCAGCAAATGACTAACGTCACTCATAAGCTGTTTATCCGATTAACTCAACAATATAATCAATACAGAACAAATGCACAGGCAATAATAATAATCTCATGAACAATAATACTTGGAATTAAGTAATAAAAATATCCAAATATAATAATAATCCAACATTTGGAAATAAATAATAATATTCGGGACATAAGTCAAATACAATAAAATAACAATAGTTCAATAATTAAGTCTCTATAACAAAGCAATAATTATTAAGCAGCGATGCAACCAATTTCTTCACCAATGTTGTTCTCCCAACCCATCGGGCAATTATCCATCAACACCTGTAAACACTTTATCTAAAAAGATGATAAAAATTGTCCTTATAGCAAGTCATGGACAGCAAGTAGAGAAAGCAGGGAACAATGGAATAACGGTATAACAATGAATCAATGGACCAATGGGAATCAATTACACGGGACAATAACAATAATTGATATCATGATAATCGGTATAATGGATATAAACAATGATGTAATATTTGGTAACAATAATCAATGATCAATTCGATATCAATAGGAACAATATGCAGTGTCGGTGTTGTGTCAATCCTTAAGTCTATTATTCATTTTAATCCTAGCTAATGCATGTACTACTACATCTCATACTACAGGTTCGATGCATACAATCAATTTACGTTTTTGACTTAGTGGTGGTCTCTATAGTTCATGTACTCGGCAACGGTAATCAATATTCAATAGTGACCGATGACCGAATCAATCGAAACACTATAGTCAGTAATCTACAATTAATCGATGACCGATATGACCAATAGACCAATAGACCAATAAATAGGAAAATATGGGCCCCTCCTCCTAGTACAGTCCCTATATTGTCCACTACTAAAAGTCAATCCCTTAAACCCCGACTTTTTAATTATTTTATCAATGCAATAATACAATATGCAAATATGGGACATGAGATGAACGATAATATCAATAGGAGAATAATATGATGATAATAACTCATTGGGAACATGCAATGCAACATACATTCATTAATTCATGCAATAGTACAATATAGGAATAATTAATCTATTAAAAAGTGGAATCTAAAATTCTGGACGGCAAGCGCAGTCTGTATAAAAATGCAGTTTTCTGCTGACTCAAAAATCAAAAGTTCAATCCGTCAGAAAATATGGAAACTAGACTTCCACACGGTTCCAACGCATATTTAAAGTTAAAATTCCGACAACAATAGCTAGGTCAAACACATGGTTCTTTACAAATTTTATGTTCAGGCAGAAATTCGACATCTTATTGTTTTAATTTTAGAATCAGCAAAAACTGGATATTAAAATCAGTAAAAATATAATCTACACTCCTAAATATATTAAGCAACAATCTAGATATTTTCATATTAAAATTTTATCATTTGATCAGCATTTTTGCTGTTTAAACATGCAAGATATAAGAATCTGAAAATCTGGAATTGAAAGTGCAGATGTAGTAAAATGGGCATAACTTTTGCTACAAAACTCGGAATTCAAAAATTCAAGATGTTCTGAAAACTAGAAAGATAAGGCTACAATTCATATTCAGAAAGTATTTCATTTTAAGGTCGTTTACTGGTTCGAACACAGCAGTCAATATTCAGGTCAGCAAGCATATACAGGTTTTGGGGGGTATTTTCATGAAAATAAATTAATTAAACAATAGGTGATCGATTCTCTAGTCCATAAATTGTGTAATCAACATGATGGGTGTCAAAACATGATAAATAAAACTAGAACATGCTCATACATCAATTTATCATCAATCAATCATCAATCGATCAAACAACATACAACCTAGCAATTGTCTCTACAATAATTTATTGTGTCGTGATTAGATGATTAACCCTAGTATCAATACTATATGCACTCATGAAAAATCTAAACTTTAGATTCAAAAGTTGCACGATGTCAAGAATATTGGGATTAGCTCGTGTAAACCCTCAATAGACGCAACAAATAGATGTACAATGGATAATACGATAATAAAGAGATCTACTTGCAAGAATTTCAACAAAACTTGAATTTGATACAATTAGCAATCCAAGAGGATGGTGACTTTCCTGTTAGACAGTGAAAACGAATACAAAGAATAAAAGGATAAGAATCCCGAAGCAACAAACCCACGAACACACAATAACACGTGCAATATACATATAAAAGAGAATCTAAACAGCACAAAGAGACAGCCGCATCAACAGAGGGGTCAAGGTCGGTTGGCAGGTCCGGCGTCGTCGCTGGCAACCAGAGGGCGCCGACGTCGAAGGCGGAGGTCGACGCAATGGGTGGCGCTGGTGGTTCTGGTCGGCGATCGGACAGGGAAGAGCAGGGAAAGGTCGGAGCTGTTGGGTCCTGGCGTTGGCTAAGGTCGAGGAGAGAGAAGAAGAGAGGCCGGAGGTGGGGTTCTGTGGTGGCTGGGCAGCGCTGCAGGGAGGTCATCGGCGCTCAAGAGGGGGGGAATGGCAACGGGAGTCGCCGGAGAAGATGATCGGAGAAGGGGGGTCTTGAGGTTTTGGCGGGAAAACAAAGGGAGAGAGATAGAACGGGAGGAGAGAGAGAGTAGACGGCTAGGATTTCGATTTGTGTGCAAAAATTAGGATTTGCATTAGGGTTGTATTTATAGGGTACAATTAGGGTATTGGGTCAGTGAATTAGGGTCCAATAACAGCGGTTTTGGATCAATAACAATAGGAATTGGGTTTTAGGGATCAATAAGGGATAGATCTCAATCAATAGGGTTCAACTAAAAAAAATACCCACAATTAAATAAAAGAACAATAGGATCGACTATAAAAGCTCAATCAAAAGAACAAAGAACTTCATGCACAAAAATTGAAATCTAAATAAATAGATAAATAATACAAATGAAAACAATATAAGTTTGCTTGAAATTAAATTAGAATTCACCACGAAAATCAGATCAAGTACAATAATAAAATAATTCAACATATGAACTTTAATTAAATAATCAAGAAATAATAATTAATAATTTTAATCAAAATAAAATTATAAAACAATTTAGTATTCAGGTTTATCAATTTCAGGACCGGCCCAAGGGTAAAGCAACCAAAGCTAGGGCTTTAGGCCTCCAAAAAAAACATGTATCTAAAGAATAAAGGCCTCCTCACATACCAAAAAATCCGAAATAGGTCTCCTTACATACCAAAAACCCCGAAATTGATTATCATAATACAATAATAATGACCTCCTCACATACCAAAAAGCTCGAAATTGATTACAATAATATAATAAATGATTTTGCATCTCAAAAAGCCCGAAAGATAACATTTAAATCAAAATATATTAATTTTAACAAAATATTATTATAAGCTTTTAAAAGGCCTCATTTTGGAGTTCGTCTTAGGCCTCAATAAGTGTTGGGTCGGCCCTGATCAATTTATTGAAATAATTCAAAAATAATAATATATATAATTTGGGATCAAATATAATTAACAGATAAATTAATATAAAACAAGTTTAAAATGCACCATCATTCGAAATAATATAATTTTCGATTGGAAAATATTTTAATAGAAAATCCAAAACGAATTTAACACAAAATAAATTTATCAATAATCGAAATACAGAAAATATTCAGAAAATGTGTATTTACGGGAATGGGGGTTACACATATGTTGTATTGTACTTATTTATTTCCATTGTGCTATTGTAAAAGAACAATGTTGTAAATGAAAAGTTTTAAATTTCTTGTAAATTGTACGAAGTTGAAGTAAAAGATCATGTTTTTGCTACGAATTACTTGTGTTTGGAATTCGGGGCGTTACATAATGGTATCAAAGCCGACTTCAACAAGTAGTACAAAAATTTGGGTGGACATTTTAGTGTTAGTGTCAGTTGGAGTCATGAATGATGAAGTTATGGAACCTGCATTCATGATACTCTTCTCGTATACATTGATGTGATATTGTATGCGAGCATGTTTTCCCTTGGTATCACGAGTGGTATGGTTAGTTTGAACCTACAATCAAGATATCTTATACGTAGACTAACTTTTCTCTTTAATTTTTCTTCGTGGATTTTCCTCGTAGTATTTTTCATCTTTAACCTTTAATAAAAATTTTTCAAATAATTATTTTCTTATACTATTAATTCAGTTTGATATTTATTATTTTATCTACAATCCTTAGTCTTAATCTTTTTTTTGTCTTACTTGTTTTTCAGTCTTAAAATTTTGTCCTCCATATTTTTATGTGCTTTTATGTTTACTCGTTGACATTTGCTATTACTTTTTATGTATTTTATTAAGTTTTAAATTACCACTTATTAAATTATTATTGCAACTATTATTTTCTTTATATATTATTTCTATTATATTTTTAATTTTTTAATTTTTGCTTATGTACATTCATTTTTTATATGATTAGATTTTTTGATACTATATTTTTCCATTATTTTACATTGTCTTAATCATTTCAGTATATTTTTAACAAGATTGCAATATTTTTACTTATATAAATATGACATACTTCTACACATTATAAATCTTCTTTTCCTACTATTTTTGTTTTATAGCCTATATTCGATACTATTGTTTTTTTTATATAACATGGATAGAATCCGCAGATTCCAGCCCAATCTATAAAAAATAAGACAGTCTGTAATAACAAACCAATTTTACACAAGCGTAAAAATGGGAAACAGAAGGAAAAAAGAAACAACTAAAAAATGAAAAAGGTAATTATGGACATTGCCTGGAGACAGACAACTAAATTACAAACAACGAAGTCCACTGAAGAAGATTCAGAGAAGGCAAAAACAAAGTCGGCCGCCTAAACGTAGAACACAGGCAAGCGCTCCTTCAAGTCACAATCAAGCCACGAGGACGGACAACCACCGAACTGAGAGATGCACCCCAGAAAACCAAAGTTGGCCCACTTCAAACGAGAGAGTCCGAAACAAATGGCAAGGAAGATGCTGTTGTCCGATGATAATTACCAACGCTAAAAATACTGCAAAATCCAGCTATAACTGCGAAACAGAGACAGAGCAGGCCAAAGCTCTGCCCACTGAACAAGAGCAGAAAAAAAAGAGGAGTTAAAACATGGTAAACAGAGAACGCAGATGCAACACAAGGGACGCAGCGGACTGGCTAAGCAAATGGCCTAAGTGTCCCCTAGCGGAGACAACATAGAGACATCAATGACGCAGTCAAAAACAAAACGGATAAGCACATCTGCTTAGAAAAAGGTCACTAAGGTCGCATAACAGTAGAACTAGTACAGGAAGACTCAGGTAACGACCTGAAGAAACTACTCCCAAAGAGATGGGGGGCAGGAATACCGCAGGTAAGAAAGCCAAAATAAATAACCGCAACCAGGGTTGAAGCAACCCAAAATACATCGACTAAACAAACAGTACCGAGTGCATCAGTCAGGTGTCGTCATCAATAAAGGAACACACCATATGATATCAAACTCAACACCACAGCCTGAATACAGAACCAATTAGAAAAGAGAAACTATCAAAGATCTCAACAAAAAGAGAGAGGCATAACTACCAGAGCCAAACCAGAATTGCCAAGGATGCAACAGTTCCTACTAAGCAAGGTAAATGAACAGGGAAGTGAAATAATAACGAAATAACAGAGTAAAATCAAATAAACGATAAAAAGTTCATCAACAGATAAACCAGAACCAGCTACAAAAACAACAGCAGAAACAAGAACTTATTAAATTTCTGCAGAAACAACAACTGCAGATACTATTGTTATTACATATTTACATATTATTTGCTAGTTGTTTTGTTATATTTACTTTTCACTATTAATAGCTACTTATTAAATTTGTCGCTTATACTTCTCTAACGCACTATGTACACTCACTATTTAAATTTTTACATTTTTGGTTACTACATATACTTTCCACTGATTTCTATATATATATCATGTATTTCAATATTCTTATTATACATATCATTTTACACTTATCCTATTATTACATTACTATATATTTTTTATATATATAATTATTTATGTTTATTATCCTAATTTACTACACTACATAATTATTGTTCTCATTCGCATTTGTATTTAAGCTCATGCATATATTTTATTCTATTGTTGTCTTAATGTTATAAATCCTTTTCATTACTACTAATTATAAATATTCGATATTTAAAATCTATACTTCTATTTTAATATTTTATCGTTGTAGTTTCCTACTTCATTCCCTACTTTTACTCCTATATTTGTATCACAAATTTCAAAAACATAACATCATACTTAAAATTAAACTTCCAATAACCAAGTACATATGGAAGATTACATCATTTCATTCACCTGTTTTGGTGTAACCTGATTTTGAGAGGGCAAATCTGCAACTAGACATCAATGGAGGCAAACTGCAACTGGATGTCGGGGAGGCAAAATATGCAACCGAATGTCCAGACGTCAACCTGCAACCTGATATCATGGAGGCAAATCTGCATCTTGATATCACGGAGGCAAGCCTGCAACTATACATCAATGAGGCGAACCCACAACAAAAGAAATTTTCTACTTTAATAACCCCTACTTTTAGTTTATATATATTACTTACCACTATGCCATTATTTTGTACTAGTTTTTACCATTTCGTATTTACCATTTTATAATATTTTAAAACTTAGCTTATACTACTTCAACTTTATTATTTATAATACAGATATACTTATATACAGATATACATATAATATTTATATTTGCTTCTACATCTATCATATATGTGTTATTATTATTTTATTTATTTTTCAATATATATTATTGGTTACTATTAATTATTTTATTACTTTGTATTTTACATAATTCCATTTTTATATTTCATTGCTAACCTATCTTCGATATGTTTGCTACTCATATAATATGATTTTTATTATTTATACTTTCGTTTACTATCCACATTTTATTTCTATCTCAATTAATATTATATATTATTTTAATTATATATTGCTACTTTTACTACTATTTTATTTTTTTCTCCAAATGCTTACAGCTTTCATGTTTTAGTATTATTGTTTCGTCATATAGTTTTTACGCGTATTTACCTATAAAATATTATATGTTGATTTTCGTGCTATACCTAACAAATTATAAATATTTGATATATACTAATCATTAATCTGTAAAATTATTATGTAACTTTTACAAATGAAAATTTTGTGATATTATTTTAAACACATCATTAAAATTTCTACTATTATACTTATATTAGATTGTATACTTTTGTTAACAAAATTTAACACTCATATATTTTCAGATTTTTATCCAACGTCGTTCTCTTAAATCGATAATTCTATTTTTATCTCGTAATATATAGTACTAGTTCAGTTTGCGATTTAATCATTCTACCGCTTATTACTTTAATAAATTTTGCTTACTAAGCCTATTAATAATTTATTTAAGTATCTATTTGACTATGCTTCTCTTTATTCTTTCCAATTTCTTTCATAATTGATAACTTAATTTGTATTATCTTTATACTATATTATCTAATGATTCATCTAATATTATTTTTTATGAAAATTTCTTTCAATCTATATTACCTTTTCATGGTCTTGTTTCTTTTCTACTATTTTTCTAGTTTTTGTTGTTTTGTTCTTATTAACTTTGCTACTCATAGTTTTCTTATATAAGTTTACCTTGTTTTCCACATTACATATCTTTATAATACATTTCTTTTCTTGGTATTGGCAGCCTTTCTCTATACAATAATGATTTTTTCTTTTGTGTGTACAAAATACATATTTTACCCTAGTAAGTTCTGAGGACAGAACTGTTCTAAGGGGGGGAGACTGTAACACCCCGCAAAATTGAGTTATGACAATTTTGCCCACGGGTATTACACACAAGAATTTTGTACTGTTACAAGTAATATTCGTGACGTATTTTAATATAAATTTCCTACGTATTTCTACATTTAGATTATTTATACATTTTCCTGCCTTCTCAAAATTCATGTTTTTCCTATTCTGAGCCAACTTAAACATTTATTTTAATCTTTGTGTTTCACGTGCATTGCACGTACTTTTCATACACGTGCCGATTTCGTATATTCTATCGTTACGTGTAATATTATAAAATTTTCTACGTGTTCAATTATTTATTTTATAACTTTTTGAATTCATTTCATAAATTGAAACTCATTTTTCTCCTATTTTGACTAAAATTTATTTTTACATGTGCGGTGCACGTGTTTTCTATGCGCGTGTTGATTATATTGTTGTATACCTATATAGAATTAATGAAACATGTTTTACATATTATGTATTTTGATTGTTATAGACATTTTTCTTTTTCTATAATTTATTTTATATATGAATATTTTTTAGCACGTGCTTTACACATGTTTCTTTTTATGCACGTGCAAATTGTGCTATTTTATTACAAAGTTGTGCACTATAAATTTCACTAGGCTAATTATACTAAATTTAATATGAGTATTTATTAAAAATATGAATTTCAAATGGACTAAAATAATAAAAGTGAAAATAAAATGAGAAAGTATACAAAACACGTGCACATGTGCACTCTTTTAAAAATGGCTGCATATAGGAGAGAATGAGGGTGAGTGGGTTTGTGCGTGGTGTGAGTGAGTGGGTGTGTGAGTGGTTAGTTGCCAAAACTACTCTCAAATTCACATATAAATACCCACTATCCTAACCCCAAATAAACACAAAAATAAATCAAACAAAAGAGAGACTCGATAGAGGGGACTTGCTTTTTTGGGGGGGCTTTTGGGGTTGGCATAGAGGCTTGCGAGTTGTGCTTGTGGAGTCTCTTGGAGCTTTTGCTAAGGGGATCAACTACTAGGAAGTCTTTCTGAGGTGGGTATTTTTCCAACTTTCTAATATAATTTTGTTAGTAAAATGCTAGATCGTAGAATATATAGGTGCAAATTTGTGATTATGAAAGTTTAAGAAATTGCCAGTGTGGGCTAATGTTCTCATGTGTTGATTTAAGTCCGATAGGAGGGTAAGCTAGTTCTAAGTGATATTATTTTATGTTTGAACTAAGGACATGCACTAGAGGGAGATGTGATGCAAATTGGGTAAACATGAGTATGAGGGCATCATATGATTCGCGGTGGGAGATTATCTCAAGAATTATCGAGGTGTGAGGCATGATGTCCAAAATCGCTCGCGGTGTGGGTTTATTTTTAGAATTATCGGGATCGAGGCGACGCTCATGGGATATTTGTGTGATGAGGTACTATATAACTCGCGGTGTGGGTTTCGTCTCTAGAATTATCTGGGTGTGAGGCGTGCGTCCAAAAATCACTCGTGGTAGGAGAACGACTCTCAAGAATTATCGGGGTTATGGCTCGCGGTGTGGGTTTCGTTTCCAGAATTATCGGGATTACGGCTCGCGATGGGAGAATGATCCTCAAGAATTATCGGGGCGGTACTAGATACTCACAGGATATCTAAACCTTACATTAGTCACCGAAGTAGGATTTCATAACGAGGGATTGAACCCTATAATGAGGAGTACGATAAGGGCTTGCCTCAGACCTATGTAGTATGGGATGCTTAGAATCCGAACAAGTATGCATTAGTGTCAACGTAGTGTAATGTCTGCATTAGGCATTAAGTTCATATCATACACTGACATGTTTAGGATAGTCACCTTTCACATTTTGTTTCACATTCAAGTTTGTGTTTGCCAAAGTTGAAAAATCGTTGTATTATAGCATTGCATCAGTTTTATGCAACTGACGTGCACATAGTTTCCTAGTTGTAGGATTGGATGTGCTATGGACATGAAGTCACTGTGATGGGTTGTCACAAGATTGAATAGCTTTCATTAACATATGTTGTATTGTACTTATTAATTTCCGCTGTACTATTGTAAAAGAATAATGTTGTAAATGAAAAGTTATAAATTCCTTGTAAATTTGTATGAAGTTGAATTAAAAGATCATGTTTTTGTTACGAATTACCTATGTTTGAAATTCGGGGCGTTATAAGGAGCTTTCATAGCGCACTTCATTACTAGCCACAAGGCTGAAAAAATAAGTGCTTCCATGTTGGAATTAAAGCAACAGGACGGAGAAGTACTAAAAGACTTTGTCGAGCGCTTCATAGCCGAAGCAAGGTCCATATCCTCCCTGGACTCGTCAGTGGCGGCTTCCGCCTTCTGCCACAACGTCACTCACAAAAACCTGAAGGCCTCCTTCGCGAAGAAGCCTCCTAAAGATTTCACTGAACTCCTAGAAAGGAGTGACAAGTATATCAGAGCCGATGAAGCTTTTTATCCTCAAGGCAAGGTGGATTCACCTTCCGAGAACAAATAGAAGAATGCAATCGAGGAAGGACCCAGGAAGTTTAAAAATGACAGTGCAAGTCAACGTCGTCCTCCTCCAGCTCCACGCTTCAACAAATTCACTCCCCTCAATGCAAGTATGTCTGTCATCCTCATGGAAATTGAGAAGGAGGAATAACCCGCCCTTCACTCAAGATGTCTACAGCTAGTAAGAGAATAGACATGAACAAGTGGTGTGCATTTTATAGAGACCATGGGCACACTACCTGTTAGGTTTCGAGGGTAATCTCAGATTAAATACACAGCGAAAAAATTATAAAAATATATATCGAAACCTAGCCATGGATCCATGCAAAAACCATAAATCATGTTTAGAAGTTATACCTTAAAGATGGATCTACTATCTCCACAGTATGCCGATCACAGCATTGCGATATTGCTCTACGGTATCCACACGAATGGATCAAACCAAGCTTTCCCTCATGCCGCGGTGCTAGCTGCGGGAAGGGAATGTTCCTCACGATCTCTCTGTCTCTCTCACACACAATTTCTGTGACGGCTGGGGTTTTTCTCAACTATCTCTTTTCCACATATACATATCATATATATAGATGCAGAAACTCAACCCTAAGAGAGTAATGAGGCTATTGGGCTCACAATCTAACCTGGGTCAAATTCGTGTGTCGATCTTCAAACTTTAGTTGGCTCATTTAATCTAATTACCCAATCATGTCAGTAGTCCAAGTCTTACTAGGATTCCCAATTAAATTCATCTCATGAATTTAAATCCAATTTCGATCCATTCTAAGTGTGTGACCCTGTAGGTTCCCATTACATTGACAGTAATACTAAAATCATATTCTAGTGTTACAAACAGTGAGCAGTATCTAGCAATACATTACTGCTACTCAAGTAACGGAAATACCAGTGATTTGACGTAACATATTCGCGACCAATGTTACCATGTAGTCTAGTCCTTTTGTCCAGGTATCTAATTGACCATAAGGCATAGAGCGCGTCACCCTTGTATAGTTCAATCTTTGGTTTCTTGATGTCCGAGTAGACTTACTAAATAAATGAGCTCAATATCACATATTGACTCATTTGAGCACGACTATGCATGTCACGCCCCGCTTCCCAAAAAGAATACGGAATATGGAATACGCAACAAAAGGCCAGCGAATGATTTTCATCATCCATAAGCTGTTTAGAAATCTTTACAATATCTCACCGAATAATCAGAGTCGGAAGCAAAGAGTCAACCACACATGCATAACTGAATTAATAAACCAACAGAATTTACTTGAAACAAAATATAATATTCTCAAATAAATCAAAATCTGGACAAGTCAAATATCCTGGGTCACATCGCCTAAATACAAAATAAATATTCAAGTACTCAAAATACATTGTTCCAAAGCAACAATCATAATAATACTAATAAACAAGAAATCCAGCACTAATATCTCATTTCGCCAATACCGTCGGGCAGCTGACCATCCTGATCTGTAATTAATAATTGTAGGAGAAGGAAAGAGAAAACAAGTACCCGTCAATTGCAAGTTACGGGCTATTTATAATATAGGATACAAGCACATGGGAAAACTAACAAATAGCATGGAATATTGCATCAACAGTGATAACTTGCATGAATCAGTAAAATAAAGTCAACTAGCATGGTATACTAACGGTACAAATGGATGTGTCAAATATAGTGTCATATGGCAACTAACAGTGTCTAGTAACAGTAAGCTCAGTATATCAGTGATTCAGGATAACAGTCTAACAGTATCAATCTTATGTTCTTAAAGTCTTGTGTGTATTACTAGCTAGGTAGCACTTCATGCATTCCGGTTTTTATTACATGGTTGCTATAACAAACAGTTTTGCTTTTAGATTTCATAGTGGACCATAATGGGGCAGTGTACTCAGCTATCAGTAACAGTAGCAGTAGCAGTAACAGTAATAGTAAGAACCTAGTGGTTCTCTTCTCCTCTACGCCTTCCTATAGGGAGTAATTTAGATTGGGTTAGATAATAGTAACAGTAGCAGTAGCAGTAACAGTAGCAGTATGGAACACTAGTTTCCTTCCAAGTACATGTTTCCATATTTTCCACTACTAGATCTTCCTTTAAAAAACCCCGGCTTGGTTACTTTTATTATGGTCATCAAACAGGCATGGATGTGTACGAAATAGTGTCAAACTAACATGGTATAATTGGTATTAGGTTTAGGAAACAAATGAACATGCATAGATGATATACGGTCACATAAACGAGCAAAACAGTGTATGTTCATATTCAGGACAGTATGACAGTACAGTACTAAAATAGTGATTTCCGCTACTACAAACATCCAAACCTGGATCCGTCGAATGATCTGAAAAATATACTTCCACACGAATCCAGAGAATACAAATAAGTCATATCGTATTCTAAAAAATCATAACTCAAAACTGATTTGAATCCAGAAAACATATTCAGTCAGAAATCAGTAAAACGAATTCTCAGTCCGAAAAATAGAATCAAAACCTCTCAATTAAATCCAGGAAAAATCTGGGGTATTCCCCTATACGTATAGAATCAAAATATAAAGTTTCATAATATTCCAGTAAAACTAGTTCAGTCATCAAAAATAAGAAAACATCGAAAAACGCTAGTTTGGTAAATCTGGAATTCCCAACACTGCCGTACAAAAACTATGATATCTCGCAACTAGTGAAACGAAATCAAATTCTGCCAAAGGGATATGAAAATAAATAAAATATAATAACTTTCATATTTCACAAACATTTTTCATACAGTAAAAGAAATCATAGTGAAAATAAGGTTCTTTACAGAACAGCGAGCAAAATACAGCAAGTATAGATTTCATAAATGAGTCTGAAACAACACATAAAACTCATCAATAAAACTCACCAAAACTCTGGATAATCCCTAACTAGGTAAATAAATATTGACCAAAGTTTTGGATCAAAATAATATACTTAGCATAGTTCTTTAAAATGATTTGTCATCAAAATTACCGAAGAACAAAATCTAGAAAAGATCGACACCTCTGTAGTTAAACAGTCATAAATCAATCATAAGAAAACAAAACCAAGCAAGGTTAGAGGGGTTTGAAAATAGACGAAATTCTCTAAAACTCATGTTTTATACCGAAATTAAGATACTGACTTTAAAATAGTCCAAAACAGCAAATAAAACATATCAGCGACAAAATACAGATTTTTCCCTTTAACAACAGCACAACATATATCATACAAAACTTGATCAAAACACAACCAAACTTGAAATCGAGTCTACCAAGTGTCTAAACATCATAATCTAGGGTATCTAGCTTGTCCACACCAAATATAACACATGGGTCTTAACCAAATCACGAATTCTCACAAAAGTCTCACATACATAATCAAAATCAAGAACGGGTAAAACCTAAGTAAATTCATATCTATATTGTGTCGTGAGTCATCTATGGTCAAATTTTCACAATAGAGACAAACCCATCAAGCATAACACAAATAAGAGTCGTCTCTAGACCCAACTACACTATAGGTGGTATTTTTAACTTGTTTCAAACAAATGAATTGGAGTACAAGTTACTTGCCTGGAAGACGACGAATCCAACGGAGCAAGGAGCAAGAATAATGGGAAAATATTCTCGGGCACGAACAATCGAACAAATAAGATCCACGAACAACGATGAACAAAACCTACGAACCACGACGAACACTCAAACTCCAGCAAACACACGAATCAACTCTGAACTCGTGAACCCAAACGAGCACACGAACTGAAGAACTCAACGAACCACAATGATGAACGGAACACAAACTACGAACGAGAACTATGAATCCCACGAACACAATAACAAGCACACAAACCCACAACAACCAAACACAACCCACGATCACACGATTAACGAACCCAATCTCGAGATCCGCAATCTGAGATAACACGTGCAAGTACCGTGTGCATGCAACCTCAAACGAGAGCAAACGGGAAGATGTAGCCCACGAGCAATAGCGACCAATGGCAAGACGACGGAGCCGCGAAGATGGACAGCGAGGGAAGCTCGCTGTCGCGACGAAGAGAGAGACAGCACAAAGCGGTGTGCTGTTGCGGCTGTCTCTGGTCTTCCGACGGGGGGAGAAGCACCGCAGGCCGCCGCGGCTACAGGAGGGGACGGGCGCCTGGTGGTCACAGGGAAGGCGGCGCGACTAGTTCGCAACGGTGGCGAGGCAAGCCAGGGGACACGACGGCGGACTGCTGATACGCAGCACGTCGAGATAGGGAGGATGCGCGCCCAGGTTGCAGGCGCTGCTGCTGATGAGGGGAGGTTGCGACGATGGCCGCAGGTGGCTGTAGCGGACAGGGATAAAGGCGGAGACGGGGGTTGAGAGATGAGCAGGAGGGTCGGGAGGCAAGGTTGAAGAAGAAGGCGGCTGACGTTTTGTTTAGGGAAGATGAAGACGGGGCATGGGTATAAATAGGTGGTAGGTTTAGGGTTTAGTATATAATTGGGTCTGGGTTTAGCAACCGGGTTTGGGTAATTGGCTGTTTAGGGTGGATATAGGGTATGGGTATGGTATATTGGGTATTTGGTGGTTATTGGGTTTAACAAATTTGGGTAGGGTTTTAATGGGTTTAATAAAGCTATTGGGTTTTTAAAAATTAAAATAATAAATAACTAGTAAATCAATAATACTACCATGGTATAAATAAATCAAATAGTATATAGAATCCAATTAATTCAAAGTAGGATTATATAACAAAATATATTTGTTCTACAATATGAAAATTATTTGAAATCATTACAAATACAAATAACAATAGAAGTAGATTTTTAAATCAATGATCAATATAATAATATTAATAACCATAATAAAAATACAATACAATAATAACAATAATAATAGTAATAAGATTTTGTGTTATAATATAAAATCGTTGGAAAATAGTCACAAATAAAACCATCGATTAAAATAGGCTTTAACAGAAGATCCAATAATATATTTTAACAAAATAGTTCGAAAACGGAAACCTAATTTACAAAAATTTGAAATACCAAAAATACACAGAAATTACATTTTTGGGGTGTAATCCCTGTTTTCCCAAAAATGTATATTTGTGTATTTTCTGTATTTTAAAAATTTTTGCAAATTATTTTTTCTGGCTTTCATATTCTTTTGTCAAAATGTATTTTTTTGGATCTTCTATTTTAAAATCTGTTTTCGATCAATAATTTTAAATTGTAACTATTTTCTATGATTTTACATTAAAATACAATTCCTAGTTTTGTTATTATTTCTCTTATTATTATTACTGTTATTATTTTTATCATTTTCTTATTATTATGATTGTTCTCAATATTATTATTATTATTGGTATTTTAAAAAAATCCTAAATTGTATATTTTAACTTTTTATATTATTTTATTTTGATTTTAATATCCAATAAGACCCTATAACCCGTTTGCATACCCATTTACTTATTAACCAATCACCCCACCTAACCCACTGTTAAAAGACCCGGAAAGCTACCCAAAACCCAACCCACAACCTGTTTTACCCCACACCCGAAACCTAACTTAAACCCTAATCACCCCTGCTATTTAATCCATCCCCCATCACTTCATCTTCCCCATGCACCCGTCGCCAACCTCTTCTAAACCCATCCCCTCTCCACCTGACCTCCTCCCATCCCTGTGATCCATCCCCCGACGTCCCTCCGTCTCTCCTGTTCCCCTCTCTGCCTGTGCCTCGCCCGCCCTGCATCCCTGTCGGCCCATCAGATCAGTCGCCGCTCCATCCCGTCATCCTCCTGCAGCATCATCGTGCTTCTCCCAGCGATGCGCCGTCCCTGCATCGCGTCGCCCTAGCCCAGCGCAGCTACCCTGTGCTGCCAGACTAACGCACGCCCTCGCCGGCGCTGCCCCGGTGCACCGTCGACCTCCAGCAGGCAGCCACGATGGCGCTGAGGTGTTGTGCCTCCTCCTCGACAACGGACAGCAGCATCGGCAGACAACCAGCGAGCAACTTCGCTGCGTCGCCATCTTCCGTGCACCGCCCGTAGTCCTCTTTGGTGCATGTGGGTGGGAACTCGTGTGGATCTCGTTGTTCGGGTAGTTATGTGCGAGTGCTCTGTTTGGTTCGTTCGGAGTTCATTGTCCGTTGTTAGTTGGTTCATTGTGTTCGTGTGATCGGTTCGTAGTTCGAGTTGTTCATTGGACTTGGTGGCTCGTGTTCCGCTCGTTCGTGGGTTTTGCTCGCTTTCGGTTCTTGGGTTCATTGCGTTCGTGCCCCGGCATCCGTCCCGTTATTCTTGCTCTTGTGTTGTTCTCGTCGTCTTTCAGGCAAGTAACTTGTACTCCAATTCATTTATTTGATACAAGTCAAAAAGTTCACCTATAGTGTAGTTGGGTCTAGAGACGAATCTTGTTTGTGATTTCCTTGATGGGTTTTGTCTCCATTGTGCCTCACGACACAATCTTGACATGAATTAACTTAGGATTTGCCCATTCTTGATTTTGATCATATATGTGAGACTTTTGTGAGAATGCATATTTTGGTTGAGACCCGTGTGAAATATTTGGTATGGACATGTTAACAACCCCAATTTATGATGTTTAGACACTTGGTAGACTCCATTTCATGTTTGGATGTGTTTGGATCAATTTTCTTGAATCTATGTCGATTTTGTTTTTAAGGGAAAAATCTGTAGTTTGACGCTGATCTGTTTTGTTTGCTGTTTTGGACTATCTTGAAGTCAGTATCTTAATTTTGGTATAAAACATGAGTTTTAGATAATTTAATCTATTTTCAAATCCCTCTGACCTTGCTCGATTTCGTTTTCGTATGAGTGAGTTATGACTGTTTTACTACAGATGTGTCGATCTTTTCCAGATTTTGTTTTTCGATGATTTTGATGACTAAATGATTTTGATACTGATGCTACATATATTATTTTGATCCAAAATTTTGGTCAGTATTTCTTAATCTAGTTAGGGATTACCCAGACTTTTGGTGATTTTTTTTGATGAGTTTTATGTGCGATTTCATGCTCGTTTATGAAAACTATACTTGCTGTATTTTGCTCGCTGTTCTGTAAAGAACCTTATTTTCACTATGACTCCTTTTACTGTATGAAAAATGGTTGTGAAATATGAAAGTTAGTATAATTTATCTATTTTCATATTCCTTTGGCAGAATTGGATTTTGTTTCCCTGGTTGCGAGATATCGTAGTTTTCGTACAACAGTGTTGGGAATTCCAGATTTGCCAAACTACTGTTTCTTGACATTTTCTTATTTTCGATGACTGATCTAATTTTACTGGAAAATTATGAAACCTTATATTTAAATACTGGACATATATGGGGAATACCCCAGATTTTTCGTGGATTTATTTATTGAGTTTTCATGCTGTTTTCCTGTTCTTGAATTCGTTTTCCTGATTTCTAGCTGAACCTATTTTCCGTATTCGAATCAGTTTTTAGTTATGATGTTGTGAATTACTATATGACTTATTTATATTCGCTGGATTCTTGTGGAAGTCTATTTTCCAAATCTTTCGACAGATCTAGATTTGGATGTGTGTAGTAACGGGAATCACTGTTCTAGTACTGTACTGTCATGCTGTCCCTGAATAGGAACATACACTGTTTTGCTCGTTTATGTGACTGTCTATCATCTATGCGTGCTTATTTGTCACCCTAGACCTGATACTGATTATACTATGTTAGTTTGACACTGTTTCATGCTTATACATGCCTGTTTGAGAATAATAATAAATAACCAAACCGGGGTTTTAATGGGAAAGATCTAGTAGTGGATAGTGCAGAAACGTGTACTCGAAAGGAGACTTGTGTTTCCTGTATGTCATGTTACCGATCAAGTTTACCGATCAAGTTACCAATCAAGTTACCGATCAAGTTTACCGATCAAGTTAATATTCTGTTACCGATCAAGTTTACCGATCAAGTTACCGATCAAGTTTACCAACCAAGTTCTGTGATTCTGTGAATACCTGAGTACACTACCCTGTGTGGTCCCCTATGAAATCTAAAGCGAAACTGTTTGTTGTAGCAACCATGTGTTATAATATGGGGCACATGAAGTGCTACCTAGATAGTAAAATAACAAGACTTGACATGACATAATTTGATTTCCTGTATTTGATTTCTTGTTACCTGATACATGATACATGTTTACCTGTTTACCTGATCACCTGACACCTGATACATGTTACCTGTAGCTGTTTGTATACCATGTTGCTTGTTTCTATTTTCCTGATTCATGTTAGATATTATATTCTGTTGACACACTTATACCATGCTAGGCCTGTTACTTAGAATTATCTAACCCCTGTACTTGTATCCTACATTATAAGTTGCCCGAAACTTGCAATTGACGGGTACTTGTTTTTCTCTTTCCTTCTTTCCTGCATTCGTTGAATTGCAGATTTTGGAGAACAGGTTCCAGATGGTATCGGTGACATGAAGTATTAGTGCTGGAATTTGTTATTATTATTTCTTGTAGTTGCTTGAACAATATTGTATTTTTGATACTTGGATTTATTCTTGTATTTGGGTAATGTGACCCAGGATTTATTGTGTATTTCAGATCATGACTATTTGAGATTAATATATTTTATTTCAAGTATTCTTGTTGGTATTTGGTTCATATGTGCATGTGATTGACTCTTCTGGCTTTCGACTCTGATTATATTGTGATATGCTGTAAAGATTCTTGAACAGCTTATGGATGATGAAAATCATTCGCTGGGCTTTTGTCGCGTATCCGTATTCCGTATTCTTTTTGGGAAGCGGGGCGTGGCATGGGGAAACATGGGTTACAATGCATTTTGCAGTCTCACTCAATCAAGGGGCCCGTAGATATCGCTTGAGTTATTTAAGAGAGACAAATCCTTATCTAAGTCACTCACATCCCTCCACATGATTTGTAGTATATCCAATAGTCGAATTTATAATCACCTTATTACAAGCAATGTTTGACGACATTAAAACATATAACTTTTCAAGTAGAGAACCGTAGTGACTTAAAGTCAAAGGACTACGTACACCATGGTCATTGTGAGAAATGCTTATGACACTCACGTAATGATCCATACATAGTTCTCATGGTAGGTCAGTCCAGTACATTATTACTCTAATATATACCCATGTGAAGACTTGATATCTCATATCCATGACCCGTGAGATATGGTCACCAGTCTACGCACATACTAGTCTCTATGTATTATTGTTGTCCTAATTCACAATAATACTTGACTAGGGACATTTAAAAATATTGTTTTGATTACATCCATTAGGATCTCACAATCAAGTCATGCACTTGATATCCCATGGTACTGAACTTACTATTCTAAGGACTTTATTATATTCATTTAATCACAATAAACAACATAATAAATAAAATGTCTCATATATGAAATAAATATCATGATACAATGTAAACTAGTAATGTTAATACACAACTGGCCTCTAGGGCATACACCAACACTACCGACAACTAGCGAGCCCTAAAAAAACTTGAAAGTCTGATTCGTAGCAAAATAACGACGTTCAAACCCTCTGGCACAAGGGCTAATAAGCGTCAAGAGACTGCTTTCCATACCAGTCAATGCATGTAATAAAGTTCAGTCACTAGAGCAACCGCTTAGTTTTATTTTTCAAAAAAAAATAGTTTTAAATTTTAAAGAATTATTGTACAACTCTATGGATGCATTCAATGAGTTAAATGCCAAGCTTACTCCTAAAAACAACACCACAAACTCATTAAAAGCTCCTTATAAGACGAGTTTGGAATTTATACCTGTGGCTCAGAGTTGCACTAGTAATTTGCAACGATGCAAGTTCATAGCTCAACTCGTCATTCGATCTGCTCCTGCAACTCGTTAAAAACCTCAACGACAAGTTCAGATTTCATACCCATGGCTCGGATTTGCTCTTGCAATGTGCAATCAAGCACGTTCAGAGCTCAACTCGTCATTCGATCTACTCTTGCAACCTGTTAAATTCCCTAAATAACAACTTTGGAGTCCATATCCATGACTCGGAGTTGCTTTAGCAACTTGCAAACAAGAAAGTTTAGGGCTCAACTCGCAATTCGATCTGTTCTAGAAACTTAATAAAAAAACCTTAAAGACAGATTAGAGGTCCAAAATCGTGGATTGCAGTTGCTCCAGCAAACCTACAAACAAGCAAGTTTGGAGCTCAACTCGTCACTTGATACAACTCACAATTCGTTGGAGGACCCTTACATCAAGTTCGGAGTCCAACTCCCTCCTAGTGATTGCTCCTATAACTAGCTAAGTACAAAACGACAAGTCTGGAGCCCAACTCCTCCCTAGAGCTACTCCTACTACTAGCTGATACCCAAGATGACAAATCACAAGACAAGACACAAGCGTATAAAATATTTCTTATTTCACAAACAACAAGTCTTATTATAATTACATAATCACAATGAGCCTACGTTTCATGCATAAGCATCGTTACAAAAGTTTTGCAAATACTATACAATAAGGCTTTCCTACAAATCGTCCTCCCGACTACAGAGTAGGGGGTGTTCTGCCTAAGAGACACAAACCTCTTCATGGACCTCCCTCCAGCTAACAGCATCCCATGGCCACCTAAATTCTTAACGATAAAATTCGAGGCAAGCCTTCCTTAAGCGGACAAGCTCCAAATATTTCCTACCACCTTAACACTGAACAAACACAAAGGATATCACCTCAGTATTAAGAAGACTCAGAACACCCACAACTCATTCTCTCTACAAAATGAGTTCGACATTCTGTGCACCACTCAAGTTCCTCCGCCAACAACTCGATCACTCCATACCACGAGTGTAATGCACTGTCATTTGCTCGAAATCCGTCAACAACTCGTTAGCTCCATACAACAAGTTTAATGTCTTGCTCTCTGCTTGAGCTCCTTTAACAGCTCATTAACTTCATACAACAAGTTCAACGCTTTGCTCTTCGCTCGAGCTCCATCAACAACTTGTTAGCTCCTTACATCGAGTTCAATGCTGTGCACTTTGCTCGAGCTTCTTCAACAGCTTAATCGCTCTGCACAATGAGTTCAACGCTCTGCTCTTCGCTCGAGCTCCTTCAACAACTCGTTAACTCCCAACAACGAGTTCACTGTCTTGCTCTTCGCTCGAGCTCCGCGGATAGCTCATTAACTCCATATAACGAGTTTAATGTTCTGCCCTTCGCTCAGGCTCTATCAATAACTCATCGACTCCAAATAACTAGTTCCACGTCTTGCTCACTGCTCGAGCTCCATCAGCAAATCATTGACTCCATACAGAGAGTTCAATGCCCTGCTCTTTGCTCAAGCTCCATCAACAACTCATTAACTCCGTACAACGAGTTCAACGCCCTGCTCTTTGCTCAGGTTCCATCAACAAATCATTACTCCATACAACTAGTTCAACGCCATACTCTTTGCTTGAGCTCCTTCAACAGCTCGTTCACTCCATGCAACAGGTTCATACCCAGCTTTTCGCTAAAGCTCTCGTTAACTCCATACAACGAGTTCAACGCATTGCTCTTCACACGAACCCCATCAATAACTAATTAGCTCCAAATAGCTAGTGTAGCACCCCGAATTTCCAATATAATATCTCAGAAATACGTTGCACAATTCCCAGCATCAACCTCAATGTAATAGTAAATATAGCCAAAACACAGATAAAATTTTTAACTTTTATTACAAAAATTCTCTACAAAGCAAAAGGAAAAATTAAACACCTTGAATTACAATTCTTCTTTTACAACATAATCTTTTACAATTTACATCAGCCATGTTGTCATTCTACCACATGCATCCAAATCTCAATGCTAACAGTACCTACCTGTAAAACATGAGGCTAGAGATAACCCTAACTCCCAAAACTATATGGGTCAGCCATAACGGTGTGAGTGACATCAAAAAGAAATACAATGTAAATTAAATATGAAGAATAAAGTTATAAACAACACATAGCAACCATAATAACGAATAGAATAAGAGTTAACAATAAATAAAGCATGAAAACATCAAGTGAAACTAAGCTAAGTGTCAAGTGTAGGAAAAACAAGAAAACATCATGCATAAAACCAAGTCAAGAAAACACAAATGCAATATGATGACTCTCTAATGCATACTTGTCGAATTCTATGCATTCCATACTACATAGGTCCGGTGCAAGTCCTTATCGTTCTCCACTTTATTGGGTTAAATCCCACGTTATGCAACTAATCCTACTACGGTGATGGAAACAAGATCCAGAATACTCCGCGAATAGGCATCACAACCCTCAACGCACAAGCATCATGTAAGAATAGCTCAAAAAAAAAAAAACGGAGAATCACCTCCCTGCCGTGTACCCCACCGCTGCCCCTCGACGTGCAAGTACACAGACACATCCCGTGAATAGACCCATCGGCCCTCAATACGCGAATGTACCTATATGTTCCATGAATAGGCACTGCAGACTCTCGACAAGCGAACATACTAAATAGTCCTCTTGAGACAGAACACACACAGTCCTGGAACGCATCTGTTTGACTGGATCCCAAGAGCATATTCTCACGTTTCCCAAGTTCCATCACATCTCCATTAGTGCCGTCCTTAAGTTGATTATTATTAAAACACAAATTTCACCTCTATAGAGTTAGTGTATCCCGCCAGACTTAATTCCACAACAACAACCCCTAGACCCAACTGGTCAAATTCACAAAATCTCATCTGCCTGGTTCACAAGACTCCCACTCAACTCCTAGAGACTCACAAAACGAATATAAATACCAAAACTTTCAACAAAACTCTTAATTCCATTATTAAAATGTTTATATCAATGAAAACTTCTAAAGTCAACAAAATCCACATCCGTGAAATGTACTCATAAATTCCAGAACTGAAACAAAGCATTAAATCCATTAAATAACTAAGAATCATAATTTGAAGTCGTAGAAAACTACAAAACACCAATTTCTTCAAAAATCATATATATTTCATTTAATAAGGTCATAGAAATTCAATTTAAATTCTATTATAATCAAAATATAACTCTTTGTAAAATACTGAAATCTGTAGCAAAAATATCATCTAAAATAGTAGATCAATAATCCATAAGTTAGGAAAAATAATCATTCAAGAGAAACGAAGAAAACTCAACAAAACAGCCAACAAAACACTGACAGTCAACCGTCAAAACCAATACAAAAAGTGACGGTCGACTGTCGAGTAAAAAATCCGAAAACAGAGAATTGACAGTCGACTGTCACCTTAAGTGCAAACGTGAAGCGATCGACTATCAAAGTGAAAATTTGACAGCTTTGAATTTCGTGCACATTTTTACTGATACTTCTATAACTCTTGTAAAATCATGAATTTGCAAAATAAAATTTTCTGAGATGATCAAATACAACTTGTATAATATACTGGAGTTTATAAAGTTAATCAAAACCACATCAAATCCATAAAAGAGTGAGTTTTCATCAAATTCTTCAAAAACAGCAAGTAGTGTGTGTGTGTGTATATATATATATATATATATATATATATATATATATATATATATATATATATATATATATATATACTAGATTTGCCCGTGGGTACGGGCCTACGGTATGACTTCGGAACGATACAGCATATGAAAGTCTTGTAAACAGTAAATCAACAATTATGTAGCTGAAGTTTGAATAGTAAAACAATAATTAGTTGTAATAAAAGTCCATGTTTCCATTAGTATATGTTGAAAAAAATTTATAAATCGGGGTGTAAAATCCAACTTCTTAGAACTTTGAATGTGGAAAATTAATGAAATTTAACTTTTGATGAGATATTTGCTATTTTCAATATAATATGAATAATAAAAATTGCATAAAAAATCTGAAAATTTACAAACAAGAAATTTGAAAATTTAAATCTCTGAGTAAATAGAGAGAGAAAGAGAGAGAGATATAGAAATAAATAAATAAAGGAGTTGTTTTGGGGATTTGAATTTGAGTTTTGGTGGGAAAACTTTTGGGCGGGAAAATATATTTTGTGAGGTTAAATCTGGACCATTGATTTCAACCCTATTGAATGAGAGCCACTTGATAGCTTTCTCTGTGTTTTATTATATATATATATATGGTAATTAAGCATCAATTAAGCATCAAGAAAACATCGTATTCATGTAGTATAAAGTTCAATTCATGTAGTGTGAAGTTCAATTCCATCTCAGCATTAAAACAACTCAAATCTCAATAAAACTCCACCAAATCACAAAAAACCCTACTTTCGGCTAATCACACACAGACCCGAAAGCAAGCCCCATTTTTAATACTTCAAAACTTGATCTTTTTGATCCAATAAATCTTCTACAACTTGTGATACACACCCCCTAACTGATTACACTAGTTAACCCATGAACATATGTGAATACAACATGTAAATAGTCAAGTTTTGCACATCAAAATATCAAAACAGTGTATGTGTATATATTCATCAGTAAAGGTTGGTTTTGTTCACCTTTATTCATCCACAACATATAATCTCATAGTATTTGTTCAAGTCAGCAACAATATGAATGAAAGCAACATACCCATGATTTCTATTAGGTTCTTAACAATCTCAAGTCATCTACTTAGGGTTTTAATTATCAATAGCATAGTCTTCATGAAAGATTAAATCTTTATTCATCCACTCATCAAAATTCACTATATCATCACACAATCCTATAACATGCTTTCTAATAGAAAAATCATCACATACAACAAGCATAGAACAATAAGAAAACAAACATATGTCACTCACCTTTTGAAAAATCAATTGAAGTAATAAAAGAATAAGAAAAGTCCTTCCTTTCGCAAGAAAACCAAAATTCTCGCTTCAAAACTCCAAGAAAATAATATTTAAAAAACCCTTTATGTAGTGCAGTAAGGAGACGACTGCACCTCACTTATTAATAGGCCGGTTATTAGGTTTTTAGGGTTTTTGAATATGTTTTGTAAAATATCCCTTTTGAATATATCTTTACATATATAAATCCTTATACTTGGAAATTAGATAAACCAATTCAATTTAAATTTTTTTAAAAAAAACAACCACCCTAATACTGGCCGACACTGTTTGTAAACCCAGAAAATGAAATTTGTAATTTTTGCCTCTAAGTGGCAATTTTGCAAAAAGACCCTTTTTTAAAGAACTTTGAGAAATACACCAAATCTATTAAAACAAAAGGTAAAATTTTTACCTCTGAGTTGACTAGCAATCATGATTGGCCCAAAATCCGAAAATCTGGGATTTTCACTCTAAGTGATAATTTTGCACAAAAGCCCCTCTTTTTGTAATATTTACAGGTATGTCAAATAAATATCAGAAAAATACAGAATATTCACAAATAATACCTACTAATAAATAATAGGTTTCACCAAAATAATTTCTGACTCTGAACTTCCCAAGAAAATATTTGCACGTGTAAAAAGATAAATTCCAGAAAAATATTTATTAAATCATCAAAAATCATTTCAATTCATTTATTAATCTCAAAAACATTATTTAAAAATCCAGGGTGTTACAACGAGTCCAAAACCCCGCTCTCCGCTCGAGCTCCGTTAACAACTCGTTAGTTCCATACGACGAGTTTAATGCATTGCTCTCTGCTCGAGCCCCGTTAACAACTCGTTAACTCCATATAGCGAGTTCAACACCTTTCTCTCCTCACGGGCTCCGTCAGCAACTCATTGAATCCATACAATGAGTTCAATGCCCTGCTCTTCGCTCAGGCTCCATCAATAACTCATTAACTCTATACAACGAGTTCAACACCTTGCTTTTTGCTCGAGCTCCATCAGCAACTTGTTGACTCCATACAAAGAGTTCAACGCCTTGCTCTTCGCTTAGGCTCCATCTACACCTCGTTCACTCGATACAATGAGTTCAACACCCTGCTCTTCGCTCGATCCCTGTCAACAGCTCGCAAACTCCATACAACGAGTTCAGCATCCTTCTCTTTGCTCAAGCTCTCGTCAACTCCACACAACCAGTTCAACACATTGCTCTTCGCATGAGCTTCGTCAATGACTTATTAGCTCCAAACAATGGTCCAAAATCCTGCTTCCTGCTCAAGTTTCGTCAACAACTCGTTAGCTCCATTCAACAAGTTCAATGCCTTGCTGTCTACTCGGGCCTCGTCAACAACTCGTTATCTCCATATATTGAGTTAAATGCATTCCGCTTCTCATGGGCTCCATCAACAACTCGTTGACTTCATACAACGAGTTCAACATCTTGTTCATCGCTTAGACTCTATCAACAACTCGTTAACTACATATAATGAGTTCAGTGACTTGTTCTTCGCACGTGCTCCACTAGCAACTTGTTGACTCCATACATCGAGTTCAACGTCATACTCTTTGCTTGAGCCCCGTCAACAGTTCGTTCACTCCATACAATGAGTTCAATACCCTACTCTTCGCTCAAGCCTCGTCGACAGCTCGTTCACTCCATACAACGAGTTCAACGTCCCGCTCTTTCGTTCGAGCTCTCGTTAACTCCACACAACGATTTCAACGCCTTGCTTTTCGCACGAGCTCCTTCAATGACTCGTTAGCTCCAAACATCGAGTCCAAAACCTCGCTCTCTGCTCAAGTTTTGTCAACAACTCGTGAGCTCCATACAACGAATTCAATGTCTTGTCCTCTGCTCGAGCCCCGTCAATAACTCGTGAACTCCATATAGCAAGTTCAATGCCTTGCTTTTTGTACGAGCTCCATCAGTAACTTGTTGACTCCATACAATGAGTTCAACCCCGTGTTATTTGGTCAGGCTTCATCAACAACTCGTTAACTTCATACAACGAGTTCAACGCCTTGTTCTTTGCTCGAGCTCCATCAACAACTCGTTAGCTCCAAACAATGATTTCAATGCCTTCTGCACTCTGCTCGAGCTCCATCAACAACTATTGACTCCAAAAAACGAGTTCGTGTCTCTCTCGATCTCGAGCTCCATCAACAACTCGTTAACTCCATACAACGAGTCCAATGCCTCGTTCTTTGCTCGAGCTCCGTAAACTGCTCGTTAACTTCGTACAACGGGTTCAATACCTCACTCTTCACCCGAGCTCCATCAACGACTAGTGAACATCATACAACGAGTTCAATGTCTTGCTCTCTGCTCGAGCCCTGTCAACAACTCGT
The DNA here is from genome assembly GCA_017893485.1 of Hemerocallis citrina. Taxonomy (NCBI): domain Eukaryota; kingdom Viridiplantae; phylum Streptophyta; class Magnoliopsida; order Asparagales; family Asphodelaceae; genus Hemerocallis; species Hemerocallis citrina. The sequence goes on along the minus strand of CM030361.1, from coordinate 271,211,627 downwards.
TAACTCCATATAGCGAGTTCAACGTCTTGCTCTTCGCACGTGCTCCATCAGCAATTCGTTGACTTTTTATAACGAGTTCAATGCCCTGCTCTACGCTCAGGCTCGATCAACAACTCGTTAACTCCATACAACGAGTTCAACGCCTTACTCTTCGCTCGAGGTCCATCAACAACTCGTTTGCTCCAAACAATGAGTTTGACTTCTTCCGCACTCCACTCGAGCTCCATCAACAACTCATTGATTCCAAATAACTAGTTTGCGTCTCGCTCAAGCTCAAGCTCCATCGACAACTCGTTAACTCCATATAATGAGTCCAATGCCTTGCTTCTCGCTAAAGCTTCGTGAACAGCTCGTTGACTCCGTATAACGGGTTCAACGCCTCGCCACTATTTTAAATTCCGGCCGTATCGGCCAAAATTTCGTATCGGCAACCTTGCCAATACGAATCACATATTTTAGTGATCATTTCGTTTGAACCCGAAAAGTGAAAATGTTGGCCGAAATATCCAAATTTTCGGCCAAAATGTATCGGTTAAAATATTAAGGCTGTGTTTGTTTTAACTTTTTTTTTTGAAAAATAATCCTGAGATGGCGTTTGGTTAAACAGTTTTTTGGAAAAAGTATTTTTGAAAACTCAACCCCCCTCTTTTCTAAAGCACTCCTTCTCACTTCACGAGTTAAAGCTCCTTTACTCTCCTCTTTCCTGTAGCGCGTCTTCACCTCCTTCATCCCTTCTTTTCCAAACCAGATCTGAACCAATCTCCCCCCAAAATCAACGATTTTGAAATTATTAACCCCCAAATCTACTCCAAACAGTTGATTCTCTGTCGCTGGCGACGAGAATACTACTCTCCATCAGTCGATTTGGTTCGGGGTTGAGTGGTTTCGGTTGAAGGATTAATGGTTTGTGAGACCCGTGCTGCATACAGAAAAAGGTATATTCGACAACGGGCAAGTCGAATCAAACGGCTATTAAAGGTTGAATCTGTTGCTGAAAATTTCTTCGTTCTCCAACTCCAATCGAAGGTATGATCCGATTGGTACCCATTTTGTTGTTTTTTTTCACGCCCTATGACTCAAGTTTGTTGCGGTTTTGCTTTTTACGACCTACGATTTTTGAATCTGTTGTTGGCACAAAAAATTTTTACGACCGACGAATTCTGTTGCTTTTTACGAATCTGTTGTTGGCAAAATTATTTTGAATCTGTTGCTTTTTACGACCTACAAATTTCAGATCACTATTTAAATGCTGGAATTTGGCATTGTTTTTTAATATATATCGGTTTTTCCGTAATATAGATGAGCAGTATGGGTAGGGGGAAGGAGATGGCGGTGGATGAGGATTTTGGGAAGTGGCCTCCCCATGTTGTGCATTATTTTGTCACCCTTATGGAGGAGGCAGTTGACAAAGATAATCTGAAAAGTAACACATTTGACGGCAAAACTTGGAATCATTTTGCTGTACAAATGCAATTGCTGTGTGGTTGTTCATTCACGGTAACACAGTTGAAGGCAAAACATCAGAGACTGAAAGCAGAATGGAAGGTGTTTTCAGATATGAAGAAACAAAGTAGTTTCGGTTGGGATGAAGTGAACGAAACCGTTACTGCCGAGAAACCAGTTTGGGACCAATATCATAAGGTTCATATATAATCTCAAAGTTTGCTATTTTTTTGTGAATCCTTTTTTTTATACTTAATCTTGACTTTAATACTTGCAAATTAACAACAATTTCTATGATTAGATGCACCCTAATGCAAAAAAATTTGAGAAGAAGGGGTTGGCAAATTTTGATGCTTTGACCAAAATTATGGAAGAGTCTACTACCCAGGGCAATGTGACCAGGGCTTCCACACAAAGAGTGTACGATTCTGATGAGGAGCGGAAGAGGAATTATGAGTTTGGCCACCCTAATTAGTCACACGTACATGTACTTGATGAGGATGATGATGTACCATTTGATTCGGGGTCGGGATCTCGTAAGAGAAAGTCTGGTACATCAAGTGGTCGGGGAACAAATATGTCGTATGTGAAAGAATTTGTTAGTTCCTGTCTGGAAACTCAGGTGGTAAAAAGAATCAGGTTAAAGAAGAAAATAAAGGTGGATAGTAATGTCTCGGTTGACCCTGCTTTGGCCGAGTTGGATCAATGCCAGGATATAATTAATGCGATGTCTGGGCTTGATTGCAATGAAATAGGGAAAGCACTTAACCACCTAATTGCTAATCCTCACGCTTGTCATAGTTTCCTTCGTATGACCCCGGCACAGCAGGAATGGTGGGTGAAGAATAATGTTGAGTAATAGCCATCCCATTTATTTGAGTTGGAAAAACATATCATAATGTGTACTATTTTTTATAATTATTTGCGTATTTGCGTGAGAGATATTGTATTATGACGGTTTGATGGTAAAACGTGGCGGTTTTTATTTAATTTAAATTTGGTTTTATTTTTTTGCCAAAATGGATTTGCTATTAGTAGTATATGTTGTTTTTTTTCATAATCTGAGCTTGTGGCAATGTTCCATCGCGTAATATGTTAATTTAAATTCTGTAAATATCGTGCACTATAGTCGTAGTATTAAATTAGTGAACTTACTTTATTAATTGAATTTTTACTTTTTGTCATAGTGAGTTACTACTGCAAGTGCCACCGTAGTTATGGATATTTCTTCATCTAGTAGTGACGATGCCGATGACTTGATGAATATAATCTTCCTAAGTGAACTCTGTGAAGAAAGTACAATGTCCTATCCAAAATTAACAGGACGTGAATATTTGAATTAAATGTTAGAGGGTTCCCAGTCTACGTTTCATGGAATATTCTGTATGAATCAAGATTGTTTTATGGCCTTTTGTGCTTTTCTAAAAAATGGAAACTACCTTGAGGAAACAGAAGAGGCTTCAAGACGTAGACGCTTGTCTTTTGAGGAAAGTGTGGCAATTTTTCTGTATATTGTCGGTCACAGTACAAGAATGCGAGCATGTGCTAATAGGTTTAAACACTCACTTCAAACAATTGATAAGCATTTTACACTTGTTTTGAAAGGTTTGGCAAGAGCAGCAACAGTACTTATCACTCCCCCCGACACTACACATGTACATGAAAGGATCACTAATTCCCCAGACTTTTATCCGTGGTTTAAGGTATTCTGTTACCTTCACTCGTCATGGTTTATTAAAGTTTTTCAAAATTTGCACGTAATATCTATTATTCGAATTCATTAATGTAGAGAGCTATTGGTGCTGCTGATGACACATTAATCAAAGCTACGGTACCCGCTATTCAAAGCAATGCTTGTCGCTCTCGAAAGGGTAATATCACCCAAAATGTTTTGGCAGCATGTGATTTTGATATGTTGTTCACATTTGTTTAAACGGGATGGGAAGGCAGTGCTAACGATTCCCGTGTAATACAGAGTGCATTATCAGAAAGATTGTTGGAAATCCCACCCAACGATAAATATTACTTAGTAGATTGTGGTTATACTAATATGCCTGGTTTTTTAGCACCATACTGTGGTGAGCCATACCACTTACAGGACTTTCAAGGGGCCAACCATGCACCAACTCAACCTAGACAACTTTTTAATAAACAGCATGCTAGGCTACGAAATGTGATTGAGAGAACATTTGGTGTATTCAAGAAAAAGTTTGCCATCTTCAATGACATGCCAAACTACTATTTTACAAGACAAGTTATGATGGTCACAGCCTGTTGTGCACTCCATAATTTTATATGTAAGCATTCAGTCAATGATGCTTTTTTTGAGGAATTTGACGATGAACAATTAATTCATCACCAACAGACTGAAGATATCGCATCCACATCTCAGGGGTTGGATTTGTCATCTTCCCAATTGAATCGTATGAATAGGAAAAGAGATGATATTGCTACGACAATGTGGAATGCGAGACACTAATGTAATTTGAGCTTGTAAACCTTTTTATTGTATCATTTTTATTGTTTTGAATATAATGTTTCCCGCATTGTATGAGATTTCATCTTGACAATTTATAAATGAACAGGTACTGCACATGGATTCAATTTTGTGACCAACAGTGGTCAGAAGAATGAAAAGGGCTTGTCGGTAGTAGTAAGTGATGATCAGTTTTTTTTTTTAAATCTAACGAAGATGATGTCGTTATAGTCAATGATGAAAGGTTTTTAGTCAATGTTGAATGTGTGCCCCCCCCCCCCCCCCCACCCCATTGCCTCTTTCTGTTTGGTTGTATCGACCAGCAACAGATATTCAAAATATAAACTATATGAGTGAATAACCACGGAAATGATGTGTAATAGCCTTTAAGCTGATCTGTGGTTGATGTTTAGAATTATGTGAAGTAAGAACGAATCCATTATGTCAAGCAATAATGATGAAAGCAAGTCTTGTTGAAGACAATGTGGGAAAGGGGGGGGGGGGGGGTGGACATTATACTTTGTGCTAGTAGGCGTGACATTGTAAAAAATGCAGCCCTAGTCTGGAGTTTTTATCATTGATTGATGAATCTGAGACTACGACTAATTTGAGATTTTTTTTGGCTTTTGTCTCATGAGGCTTATGGCTTACATTTAGGGTACGGATCATAATATTGCCCAATGCAAGAGATATGTTAGAAGCATGTCAATGCACACCCCAATTATGCTTCACAGTTATCAATTATTAGAAACATCATAATACATGCACAGAATGAGAGACCTTTCAGAGATAGGAGATTGTACACATTATGGAGATTTGATAAGGTTAAAAAAATCAAATCCAAGACTTACACAGTATCGTAAGGCATCAGCTCCAAATTTGTCAAAGGCACATCAACAACAATTATTGAAAACCTTTGTTAGCATTCTGCTCCTTATTGGCATCACAAGCCATGATCTGATTATTACCTTGGAGATGATGATGAAAAATCCTGATCCTGTATTGAAGAAAAAGATTTCCAATAAACTAATTTCATTGCCATCATAAAACTTGGAGCTGATGCCTGAGGTTTCTGTAGTACTCAAGGAAATATTTTTTTATTTTACCAATTTTACAATAGTTGTACAACTACCTTCATGGGTGAGGTTTCTCATGTCTGCTTGTGGCTTTTAATGTTATCATTGTGTTGTGAAGACTTTTTGTCAGTTGGTATCTCTGAAGAAATGTAATTGGGGTGTGCATTTAGATGCTTCTGTTGCAATCTCATGCTTTGGGCAATAATAATCACTATGCTGACACAAGGGCTTCAATAAATATTGTTGATGTGCCTTTTGGTTTTGCATTTGATTTGATAAGGTTTGGGCAGTATGCCTTTTGCATTATGAAATTTCATAATTGGGTTGTGCATGGGTGATGCTCCTGATGTGTTCTCATGCTTTGGGTAGTAATAATCAGTATGCCCACATAGTTAAGAATAATTCAGTATGCTAAAACAACTGTTAGTAGTATATTTTTGGTGGATGAGGTCTCAAAATTTGGAGATGATGCCTTCTGATCCTGTATTGTACTTCTCAAGTCTTGTACTTTCACAGATTTTCAAATGTGTAGTACAATCCCCTTCACTCTGAGAGGTTTCTGATTCTGCACTTGTATTATGATGTTATCAGGGTTTGTGAATCCTTTTGATATTTGTTGGTAACTGTATACAATCCTCTAACCGATCAGCCTTCTGATCCTGTAGTAACTTCTCAAGTGTTGTACCTTTACAAATTTTCAGAATGTGTAGTACAATCCACTATCTCTGACAGGTCTCTGATTCTGCACATGTCTTTTCATACTTGGTAACTGTATACAATATAATCGGTGTGCATTGAGATTGGGGTGTGCATTGGCATGCTGCTCAGGTGTTCTCATGCTTTGGGTAATATTCTCATCAGTATGCTAAAGGAAGGTTTACAAAATATTTTTGCTGTGAAGGAAGATACAAAGTGGGAGATGATGGCTTCTGATCCCGTATTTTATTTTGTAGTCTATGCTTCCAAGTCAATACAAAGTGGGAACACATGCCCAGAGGAAATTAACAAAGTTTCCAAGTAAATACTTTATTTTGTAGCCTATGCTTCAGAATGCTTTAGGGTTTTTAGCATTGTTATCTGCTTAAGCAGGTTTCCAGTTTCTTATTAGCATTGTTAGCATTGTTATCTTACACTTTATATAATCTTCTTAGCATGCTTCAGAATGCTTCAGGTTTCAGGTTTTCTTATTGATGAATCTGCTTAAGAATGCTTTCAAGTTTCTCATATTTAGGCCTCAGTTTGCAAAACAAAGAGGGTAACTGGGGGCTTTCTTAGCTGATGGTATCATAAGAGGGATTCTGGCTTGAATATGGTTAAGCTTCTTTCAACTTTGGTTATCTTTTTCCTTTTCTTCCTATGCTTAATGTAGCTTTTATATTGACTAGAGGTAATTATTACAAGGGCTTGTAAAATCTAACATATGGTTTAATTGCCGTCGTTTTCTTGTGTTGAGGAGGCGTGGTCCGGCTCTAGTGGCTCACCACAATTTGAAGCAACAGCAGCAGTGACTGTAGGCAACAAATTTGTTCACGGAGTTAAGAAGCGACAGCAGCAGCTCCAGGCAGCAGCAGTGACTGTAGGCAACAAATGATGATTATTTTGATGCTTGTTTGTAATGATTGGTTAAGGTTAAAAAACTCATTCAATATTTGAAAGGATACACAGTATCAGAAGCCATCAGCTCCAAATTTGCTTTCAAAGGCACATCAACAGCATTTATTGAAAACCTTTGTTGGCATATTGCTGATTACACAGTATCACAAGCCATGATTTGATTATTACCTTGGAGATGATGATGAAAAATCCTGATCCTGTGATGAAGATAAAAAAAGATTTGGAGATGAGGATCTCAAAATTTGGAGATGATGGCTTCTGATCCTGTAACATCCCAAGTGTTGTGCCTTCATTTATGTTCAGAATGTGTGTACAATCCCCTAAATCCGAAAGGCCTCTGATTTTGCAAATGTATTATGATGTTATCAGGCTTTGTGAAGCCTTCTGATATTGGGATGACTGTATACAATCCCCTAACTGTGAAGAAGCCTTCTGATCCTGTAACATCTCAACTCTCGTACCTTCAGTTTTATTTTCAGAACACTGTACAATCCCCTAAATCTATGGGCAGTATTCTGATCAGTATGCTAAAACAAGGTTTTGAAGATACAAAGTGGGAGATGATGGATTCTGATCCCGTATAAAAACCACTTTTGGTTTTTAACTTTAACAAATTTCCATACCATGTACATTTTCCTTTACGTACAGGGTTCTGATTGCTGGTTTTGGCGCCTGATATGAGGGTATCTTACTGCTGTTCGTATTTTATAAATATGAAGGATGATTTGGGATGTGCATTGGTTTGCTAATGAATGCTTCTCATGCTTTGGGCCAAAAATGATCAACTTTGCTAACACAACTGTTTGAACTCTTTTTCTTGTACACGAGGAGGTACAAAAAGTTTGGAGAGGAAGGTTCCTGATCCTGTAAAAATCAAGTGCTACTATTTTTTTTAGTTTACAAATTTCCATAACATGTACAATCTCCTTCATGTCAAGGGTTCAGATTCTACATAGTGGTTTATGATGTTGTTATGGTTTGTAAAGGCTTTTGATATGTTATAACTGTTAATAAATAATTTGGGGTCTGGATTGAGGTGCAACCGATGGGTTCTCATGCTTTGTACAAAAAACTATAATAGTCTGTTCATACAAGCTTTTCAATACATTTTGTAATCTAACATGACGAATCAATCGTGGAGTTGATGGCGTCTAATTTTTGCTCGATTCACATGCTGTTCAAGTTTTTTGTTCCCATACGTGTACAACATTGCAATCTAACTGCAACAATGAAAAAAATGTCAGCAAATGATGCAAATTTATTTAAAAAAATGTCAGAAATATAACCGAACAACTTTTAAACTCTTTTTTTTCAGAAAACAGCTTTCAGCAAACATTTTTCAAAAAGAAATATAACCGTATAGCTTTCAAACTCTCTTTTTTCAGAAAAACAGCTCTCAGAAAACAGTTTTCAGCAAGAAATATAACAGAACAGCTTTCAAACTCTCTTTTTTCAGAAAAACAGCTTTCAGAAAATAGATTTCAGCAAGAAATATTACCGAACAACTTTAAATTGAAACTCTCTTTTTTCAGAAAAACAGCTTTCAGAAAACAGTTTTCAGCAAGAAATATAACCGTACAGCTTTCAAACTCTCTTTTTTCAGAAAAACAGCTTTGAGATAACAGTTTTCAGCAAGAAATATAACCGAACAGCTTTTAAACTCTCTTTTTCAGAAAAACAGCTTTCAGAAAACAGTTTTCAGCAAGAAATATAACCGAACAGCTTTTAAACTCTCCTTTTTCAGAAAAACAGTTTTCAGCAAGAAATATAACTGAACAGCTTTTAAACTCTCCTTTTTCAGAAAAACAGTTTTCAGAAAACAGTTTTTAGCAAGAAATATAACCGAACAGCTTTCAAATTCTCTTTTTTCAGAAAAACAGCTTTCAGAAAATAGTTTTTAGCAAGAAATATAACCGAACAGTTTTTAAACTCTCTTTTTCAGAAAAACCGCTTTCAGAAAACAATTTTCAGCAAGAAGTATAACCGAACAGCTTTTAAACTCTCTTTTTTCAAAAAAACAGCTTTCAGAAAACAGTTTTCTGCAAGAAATATAACCGAACAGCTTTTAAACTTTTTTTTTCCAGAAAAACAGCTTTCAGAAAACAGTTTTCAGCAAGAAATATAACCGAACAGCTTTCAAACTCTTTTTTTTAAGAAAAATAGCTTTCAGAAAACAGTTTTCAGCAAGAAATATAACCGAGCAGCTTTTAAACTCTTTTTTTCTTTCAGAAAAACAGCTTTCAGAAAACAGTTTTTAGCAAGAAATATAACCGAACAGCTTTCAAACTCTTTTTTTTTTTTTTCAGAAAACAGCTTTCAGAAAACAGTTTTCAGCAAGAAATATAACCGAACAACTTTTAAACCCTCTTTTTTCAGAAAAACAGCTTTCAGAAAACAGTTTTCAGCAAGAAATATAACCGAACAGCTTTTAAACTCTCTTTTTCAGAAAAACAGATTTCAGAAAACAGTTTTCAGAAAGAAATATAACCCAACAGCTTTTAGACTCATTTTCAGAAAAACAGTTTTCAGAAAACAGTTTTCAGAAAACTCTTTTCAGAAAACTGTTTTCAAAACAACAAACCAAACGCAACCTTAAAGGTTGGATACACATTGTTAGGGATAAATGTGAAAATACACATTTGTGAGGAATACATGTGATATTCACATATTTGTTAGGGACATACATGTTAAAAACCCTTCAAATATTCAATCACTGGATCCACACCACTAATAGCAATCAAATTATAGGTTTTACCCCTACGTTAACGTCATCATCCCCAAACCGGCACCGCACCAAAAAATAGAAATATAGAAACTGCTAAAAAAAAAACCCCCCCTCTCTCTCTCACACACACACAACACCAAAACCAAAACCAAAACTAGGGTTTTCCCTCCACCAAATTCCCAAATCCATGGACTTAAATCCAGAGAACCCCCCAAATTCCAATTCCGACGAGTCTCAACATATGGAGAAGGAGAAGGAGCAACAAATGGAGGAGAAGGAGAAGGAGAAGGAGCTGAAGCAAGACGTGGAAGAAGAGGTCAGAGCCGATCCAATTCACGATACTCCCACCAACCCCGCCGCCTCTGACATGGCTACTGACGTGGCGGAGGCGGAGGTGGAGGTGGAAGCGGAGGTGGAGACGACGCCGGTGGTGGAGAAGAGGAAGCGTGGGAGGCCGAGGAAGGGTGCGGCGATTGCGAAGCAGACGGCGGTGAAAAGGAAGGACGAGGAGGATGTTTGTTTCGTTTGCTTCGATGGAGGGACTTTGGTTTGCTGTGATAGGAGGTATAATTGAGTTTTTTTTCGATTAGTGTTTTCAAGTTTTGAATTTTGACCCTTTTTTGGGTTGAATTTGTGGGTTTGGTTGGTTATAGGGGGTGTCCAAAGGTGTACCATGCCGCTTGTATTAACCGGGAGGAGGATTTCTTCAAGGCGAAGGTCAAATGGAATTGCGGTAAGATTTCGTTATGTGATGTTTTTTAGTTTGAAATTTTATTGCGAGATTGAGTCTTTTGGGGGGCTTTTGCAGCGAAAAGCGCCAATATTGTTTTAAAAATGTCTTCTTAAAGTTAGAAATATGGGGGAACAGGGCAAGGAAGGGAAGGGAGGGAAAAGAGAGAAGGTCAGGTCCGTCGTAAATTCGAACTTGCGTCAAAAAATGCTAATTGAAAATAGGGAAAAGACTAGAGAAGAATAAAGTAATTCATAAAGTTAACTTCAATAGTAAAAAATTGTTGATATAAAAGGCAATTTTAGAAGACATCATCTATAGAAATCTAAAATGAGGACTAAAGTGTTGCAAAAAGGCACAGAGAACTAAAAATGGGGCTGTTTTGGGTTTTTTTTATTTCATTGCTCCAAGTTTATCTACTTCAGCATGTGAAGTTGTAATGTAGAAAGTTTAGAAAAGTACTTCAAGGGAAAATTTGAGGAAGCCAACTTGAGATTTCAGCCTACTAAGTACCAATGATGGGCGATCAAGTTCAATTTCAATTAAAATTAGTCATTAATTTGTTCCTATGTGTCTTAAGTGTGTAGTAGAAGGAGGTGACAGGTTACTTGCAGGACATAACATTACTTATGGTTGTTGATAAAGCAAATTTTGTGGAGCTATGTGAATAACCTATGAGCATTTTTGTGTTGATTAACAAGTCCTCACTATAGCACTTAAATCTGTTACGCGGCATCTGTATTTTGTGATTTGTGTCTAGAATTTGTCTTTATGTGATGTTTTTAGTTTGTAGTTTCATTGCATGGCGAAGGGCAAGTTAGGTTTTCGGCTTTATGTGATGTTTTTAGTTTGTAATTTAATTGCGAGGTTGAGGCGTTTGCAGCAAAAAGTGCCATGTTTTGAAAAACGTCGTCTTCGTAATAGAAATATGTAATTGAAAATGAAGAAAAAGGTTTAAATAAAAAAAAGTTAAGTAAGTATATATTAATAAAGGAAGTCATAAAGTTAGCTTCAATAGCAAACTATAATAGGCAATTTTAGAAGACAATTATATAGAAAACCTAAAAGGGTGCTAAATTGTTGCTAAAAGCTATAGTGAAAGCATGAACTGAAATTGGGGCTCTTTTGGGCTTTTTATGACATTGTTGTAAGTTTATCTACTTCACCATGTAAGTATAGTATCGTAGGAAGTTCAGACAATTATTTAAAAGAAAATTTGAGGAAGCCAACTTGAGAGTTGTGCTTATTAATGATGAGCGAGTCATAGTCACAATTTAATGAATACTAGTCATGAAATGTTCCTGTGGATCTGAATTGAAAGAGGTGACATGACATGTTACTTTGTGGGCATAACATTACTTATGGTTCTTAATGAAGCAATTTTTTGCGGAGTTGTGTTAATAACCTATGAGCATTTATGTGTTGATTAAACAAGTTCTTGTTATAGCACTTAATTCTGTTACATGGCATGTATATTTTGTGCTTATATGGTTGTGATTTGTGTCTACATTTGTTCTTAGTGTTTGCATGGACTTTAATTGTATATCCAAAGAGGTAGGTCTTCCTGTTTGCCTACTGGTCTCTAAAGGGTTTATTTCGGGCCCTTATAAGTACCAGCTACTTTGTCTAGGAAATAGGCACCCATTCACATATTTTATATGTTGGTAAACTCTTTCAGGAGCATTTCTTAACTTCAAATTCTTCTGCTTAGACCGAGTAACCGACCACATTTCGATGAGAAAGGGCTGGATGGCATTTATTTGCTTCTTTTTCTGTAGTTAATATATAAAGCGTTGAATGACTAACACTGTGATTTTCAGGTTGGCATATATGTAGCATCTGTGAGAAGGCTGCACAGCATATGTGCTATACTTGTACGTATTCTCTATGCAAAGTGTGCGTAAAAGAATCAGGATTTATGTCTGTTAGAGGGAACAAGGGCTTCTGCGGAACTTGCTATAGCACTGTGATGCTTATAGAATCAGATGAACATGCTACGGAAAAAAAGGTATGTCTTAGTTCTAATACTTATTTTATCCTTTTATCTTTTAAAGGACATCTTGTATGTTTGTGCATAGTTTTAAAACACTCAAAAAAGATGTGCTTAAATTAGTGCGTAAGAGTTAAGCAGCAAATCAACACTTAATTTAGGGGGGAAATGGTTCGAAAAGCTGTAGAAACTTCCTAGAAAGCGGTTCAAAAATGTGCTCAAAAGCGCGCCTAAGCAGATCAAAGACAAGCGTCTGGTTAGGGTTTTAATTAAATTGTTATTGGGTCAATTTCTTGCCTACCAGACCCATACCCATTATTTCGATATACCTGCTCAGATTGCTCTTAACCACCCTAATCTCAAAAAACCCTCACTTCATTTGCGACTTCAATGAGATTACTATGTTCGACTGAACCCTTTGATTTCGTCGTTTTGAATATTTTTTAATTGAAAATAGCTTGACTCTTTATTTCATTTGAGTCTGCTGAAGCAAAATATAGAGGTCCACCGCTTTTTTCTGTTTACTGATTTTGGAAACCTGAGTGTGTAACATTAATTGCCCGAAGGAATGTATAAAAATGAATCAGTATTAAAATAATCAGTTGAGTCCATCATATGTTGTGTCTATATTGATAATCGTTCCCTATTTTGTTTATTAAATTATATTTTATCAAAAGATCAAGTTTTGAAGAATGCCAATCTTTGTGGTCTTTACTTAATGTTAAAGAGAGCGAGGCTCTCAAGCTACTGGTAGCGTTAATGGTCTTTAATCAATGTTAAAGAAAGCAAGCCTCTCAAGTTACTGGTAGCGTAAATTGGGTAATATGTGGTGTAAGTTATGGTGATTTTATTTTTCTTTTTAAATTTTAAATTATATTATTTACTCAAAAAATATGGTAAGTTAATTTTTTTCTTCAAAGAATAAATTTTAAATTTATTTTTAGGCTAAGGATGTTACATATTTAGGTAAAATCACAAATTTTAGACTTTTAATAATCCTTTCCACTTGTTCATTGCCACTATTTTAACTCTGTTTACAGAGTGCAAAAAGTATGTTCCCCTTATTTTACAACTCAGTTTTATTTTAACTAATTACAGACGACAACTCTGTCATTGACATGATTTCATCAATTAAATAATAATAATAATGGGAGAAAACAAAGATAGGAAACAGCAGTGAACGGAGACTTCTTCTTAAGAAAGTGAGACTTGTTATTATTTTAAAAAAAGAGCTTAGTTTTTTCTAAAAATTGAAGATCAGTTGTTTTGGAACAAAATGGGACTGATTAAAAATTTGATACTCAGTACTAAATGTCTTGCAGCTGACATATTTTGCTGAGAGAAAGGGGAAAAAGTGATTACAGAGAGAAAGCAATAGAAATCCTGAAAAAGACTCATAACAGCCCAAACCCTAAATAGGGAGATCTGAAGTTTGATGTAGTTCAAAATTCTAGCTGCCTCAGCCTGCCGATTTTTACAAAACTCATCGAGTGCAATGCCCTAGCAGGGAGAAATGATAGCCAATTACGAAGATCGTGGGGAATCACTTACTGATGGGGCCTTTTTTCTTTTGTTTGGGCTAATAACAGGAAACCCCTATGGTATCTCCTAAAAATAAGACGCCTCCTATAGTATTTCCTTGAACCACCCTCTACAAATAATAAAGTCCCAAAATACCCTTCTCGCTTCTCCTTCCCCTCATCAATTTTGTTGGGCTCCACCATACCACCTTACCCTCTCTCAAAGTGCAACCCAGACCACCACCCTTACTCCTTCCAGTCCCCTCCTCCGATTCTCACCTCCATCCGCTACTGAGCCTTGCCAACAAACAACGACCCAGATACTGTTACCCAAATATCTAATTTAATATTGGGGTCTCATGGCTACCATTGCTAGACATGGATTCTTTATTTCTCCTTACAGTGGGAGTAGTGAATTATGAACCAGCTGATCCTATCAAGGGGCATGGAAGCAGATACTATTTTACTAGTTAATTAAACGATAAACGTGGGACCTAATTTCTGGATGTATATGAATGTTACATCTTAATTATACACGGGTACAAGATAGCAGGTTTTCGAAAGCAAATGCTAATGAAAAAGCCATATACTTTCCTGGATTATTGCTAGTCACTAGCACTATGCAGACGGATCAGCTTTGTTTATCTAAGAAACACGTCATTACGTGATAGGTTACGTGATAGGGCAGTGCCTTTTCATACTCTGGTTTTACTATCTATCGAACTCAAAATCAATATATGTCCTTAAGATGGGACAAGGTTTTTTAGCAAGCTCCTCACATGTAAATTTTGGTGATATAGATCAACAAAGTTTCAAATCTAAGTTTTAATACCTAATAGCTTAGCATGGTTGACCAGTTGAAACTCCACATTGTAAAGTCACAATGGTACAAACTATTTAAATTGCACTCAAAAGTTCCAATTATTGATGCCAGCAGTTGAACACTTGATTGAGACTTAGAATGATTTGCATCTAATTTCTATGAAGTTGGCAATGCCCATAGTGATGGCTTATAGTTATAAGTAAGAATTTACAGTCCTTTTTGTATGAAAGTTTTGGATCATGAGATTTTCCCAATTAGAAGGTTAAAAATTTTGTTCAAAGGAGCATAGTTCATGTCTTCAGTTGATTTTTTCTACCATACTGCAATTGCAGTTCAATTATTACACTTCGTATTGTTGCTTTTGATTACTTGTAATAAATCTGTGCATTTGCGTTATAAAATTACTAGATCATAAGTACGTGTGCACGAGATTTCCCCCAGCTCTGAAAACTGTTTTAAGGAATAAAATTATTGTGAAGCATGAAGTATTAGACAATGTTGGCCAATTTCCTATGTATCTTTAGATAACACAAAAGTACACAAATTCCAAAGCAATAATAATAACTTTCGTTTAAAGAATTCATGAAGTCATTAACATAGAAATTTAAAATGTTATGTAGTTATATAATGGGAGGAAGCCAATGTCACACCCCTCCTCCCATTATATAGTGGTATAGAGTATAGATGATTATGTTGTAAAAGAGTAATTTACTCTACTTGTAAGTTGCTTTTGGAAAATACCGAAATGCAATTTTGAAATGCACCAAAACTAGAGCAGGTTTTGAATCTTGCATGTTGTTTCAATTTTCCGCCAGGGATCAACTATGATTTTACTTACAAGTATTAGTACAATAAGTTGATTGTTAAACAATTTTATTTAATTCATTGTTAATTACTTATTGAGGTCCACAGGCCATTATGTTCTTACCTATATCGTTTCTTTATTCCGCCTGCTGCTTAGGATGCAAAATTAATTATACTGATGATTGAAGAGACCCTTGCTTCAGGGTACATTTTGTTAGATAGCTTGATAGTTTGATTTCCTTTTGATTGTTTTTAAGTTTTTCTTGAGTTGTATAGTTCTACTTGTTTGACAATAATGAGACATTGAGTTCTCGGCTGAACCTTGATATCTAAGGGTTTACTGGCTTGTAACATGTCACTAATGCCTGTCGTACAAACCCCACTTAGTTCATCTCTCCAGTTCCTACTGCTCAGTTGCAAAGGTTCCTTTTAAAATTACAAATTGGAAAAAGATTAGAGGTTCACAGCAAATTTGAGTTAAACAGACACCCGGTCTGTCCTGTAGCTAGTTGAAGTCTTTCAACTTTGATATGCCTTATTTACCTAATGCATGACAACTATTATAGTGGAACTTTCGACCTAAACAAATCAGACTTTTGCAAAATTTGGATTTGTGGTTGTTCAGTAATTTATTGAAAACAGGAGAGACCGAAAACAAATGTAAATTTGAAGAGAGGAGAGAAAAGTAGATGAAAGGTCACACATTTGGTAATACAGGTCGTCATAAGAAAGAGAAATTCTCTTGAAAGTTATCTAGTTTCTTTAGTATTCACCAAAATTAGCCACTTAAGAACCTTGCAGACGTCATTCTTTAAAAGATCTAATTTGCAATATCCGACATGACTAGGACAAATTTGCATGAATGAAACTAAACACAATCCAACTAGAACTAAATCCTGACTCAAACATTCAGACAATAGGATAACAATAACAACGAATTAGGAGTTATCTTCTCTCCTGAAGTAGACTCGAAAAGGCCCATTAGTTATCCCTGCCATCCCACCTCAATCATTGGAGTCACACCAGCAAAAGTCATTTAGAATCACAACGAGCTACAGATTTCGACATCTCACTAAATGAGGAAACTTGGTTCTTTGTAAATATCCCTTGTTTTCCCCTTTTCTGCGCTGCACAATCCCCTGGCAATATATGTCTGAGGACGTAATCGCTGTATTCAATGTGGACGAGCATGACTCAGAGAAAACCAATGGTCAGACAGGACTCATAAATGCCAACTACTATATTAACTGTAAATAAATTACAAGATTCAATCTAATATTAAACCTATTACCTGTCATCTTAAGTGCACAAAATATTATTTTGGCGACATGTATACTTCTTTTCGCTAATATTGTGTTTGATCATTTGGGTTTCCATGCAGGCTGATTCCAATTTTGATGACAAAGATAAATTTGGTGGCTTGTTTAAGACTTATTGGTTGTATTTGAAAGAAAAATTTTTGTTGACAATAGAGGAATTACTAAATGCTAAGAAACAGTTGAAAGTATCAGGTGCTAATACTCGTACAGAGGATTCTTCATCTGATGAATTGTATGTTGCTAATGATGAACAAGAGGTTAGTTCAGATAGCTCGTCAGGGCATCGTGAAGCTACCACTTCATCAAAGAAGAAAGTGAGAAGATGCTCTCAGGCAACTCTTGTTGAGGAGCGAGCTGTTATACAACAAGTCAATGAAGGGGGAGCTGTTATACAGCAAGTTGTTAATGAAGGGACTTCCATTTCAGAGGAAAGTTACTGGGCTTCTAAGGAACTCTTAGAGCTTGTGGCCTACATGAAGGGAGGTGATAAATCGGCCTTATCACAGTTTGATGTTCAGGCTCTTTTGCTTGAGTATATCAAACAGAATAATCTTCGCGATCCGCGTAGAAAAAGCCAAATTATCTGTGATACCAGGCTGCAGAATTTATTTGGAAAAGCAAGAGTTGGACATTTTGAAATGCTCAAGCTTCTTGAATCACATTTTCTTATAAAAGAAGCTCCGCAGGTGCTTGCAGATGATCAGGGGGAAACCACAGATCCTGATTTTAGCCAAGTGGATGCTGACGGAGCGACAAAAGGGGGTTCTGATAAGAAGCGAAAAGGTCGGAAAAGGGTTGAGGATAGAGAACCACAAAGCAACCTTGACGATTATGCAGCTATAGATGTTCATAATATTAGTCTGGTCTACCTTCGGCGCAATTTGGTTGAAGACTTGTTAGATGATACTGATACGTTTAGTGACAAAATTGTTGGTTCATTCGTAAGAATAAGGATTTCAGGTGCCGCGAAGCAAGAAATATATAGGCTCGTGCAAGTTGTTGGTAAAATTTTAATGCTAAATTCTATTTTCTCCTTGGTAACTGCAACTAAGGCGCTGATATTTACTGTGCTACAACCATAACTGTGCTCAGTAACATTTAATAGTTTCATCATTGATTTATACAGGGACTTCTAAGGCAGCAGATAGCTACAAAACAGGCAGGAAGACCACTGATTTCACTCTGGAAATACTAAATCTTGATAAAAGGGAGATAATAACAATTGATACTGTCTCAAATCAGGACTTTACAGAGGTATATAAATGCACTCCAGAACTTTTTTTGTTTACATTTCACGCAACATTACCGAGGAAATAACTAGTAGGCAAAGATGATTATTTAACTTCAAACAGATGGAAGTTTTTGTCCTTGTTTACTTTTAAGGCAAAAAAACACTTACACCCACACTTCTTTATGTGTCCATTTCTTCTTTTCTTTTCCTTTCATGAGTTCATCACTTCATCTTGGCTACCTGTGCAGTATGAGTTTATTTGACCGTAGGATGCTAGGCTTTTCTTTCTGCGGTTGTTACTGCAATTATTTCCCATTCAAGCTTGTAAAGCTCCTTGAAAGGATCCATATATCATATGAAATACATGTATTTTTTTTTGGATTATAATTATATTACATTCTCATTGAGTGTCTTCTGATTGACATTTTTCTTAGCTTGCTTGTTTTTCTGCACCTTTCTCGCGGTGATTCCATCGTTTTATATCGTTTCGTACATTTTGGATTAACTTTTCAAACCTGTACTACAATTTTATTCTGGAGGGGTGTCTTACTTCAACAAAATTAGATTGGTAGTTTGTCTCTGTCTTAATTCAGAAGCGTGACAATGAGTTCATGCTAAACTAGAGCATTGGTATTCTTTTTTGCTTTAACTCTGCGTCACACATTCAAGTAACTCGATAATCAGCATAGATAATCAGCATGTGACTCTCGTGCTTTTATCTTCATAAGAGTTTGATTTATTCATTGTTAATGAGGAAGTATTGGTCCTTAAGGAAGATCAGAAGTTGGTTTTAGGGAAGAGAACACTGGAAGATTAAGCAACTCAAAAGTGGGAACACTATTTATTTATAGGCTCGTTTGAAGGAACGTTTGAAGGAACGCTTTCCTTCTACTTTAAAATATAAGTGGATGGTTGATATAGATAGGAGATGTGTGGTTGAGATTTAATTGGATCCGTATTGTTGTCCATGATAGACAGCCTCACAACTTTCTCTAGTTATAACTAGATTACCCATATGCTATAATGCACATGGTCACTTAAAATTGATATATTGTTAGGGTTGTTTACAATATCAATTCCATTATTGATATTTAGGTAGACCTTTAATATTTCTTATAGGATTTAATGTTTTTGTTTGCGGACATTTTATTCATCTTTTTTAAAATATTATTTGGAAAAGGATATTTTCTTCCTTTCAGGTGTAATGCATTTGCAAGGTCACACCTATCTGCTTAGTTATAATTTAGATATAGACTCCATTTGTCTTAATGCATGTGGTCACTTAAAATTTAAATATTGTTAGGTTAATTTACAAAATCAACTACGGAATTGATATTTCTTTAAAATTTTGGACATTTATTCGCTCCCTTACGATTTAATTTTTTTTTGGCGGACATTTGATTTTATCTTATTTAAAAATATTATTTACCAAAGGACTTTTTCGTCGTTTCAGTTGTAATGTATTCATCAGATCTATGCTTAGTTATAATATAAATATTAGAAGAGATTAGAGATATGTTTTCATGATAAAGAAGATTTGAGCTTGGATAAGTAAATGACTTCATGTACTTATGAGGCACATACAACAACAATAAGAAAGCCTTTATCCCAAAATGTTGTGGTACATGTATCCTTCTGCACTCAACTCTATTTAACTCTATTTGAGGGCCACCTCCTTTGTTAATGTACACTTTCCAAAATCCTATTAATAGCTTCAGCCCAAGTTCATTTAGGTCTACCCTAGCCCTTTTAGCTCCCCTAACTACCATTGTATCAAATATCCTAGCATGGGCATTATTAGTGTTGTGTATGTGTCCAAACCATCTCAATTGGTTCTTCCGCATTTTATCTTCAATTGGGGACAACCTCTACTTTCTTCCTTGTGCATCCAGTTCTTATTTTGTCTTTTAGTGTATCCACTTATTTACCTATGCATCGTTATTTCTGCTCTCATTTTTTAAACATGTTTTTTAATCTTCCGATCCGTATAGCATGACTTGTCGTATAGCTGTGTGGTAAAATTTTCCCTTCAATTTTCAAGGTATCGTTTGGTTGCAAATTGCTGCCAATGAATTTTTGATGTAAAACCAACCCTAAAATAGAGAATTTTCCAAGAATCTTAAAGGGTTAATTTCACCAACATGAAAGTGCGGATTTAGATTGGATATTTTTAACAGTTAACAGGTTCGATGGGTTTTCAGGAACTGAATTATGCTAACAATTCCAATTAATAATTCAACCTCAATCAATAATTAAATTCCTATATGTTAGCAAGTAATAAGTCCAATATCGATTTGTTCTCTAATCTAGCTTGTGGATCACTCAATCTCAGTATTTTGTGGTCGACAGTCAAATCAGATAATATACTAAGATGATAAGACAGTAAAACACAAATACTTAATAAGGGAAAGAGTATACCGAATGTGAAGAAAGCCAACGGAGATCTCGAAGTTGGGCAGCAACTAGGATTTCAGCAACTCAGCAAGCCAAGTCAGCAACGAAGCCCAGGGGTGGCTGAACTGGTCGCCGGTTGTTGACAGCGTGCGGGGCGGTGGCGTCGGGGTGGCGGGGCGCTGGAGCTGGGGTCAGGGAGTTGGGGTGAAGGAGGGGTCGCGGTGTGGTGGTGACGGGAGGGCGTCGAAGGTGAAGGTGTGGGGTTTGGGGTTCGGGTGTGGTAGCGAGAGAGGGAGAAGGTGGTGGCGTGAAGGTGGGGGCGGGATTGGAGAAGAAGACGACGGTTGTAGGGAGAGTTGGGATTCGGGGAAGGGATTTGGGATCGGGAGTGGAGGAGGAAAAGGGGGCGATGCTGATGGGGGAGAGGATGATCGACGGGGAGTGGGGAGGAGGGAGCGACGGCGTATGGGGGCGAAGGATTTGGTCGGGAGATGGGTTCGAAAGGGGATTAGGGTTTTTTTGTGAAGTGGATTTTGGAGGAGGTCGGGAAGGGAAGAGGGAGAGGTGAGGGATGGCGGCTGGTGAAGGTTTTTTTTTTTTTTTTGAGATTAGGGTTTTGTTTATTTGGGGATTAGGGGAAATTGTATTTGGGATTTTTAATTGGGGATAAATTTTAGAATTAATCACTAATTCTAAAACTAGATTAGGATTTATCACAAACCCTAATTTGATCTCAATTGTATCACACAAAGGAGAGAAAATGAAGAGCAAAACTCAACACAGGTTTTTTTTTAATCAATAATGGCATCCTTTCTCATTAATCTCAAGGCCTTTAAATAGGCTCAATTACATCTTGAAACACATCTCCAAAATATTCTCAAAATCTAAAAATTACAAAAAGATTACATATGGCTATAATTGCCAGAAATAAAAATGGTAATAAAATAAAAATCCTAAACTGTAAAGATGTCCTCATCATTCTTTCCGGGTGGGAGAGAGCTCGACCCAGTCGAGTCAAAACCAGTGATCCTGCCATGGTGCTCCAAAAGATCTGGATCCAGTTGCGGGAGCCCCTCACGATCACTTCAAGTGTCATTCGACTTCGGCTTATTTTTTCACCTTACCAAATACTTGTGCATACCACCATCTCTAGTAGAGACTATCTGATCATCTAAAATATTATCCAATTCTTCTGTCGATGGGTAAGTAATATCTGGTAGTGGAGGTAATGGGGGAATCTCACCATTAGGCTGCAGGGTAGGCTCATCTATAAGAAAATTTCTAGGGTTGAATTCTGAGCCTTCATAAAGTACTAGATCCTCAATATTGAAAGTCTTACTTATGCCAAAACCTTCAGGAAGGTCAACGACATAGGTACTATCATTGATTGCATATAGAATCTTAAATGGACCTGCAGCACGTATGTTCAAGTTCTTAACGGGTCCAACAGGAAACCGTTCTGGATGAATCCGAACCATCACTTCGTCACCAATGTCAAAAGTTATAAATTTCCTTCTAGTATCTGCTATTAACTTGTAGTTAAAATTATTCTCATTAAGTTCCTTGGAAATTTCTCTATGCAAGTCATGAATATTATATGCAAATGTGGGTGCAGACTCTGTGACTTTGTGATGTTCTAATACATGAGTAGAATCTATGGGTTGCCAAGTGACTTGGGAAGGAATGGGTGTCTCGGGTATACTTAATAGAGGTGACTGGATAGGCTGAATACAATTGAGAGACTGGTCATCCTCTTTTTCATCAAAGTCATCACTTATATTAGGTTCATAGGTAAACTCATTGTCGGGCTCATCAGCGATGACTGCGGTACCCTCTACTATATTAATCCTACTTGGACTAGGACAGTTGCCAGCAACATGACCGTATCCCTTACATTTATAGCACTTAGTGAGAGGGTCAACCTTACTGTAATCTCTTTCGGTGTTCTTACCCGTACTGGCATTTTTAAGTGGATAGGAATTTGAAGTATGTTTATTTGGGTAAGACTTGTTAGAGTACTGAGGAGAGGAGTGCTCAGGTCTAGAGGGGTCAGGAGGATTCATTCTAGAGGAATGATCCATCGAATCGCTGGACTTGTAATGGGAACTAGCTTTAAGGGAATCCATGTCGAGGACTAGGGCGTAGGCTGCCGCTATTGAGTCCACGTTTCTATAGATTAGCTTGTTCCTAAGGTCAGCTCGTAGTCCAGCTCTGAACCTAGAGAGAGTTTGTTCTTCACTCTCTTTACCTAACACATTGCACCGAATAAGGAAGTCATCGAATTTATCAACATATTCTTGTGTGGATTTACTTCCTTGATACAATTGGTTCCACGAATCTAGCAATCGGGTGTGGAACGATAACGGTACATACTTCTCAGTGAGCTTCTCTTTCATGGCCTCCCAAGTGGCTATGGGTGCCAGGCCTCGGCCTCTGCGGGCATGTTCAAGATTGGTCCAATGTTGTTGAGCTTTACCCGTTAATTTCATAGTGGCAAATTTAACTTTAAGGGCTTCGCTCATGTCGAACCACACAAAGTAGTGGTCCATGGCACGGATCCAATCGAGGTAAGCTTGGGGTTCCATGTGGCCTTCAAACTGGGGAACGTCAGCCTTAACGTTCTTTTTGTATTGTTCGTCAGGGTCACGTTCTTGACGTCGATCGTCATGAACATTTCCTTGAGGGATCTGACGATGGGCATGAAGCTCAGGGACAATGGTGTGATTTAGCTCCACTTTCTCAAGCCTCTGATTGATATTGGCAAGAGTTGCTTGAATGGCAGCTAGGGTAGCGGAGATATCAGAGTTGTCCATTTCAGGCCTGGGAAGTCTAGGGTTCCTAATTGGGTGATTGGGAAGAGATAGGAAAGGCTCTTCAGGGTCTGTGATGGTGCTGCGAAGACGCATTCACCAAAAGTGGAAACTATGGGATGTGTGTCCTATTTTTTTTTTTTTTTTTTTTTTTTTTTTTTTTAATGATTCTGAACTAAACTAAAATAAAATAAAAATAAAATATAATAAAAGACTACACGATACTAAATGAATGCAAAAATGATGCCTACGTTGCAAGAACTAAGGTTTTAAGAACCTTTGCTCTGATACCAAAATGATGTAAAACCAACCCTAAAATAGAGAATTTTCCAAGAATCTTAAAGGGTTAATTTCACCAACATGAAAGTGCGGATTTAGATTGGATATTTTTAACAGTTAACAGGTTCGATGGGTTTTCAGGAACTGAATTATGCTAACAATTCCAATTAATAATTCAACCTCAATCAATAATTAAATTCCTATATGTTAGCAAGTAATAAGTCCAATATCGATTTGTTCTCTAATCTAGTTTGTGGATCACTCAATCTCAGTATTTTGTGGTCGACAGTCAAATCAGATAATATACTAGATGATAAGACAGTAAAACACAAATACTTAATAAGGGAAAGAGTATACCGAATGTGAAGAAAGCCAACGGAGATCTCGAAGTTGGGCAGCAACTAGGATTTCAGCAACTCAGCAAGCCAAGTCAGCAACGAAGCCCAGGGGTGGCTGAACTGGTCGCCGGTTGTTGACAGCGTGCGGGGCGGTGGCGTCGGGGTGGCGGGGCGCTGGAGCTGGGGTCAGGGAGTTGGGGTGAAGGAGGGGTCGCGGTGTGGTGGTGACGGGAGGGCGTCGAAGGTGAAGGTGTGGGGTTTGGGGTTCGGGTGTGGTAGCGAGAGAGGGAGAAGGTGGTGGCGTGAAGGTGGGGGCGGGATTGGAGAAGAAGACGACGGTTGTAGGGAGAGTTGGGATTCGGGGAAGGGATTTGGGATCGGGAGTGGAGGAGGAAAAGGGGGCGATGCTGATGGGGGAGAGGATGATCGACGGGGAGTGGGGAGGAGGGAGCGACGGCGTATGGGGGCGAAGGATTTGGTCGGGAGATGGGTTCGAAAGGGGATTAGGGTTTTTTTGTGAAGTGGATTTTGGAGGAGGTCGGGAAGGGAAGAGGGAGAGGTGAGGGATGGCGGCTGGTGAAGGTTTTTTTTTTTTTTTTTGAGATTAGGGTTTTGTTTATTTGGGGATTAGGGGAAATTGTATTTGGGATTTTTAATTGGGGATAAATTTTAGAATTAATCACTAATTCTAAAACTAGATTAGGATTTATCACAAACCCTAATTTGATCTCAATTGTATCACACAAAGGAGAGAAAATGAAGAGCAAAACTCAACACAGGTTTTTTTTTTAATCAATAATGGCATCCTTTCTCATTAATCTCAAGGCCTTTAAATAGGCTCAATTACATCTTGAAACACATCTCCAAAATATTCTCAAAATCTAAAAATTACAAAAAGATTACATATGGCTATAATTGCCAGAAATAAAAATGGTAATAAAATAAAAATCCTAAACTGTAAAGATGTCCTCATCAATTTTTTGCATTTAACCCAACCCGCTTTAATTCTATGTGTAATATCCTCCTCAATTTCACTTTACTTATAAATGAAGACATGATTGATCCTAAATAACGAAACTAGTTATTTTTAGGTAATTCTTGGTCCTGAGTGCAAACTAGTCTACACTCGTCATCTCTCCTAGTTTTGCTAAGCATACAGCAGTACATGTAGATTGTTCTAGTCCTACTAATTTTAAATCCCTTCGATTTTAATGCTTTTGCCCATCTTTCTAATTTGAAGCTACGCCTTCGCTAGTTTGTGTGCAAAGAAATACACCATGGGACCTCATCTTTAGGCGACAAAATTCCTCTAATCATTTCATATATTGTTGAAATGACAGGCTCTTCTAAAAATCCTATATGTTACTAATCTTCAATCCATTGATTTTGCATTGTACGATATTTTGCCTTAGATTGCCTTACTTATCTAGCTACCAAATGTTTACTGCCGGAATGTAGATGTATGACTTGGCTCTGACAGGTCTTATTATGAAAGTAATGATCTTTGTATTTTAAGGTTTATGATTTCATGGAAGATTGTGTTTTTTTGTTTTTTTTTTTTGCCAACTTGTGTAACTCATGATTGGTTTATGCTAGCATGCAGTTCTGATTTTGTGATGTTGTATTCGTTAAGATCTCTAGAGGAGTTCAAATAATTTTCACGGGGATCATTCTAAAAAAGTTGTGAGTTGCGATCTTTAACTTGTATGTTTAAAAGGAGAATCTCTCTTGGCATTCATGGCAAGTTAAAACTTAAGACTCATGTATTGCTATACTTTGCTAGATGGGTAGTGGATTTTAATTTGGATCTGATAAACTGATTTTGAGACTTATAAGCAAATGTTCTTGTCATATGACCTCTGCCCTAAGCCCTAAGTATAATATTGTTTCAGTTATTGGGAGCATCATCATCCCTTTCTTTTTCAGAGTATTTACTGCTTAGTCTAGGTTTGATTCTAGCTAGATAACTGAGTCAAACCTAGTCAATGACTGATTTCTGTTTGCTTTATTTGTATCACATGTCAAAAATGAAGTTGTTGAAGAAATCCCCATGTTTGAGTGCTAAATTTGGTTTTGGGAACGCTAGCTAGTCTTCCTGCGTCATATTTACTACATCTGTGGTCATGTTTATCCTTTACCTGATGGGTCGAAGACTACAGCTACAAATAAAGCCTCAATGATCTCTTGTTTGCCAAATGCATGTTATATACATTTGCCACATTTTACCTAGGAGTTTTCTGTTCTACAGAACACCCTTCCGGTTACAGTCTAGGGCTACCTAAATGTCTGATCAGGGCTGCATGAATGATCTCTTGTTTGCTAAATGCATATTATATACATTTGCCACATTTTACCAAGGAGTTTTCTGTTCTACAGAGCACCCTTCCGGTTTCAGTCTAGGGCTACCTAAATGTCTAATCAGGGCTGCATGGATGTTTCCTCAACATTGTTTAGAATCATAAAATTTATCTGTGGAATCTTAAATTTTAAATTAAAGGAATAAGATGCATGAAGCTTGGTAACATCTTAATAACCCTAAATCTCTCCCATCTGTCATATTTCACCAAGCTCCCCCTAGTCGTGGATCAGATAACCCTATATCATTGTGACCAGGTTCGTGGTACGAGTACAGGGACACAGTACACTATTAGAACAGTACTGTTAGTCAGATCGCTGATCCAGTCTGTGGTACATTTGGAATTGCAACCTAACCCAACCCAACCCGCTACTTAAGTGAAAACAAATGTTAGTACACTCTTGGTTCAGTTAGTACCCATTAATGCCCGACCCAAAACTTATTTTCTCTTATCTCTAACCTCACAAAACTCTTGCCTTCACTCTCAAACCCATCTGAACAAAGAATTTTGTTTGAAAGTGCTGTGGAGTGATGGAACTAGCACGAAGGAGGATTAGAAACCAATCCAGGAGAGGAATGTATCATCATTGAGGTTGGTAAATGTACAATTTTTTCTCTGTAAAATTTCCGTAGGTTTGTTTTTTTAACCTCATCTTTGGGTGTTATATGAAAAAGATCTTCAAATATGACGATCCGGCTCGCGAAGTAACCTGATTTGGGTCGCAGTATCTGGATCGTAGAACCGGGGGCCTCGTATTTCACGTCCCCTACAGTTGCATAACTTAACCAAAATACCTATTGGCAATTAGTAAGCTTGTCTGAGTGGTTTTAATTTGGTGCATACTGTGTGATAACATTTTTGGGTGTATGGGGAGTACAAAATAAACATAGATCTAGAGATAATCGAATAATTCTACCTTACATTTAAGCTGCCAGAGGAAAAATAACGCAAAAGCGATTCCTATAGCACCGGTGGGAGCATCCTAAAGCTTGAAGAGAAGGTCATGGGAGAGCAATACAAGCATTGTGTTGCTAGGTGAGAGTGGAGAGGTGTACCCTAGATGAGGCATAGGACGCATAGTTTTCTTCTAACCTTTGGTGTGCTCCACCTTATGGACAAATAGGCTAGAACCCCGGGGGTATGATGAAACATAATGTTATTTCATAGCATCTGTAGGTCAGTTAACCTAGCAGCTGGTCGAGGTTCCAAAACGCTCGAGTGAAATGCGTTTTTAGGTAAGGGAAGTGATAATAACTGCATCAGCTATCAAGAGAAGAAAACATAAATAGGAAGATGGTGGTGGGCGTGTGGTGTAACTTAAGTATAGAAGTCCCAGTGGGTGGTTTAATGGAGGCCTTTAGCCTCCTTAACTGATGTAATAGCTTGTACATAGATTTACTTGTAACTAGTTATCCTGTTTTCCTTGAATACATGAAGACTCAGGTGAGAGTCTGAAGGGGTCCTTTTGACATCGTTTGAATGGGATCCTAGAGGATGTTAAATTGATCACAATATTTCCTGCTAAAATCGTGCTATATTCCCTGTTTAGTTGCATATAGCGATTCTCTGTCATTTTTAATTAATTTTGTAAAAGAAGCATTGTAGTTGAAGGCTCGCCTCAGGCTCAGTCTCGGGCTCAAGGCTCAGGCTTAACAGCAGTTTGAACATCGAGCCTCAGTTACGGCTTCCTTTTGTTCGAAGCTTCACTCAGGCTTGTGTCTGGACGCGCCTTAGCAAAGACTCGAGGCTTGCGCCTCAAGCAAAATGCGTGCCTGAACATAACAGACCCGACTCGTCTTCACAACCCGACTCATCTTCTAACCCTTCTCATATCCCGTAACTCCCCCAATTCTCTCACCTTCTCGTCCCCAATTCCGAACTCTAACCCCAATCTCCATTTCCCTAACTCCTCAATTTGCACTCCTCATCAATTTTCTTCCCCTCTCAACAACATCGACGGCGACAGCGAAGCAGCTTGGCTGCGACACAACAACATACAACAGATTAGCGGCTACAATGGAAGCAGATCGGCTGCGCCGGTGTCCTTTTTACTTAGTCTTCAGACTATCCACTCCTATTCTAGTTTCTTTTCTTTCTGATTTTACACTTTTATGGTTTGTTTTTTGGGTTTTTGTCTGTCTTGGCTTATGATGTTTTTGCAAGTAACTTTGAAACAAAATTGCGAAGCAAGTTCATTCCATAATTTACTATAATCATGAAACCATGTTTTATTCAAAAAATTGCATCATATCTCATTGTAGAGTATGACCAAATTTTATGGCCGGCCAACTTTATGTTATTGCTGTAATATTTCAGAATACCTTACCATTTACTAAGACTGTAATATTGTATGCTCGTTATTGCAATATTTAATTTGATAATATTGTAATTTTACAGTATGCTCATTACTGTAATACTATAATACTGTAATACTGTATACTGTATGGTAAGTATTTTCACTACTATAATACTGTAATACTGTATGCTCATTACTACATGAAACTATGAATTCAAGGTTAACATGATATTATTATAGTTTTACAGAGGAATACATTGTATCACTTCTTCTTTGGGGCAAGAAACACATTGTAGTTATATATTACAGAGTAACACATTGTAGTTTTACAAAAATGATAACTTACACAGTCATCTTGGTCATTATATGATATATTTTGTTGCTATGATGTTATCTTGTTTATATAATCTTATTTATAAATTTTAAAAACTCCCAAAAGTAATAATGAGCCTCAATTAAGTGAGGCTTACGCCTCAAATTGCGCCTTGCGCCTCAGGCTTTTTATGGGGTAGTGAAATTGTGTTGCGCCTTACGCCTTCGTCTACACTGAAAAGAAGTGGGAAGTACTTTGTAATGTTCATTGGACGCTTTTACTCCTGTTGTTCCACTGTTTATTTCCTCGTGAAGTAATTTTATGTATGAACGTCAAAAGTGTGAATTGAATTCAAACTAAGGGGATGTTTGGTTCATTGCAAGTGTAGTTGTAGTTGCAAGTAAAATGCATAGGTTTTCCTCCAAAAATTTTGTGACTACAAAATATCCCTTACTTTTGAATATGACCTCTACTTTTTTATATTACAATTATCATTTCCCTCCAAAACTTGGTGGATATTTCGGTAACCGAGTCAAAAAAAAGTTCTGGAATGGAGCTTTAAATTTCCACCAGCAAGTGCAACTGCAATTCACACTTGCAGGGAACTGCACACCTACATCAAATGCATGACCTTATCAGTAAATGACACTTGTTTCAATTGTTACTGTGGTAGCTTCTGGGTAGCTAGGTTTGCTTGCTGTTACAGTTTTTCGTTTTTCACATAAAAAGTATACGCGTCTTGTTCTGACTGATTTTTATTTTGTTTATAGGAGGAATGCAAACGCTTAAGGCAAAGCATAAAATTTGGATTGCTAAATCGACTCTCAGTGGTATGAGATTAGTATGTTTAGTTGCGTAAACACTGAAAATTATGTCACTGATACTTGTATTTGTCATTCTTTACTGTAACTTAAAAGTGTCCTTCCTTTCAATACATTTAGGGAGACATTCAGGAAAAAGCTAGGGTCCTTCAAGCTGTAAAAGTCAATGATGTGAGTATTTTCGCACACTAATAGGGAAGTTATTCTGAGTTTGGGATCAAATTATGGCCTAAAAATTTATTCCTGCACAAGATATTTCTTGCGCTCTTCTAAATTTAATCTCTTACTTATTTTCTAGGGGTTAGAAGCTGAGAAGCAACGTCTTGGCCATCTCCGTGATCGTGCAAGTGAAACAGGCCGCAGAAAAGAATATCCTCTGATTAAGTTTATTTTTCTTGCTTTTTTTTCTTATTAAAATTATATGCCATCCTCTGCGTTCCTTTTTGATAATGTTTACAGCAAATACGACATCATTCATTCAGCTTGATTCCAAAATAAGCAAGTTTTTTCTGGGCAACAACCCTCAACTTTCAAAGAAACGTAAGAACAAATCTAGTTTTCATAGGGAAGTGATCCTCTTCTGACATGTTGGCATCATGTCATTATTGTGTTCTTGCTGAATTATCTATCCTTATTGCTCTACTAATTCACGTAATTTTGTACTTCCAACTGTAGTGTATGGCTATACCTTCTAAACTCACTTTTCTCGGTTTCTCTTTCCTGCTGTCCACATACGTTTTTTACTCCTGTGCTTCCATCAAAATCCTTTCTCATATTCTCTTGTAGCTGAGTCCTTTAATCTTTCCTAGGTATATTGTTCTATTGTCAACTACCGTCTATTTTTCTTCTTCATTATGTCTCTATCTAGTCTCTTCATAAAGGCATTTCAGATCCCACTTGTTCCTTTGTCTATTAAGGGAGTGTTGTGTTTTCGTTAGTAGTTCTACCTTTTTATAGAATTTCTTACCAAGGTCTTACTGCTCTTGTCAGTGAATTGCTAGACATTTCCAATTTGAATGTCTTTAATGGTGTATATTATAGATGTATATTTATGGTTTTGTTGATATTATATACGGAAATGTTTTAAGTACGCGTTCCTAACTTCCAATTTCAGCAGTATCATCAGTTCATTTTGTTATGACATTGTTATGACTATGAATTATTATAGCATCTTGTTTAAATTTGTTAAGATTGTCTATCCATTTACCCTTTTTCAATGTAAATTTGTTAGCATGGGACTTGGAATTTGGCATTATCTTATTTTATCTTAACAATATCAAGTAGGGTATAAGGACACAACTGGAAATGGAACACAATTTTTATACTAGGCATGGGCCAGGGGAGGGGTTGAAAAGAAGAGGGTGGATGCTAAAGGTGGCTGTTGACAATACATTGAGGATAAAATCTTTCTATATTTCCTAAATAAGGTGGGAAGTGAAAAAAGTGAAAAAGCGGAACTTTTCTTCTAATATTTTTAATTTTATTAGGTACTTACTTATTCATCTTATTCCCCCGTTACTCTTCTTTGCACTTTTTATCCTGTTACAATATATTCATTTAAAGACGTTCAAGTTACCAAGTAGAATAGAATGCACAATTGCACATAGCCACTTACATGACAAAATATATAATGATCTAATTATCTAAATTAATAGTTAATTAGACCTCAAGTATACTCGAAGCGTTTCGTAAATATAACTAACCAAGACATACGGAACCGAACGACTTGGGAGGCATCGGAAAGGATTATGGAAAATTAACAAAACAAAAATTTAAGGTTTCATACTCCGTTATATTCTCGTCGACAACTTACAAATGTCGTCTTCACATATGCAAAAAAAAAGTTAAAAGAGGCTACAGCTTTTACGCGCCTTGCCTCTCACCTGAGGTGACCACCTGAGTGCCTTTTTGGTGCCTGACCCTCACTGGATTCTGCATTGCCTGAGGGCCTGAGGGCCTGAGGTACAAAAGCGCTTGCCTTTTGAAACCCTGTCAACTGTGCGTGTTGATTTTACTCTTACAAATCTCGATTTATGCACACTATTTTATTTTTTCCACCACTTTGCTGGTGAATATGTCCATACCAGGTCTTATTTTATGCACAAGTCACCAGTTGCAGTCATAATTAAACAAATTTCTGAGTTAGAATGATGCACTCTGCTTTTTGATTCAACATTTGGGATTAGTCATTTCTTTAAAAAAAAAACATTTGTGATTAGTCCATTGGTGACAATGACAATTGTAGCTTATTCTCAGCTGAACCCTGACAAAGTTCAAGGCTAAATTTTTTTTTAAAAACCTTGAACTATACCTTTTATGCAGAAAACCACTTTGAACTTGTTTTTTGAACCCCCCCCCCCCAACACACACACAAAGTATGTTTTCAAAATACCCCTTTCGGGTTTTATCAAAAATACCACATCTAACTTTTCTAACTTTTCTGCTTGTATTAAATAACCTCATTTAGCTTTGCCAGTTGTTTCAGAAAACATCATGCATCTTTCTCATTATTGTCAAAAAACCTTATTCAACTCATGTTCTGTAAAAAACTTAAATTTAGCAGAAAGCTCACGCCGCCGGGAATGAGTTATTTGAAAACATACTTCAGGAGGGTTTTTTGCGCAAAAAAAGGGTTGCGGTTTTATGCTGAAAGGGTATAGTTCAGAGTTTAAAACAAAAAATTCAATTTAGCCCAAAGTTAAATTCTAGTCTACAACCATGACTGGTGCTATTATATATATTTTTTTGAAAACATACTTCCGGAGGGTTTTTTGCACAAAAAAGGGTTGCGGTTTTATGCAGAAAGGGTATAGTTCAGGGTTTTTTTTAAAATTTAATTTAGCCCAACGTTAAATTCTAATCCACAACCATGACTGGTACTATTATATATTTTTTTTGCCTTCCTACTCTTGCATTTACTTCTATGAGTTAAAAAAACCTATATTCTTTCCTACTTGGCCTACATTCATGTCTGGGTGGTTAGGTTTCTGGTTAGGCCTTGGTGGTAGCATTCTTTAGTCTATTATGTTTTGTCCTTGTTCAAACTATGAAATCCACCCCCATACTGGCAGTCTTTCAATTATTATTCAAATTCTGCATCATTTTGGTCTCTAGCACAAAAGCTTTGAATGCATTCATGATGTAGTGGGTTATACATCTATCATTCCTTTTGTAAGTCAATAGATGTTCTTCACGAATTAAATGTTACACGAGTAAATGCCAAGTGGCGAACATAGGAAAGCCAATTTTCCAGGTACAAGTAATACTCTTCAATTTGATTTTTTTTCATACCTAACCGTTGATTTAATTGTTTCACGTTAGTCATTTTTAATCCTGTTAGTACTTTGTCAGGTTTATAATTTATTAGATCAATATCCATTGAAGTTTGCAAAAGCAGATGGTATAATATTAGCAAACATATAAAGTTAATGATTTGTTACCTTAACCGTGCTTCACGCTTAGAGAATGCGTAGAAAAATTGCAGCTTCTGAGCACCCCGGAAGAGCGTTTCCGTAGATTGAATGAAGTTCCAGAAATACATTCTGACCCGAAAATGGATCCCGACTATGTGACTGCCGATGAAGAACCTGATACTAAAAAACAAGGTAATCTTCCCTCTGCATTCTGGATACAAATATTCAGAACAATTACATCTTATATATATGTAAATCTGCAACTGTTAGTTACTCCCTTCTATCTTCTTGCAGATACGAACAGTAGGCCAAGGGGTTCTTCATCTTTTAGAAAGGGAAGAGACGTGGCCTCTCCGGGAAGTGGAGGTTCAAGGAAAGGTTCAAGTTCTCCTTGGGATTCAAACAGAAATACAAAAACAGAAACTAAACAAGACAAACTAGATGCAATAAACAATGTGGCTTATAGAACTAATGAACCCCCATGGATCCAAGAAAGAGATGGCGTTCAAAACATGCGAGAAACTGGATCAAAATCAAACATACCTGTAGTTGATTCTGAAAATAGTCAAACTACAACAGAATTGCTGTCATCTGATGTGAGTGAGAATGAAAAAGTATGGTATTATAGAGATCCAAAGGGGGTCATCCAGGGCCCTTTTTCTATTATACGGTTGAGGAAGTGGAGTACAACTGGGTTTTTCCCAAATGGTATGAGAATATGGAAAGAATCTGAACACCAAGACTCTGTGTTGTTGAGTGATGCATTGGCTGGGAAGTTTGAGCAAGATCTACCACCATGGGAGCCTCCAGAAAGTAACCTTTCTCAACCTACGATATTTGCAGCAAGTATACAAGATGGCAGTTGGAAACAAAACAATAACAGTAACATATCATCAATAGACAACAATATGAACAGTGGCATCTGGAGTGGAACTGTGCCCAGAACAGAGGCGGCGAGCCCTTGGTCTAGTCAACCCCAATATCTAAACTCTCCAAGACCAGTGGTTCCTTCTTATGGAAATCCACATAGACAACCAAACTATCAAGGTACTGCAGCTCAGGGAGTGGGGAATGCTACTATTTATAATCCAGGACAGGATCATATGAGTAATTGGAGTTTAAACAATCTCCGGTCCCCACAATTAGTAAGTCAAGGTTATGATCTTCAAAATTCTCGAAATCAGTGGGAAAATGATTTGTACAATCTTCCAACTCCTACTCCAAGGCCACACGTCCATGCCTGGCCTGGTGCTCAAGGAACCATGAATATTGTAGCAACCCCAACAACGACCACTCATCCTACAGCCCCTGGATGGGGAGCAATGAATCCTTCTTTATCTCCAAGTCCGGGTGTGCATCCTACTGGCAGTAGATGGGGTTCAGCGAATGTTCCTGCATCCCCAACTCTTCCAGCCATGGGCACTGGCTGGGGAAATATGTCAGTTTCTGGAGTAAATGTTGGTAATCCAGTTGGAAGCAATTTGGTTGGTTGGGATCCAGGCTCAGCTTCTATGCCTAATGCAGGTGCAAGAGCTGCAGAGAGTAATGCTGCTCATTTTCCACCTGCATTGGACAGTCCAACTCCTGAGAGCAGTCAAGTTCTAAGCAATAATCCATTCTTCGAGAGCGATTGCCCTAGTCCGACTCCAAGTAATGAGAGGCAGGGACTTTCTTCAGTACAGCTTGATGAAGTAGCAGTTGAGAGAATGGGTCCTTCATTTGTATCTTCTGCACCATCTGGAGCTTTAAGTTTTGGATCTAATACTTCAGTTGGAAAATCTGAAGCTTTGGACAATATGTCTCCTATTAGAGAGACAGAGGCGAAACCTACCCTTCCTGTAGTGGAGGCTCTTTCAAGTCAAAGAGAAGGTTCTCAAAATCCTGGGCCTTTAGAAGGTCCCCAAGGTACAATGAGGGATGATGCCTGGTCATTGCCATCTCCAACTCCATCAACAAAACCTCCCATTTGGAATGTGGGTATTGTTTCTCCTTCTGCTGATAACCAAATTAACCCGTGGTCCTCACTTGATGGTTCTATTGAACAGTCACGACCTTTACAGCTGCCTTGGGGTCCGAATGGCAATAGCTTTCCAGGAACAAGCTGGGGTGTAGTAGATCCACAGAATGAAAATCAGACAGGTTTAGGAAACGCGAATCCAAGCCAAATTTGGGCAGGAGCAACAGCGACACAACAGACTGCTAATTGGGGAGGTGGACAAGGAGATATGAATGGGTTGGGTTCTTACCAAAATCAAAGTGGAGATAGGTTCAGAGACAATTATGATGAAGATTCACGGCATGGCAGCTATTCTAGGCGTAGCAGTGATTACATACATGATTCGAGACAGGAAGGTGATTCTAGGTATGGCAGTGATTTGAGACATGGGGGTGGGTGGGATCCACGGAATGAGAGGATGCGTCCTAGGAATGAAGGGCAAGGACAAAGGCAAGGGCAAGGAATTTGCAAATTCCATGAGAGCGGACACTGTAAGAAGGGAGCTAGATGTAATTATCGGCATTCATAATTAGATAGAAGGGAGTAGGGGAAGAGTTATTTAGTTTTGTTTTTCATCTCTGTATAATTTGTCAATATTATCATTTTTCCAAAGTTTCTTTAACTTCCAGTAGAGAATTTTCCCTGATACAGATTTTCCAACAATGCAAGGTCATAATCAAATCCATTGTCATTATAACAGCCTCAGGTAGACTCATACAACATCCAAGTTAGAAATGTCAAAAAGAAATAATAAAAAAAAGAATCGGTGTACAATCTGTAGAATCAACAACTTTCCTTGACTGCAATTGTGTTGTAATGCCCCTAGATAAGTTCTTATTATCAGGTTCTCGATTATTCTTAGAGCTGGTATCGGTCCTATTGGGTCGGGTCCTCCACTACCCGGGCCTGGTACCTCACGGGTTTAAAAATTGGACTTGGACCCGAACTTACAAGAACCGAGTTTGGGTAGGGTTGGCAACCGGGTCGGGCTGATCCGCCCACGGCCCGCTCGCCAAACTCGACCTGTTAACTTATGGTTCGGATCCGGGTCGAACCCGCGAACTTAAGTGTGTTGACCCGGGTCATCTAAAATGGGTTTCGAACCCGTTGAACCCGACCCGCGAACCCGGTGAATAGTGTTCAACCCGTCCATGAACCCACGGGTTTCGAACCATTTGACCCGTACGGGCCAAACGTTCGACCCGCGGGTCCAGCCAACGGCTGTTTTAGCCGGGATTTTTTTGTTTTTTGTTTTGTTTTTTGTTTTTTTTTTCTTTTTCCCCTATAAATACCTCTTAAACCACTCTAAAAATTTCACACCTTATGTAACTCCCTGTCCCAGTTGTACGTATTTTATTTTGTGAATTTTTGCACTTCAATTTTCTGATCAGTTTTATTTTTCTTTTTGGACCCTTTATCTAAAGCCAGAATATTTTTCTGATCAATTCCATAATTTTGTGATTTTTCGATCGGAGTTTAAATACAAATTTTAAACCCTGATTAATCCTAATCCTAATCCTGCCTAATTCTATTCCTAACTCAACGACTTCTCCTCCTTATTCTCATTTTTCCACACCTATGTTCATATTTTTCCATCCTATACTCTCATTTTTCCACCCTACACTCTCATTTTTCCTAACCTATGCTCCCATTTTTCTACACCCCTAATTTTACACATGCAGCACACTCCTATGCCTTTCCTTCTATATATATATGCATGCACGCACACACATGCATAACACATCAACCTCTCATTCTTCACTTCTCCTTCTCTACCTTTGCCTTCTTCACACCCGAGAGCCATTCTCCTTCTCTTCCTCTGCCTTCTTCACACCCGAGAGCTCAAGCAACACCCAAGCTCCACTTTACCTTCCACCTTCGAGCCAACGGATCCGCTTCTACGATCCCGTGAACCCCGAAAAACAACCCGATGCCGCGCCACCTTGTTGTTGTTGTCACTCACCGTTGCTACTTCGCTGCCGTCTTGCCGCCATTCTTACCGCCGTTGTGCCGCCGTCCGTTGTCGACGTCGCTTCTTTCCGTGGTTAACACTACCACCGTAATCGTCACGTTATAAGGCAAGTACCTTGTACACTCTTTTTGTTCTCGTACAAGAATTTTCTTTGACTCGTGGCAAGTAGTGTAGTTATCATCATATTTTATTGTCAAACTCCGTTCTAGTCACTCGTTTCATACTATATCAACTCAAGAGTGAACCGTTAACACATTTCGAATCGTGTTATCGAATATCGAATATTCAACCTTACTATCTCTAAATTTTTTGACCTTGCACTAAGAATTTGACCATGCTCCCGATACTGGATTGAAGATTTTCTACGTGGAAATCGTAGCCCATCGAGTCCCGAATCCAGAACATCTTACGGTTTCTCAATCGGATGTATAGATTGTGAGATATCGCGATTTTAGTACTGGCATATCGTGAATTTCTGAACCTGCACGGATTACTAACCGGTATCTTGTACTGAGAATTCCACCATGTTCCCGATACTGGATCGAAAAACTTTCTCATAAAAATCGTAGCCCTTCGAG
Source organism: Hemerocallis citrina (assembly GCA_017893485.1). Lineage (NCBI taxonomy): Eukaryota > Viridiplantae > Streptophyta > Magnoliopsida > Asparagales > Asphodelaceae > Hemerocallis > Hemerocallis citrina. The sequence continues at coordinate 271,174,309 of CM030361.1, read as the reverse complement.
TCTAGATATCCGAAACATCCTATAGTTTCTCAATCCGATGTATAGATTGTGAGATATCGCAGTTTTAGTATTGTGACTCCGAATTTCCAGAATGCGCGCGAAACATCGAAACCAGCGAAGAATGAATTTGTACGCATAACTACTGTCTCTAGAATGTATCGCGTGAATATGCTTTAGAACCGGAAGAGAGTCTACTTTGTAGAATCTCTGACGGAATTGGATTTGCTTTTCTGTAACAACGGAAAAGTGAGTTCGAATGCAGATATGTCAAATTGTCTAAAAATTCATCTCTACGTTTTTGCATATAAATCTGTTACTTTTCATATTTAATGAACAGAGTGTATTATTGTTCTTATAATAATAACTTGCATAGATATAATAGGTTGATAGAATGCATTTTATACCACTTGATAATTCTATAATAACTACTCTCGATACATGTACTCGTTTTACGTCTCATGTCCATGATTACTGCCCTTGATATTTTTCTTGACTAAACTATTTGATTACACCGTTCCACTAGTCGTACCAACTGTATGTTCATAACTAATTATAAAAGAATAACAAGCCGGGGTTATAATGGTACGACTTAATAGTGGACAATATAGGGGAGTATACTCGGAAGGGAGCCCGTGTTTACCGAAATAGTGATTCTTGATTCTTGATTCTTGATTACACAATTCTTGATTACATAATTCTCGATTACATGATTCATGATTACATGTCTTGATACTATCACTGGAAGACCAGAGTACATAATCCTATAGAATTCACTACTTAAGTCTAAACGTCACATGATTGATATGCACCGAACTTGTGGTATGGGACACAGGATTGCGTGCATTAGATAAGTTAATAACACAGATAAACTTGAGATCTTCACTAAGCATGATTCTTGATTACATGACTCTTCGTTACATGACTCTTGATTCTTGATTGCATGATTCTTGATTACATGACTCTTGATTACATGACTCTCGATCCTTGATTATATGATTATCAATTAACTGAGCCTAGGTTATCAATTGCTTATACCTTGAAGTCTAGAATACACTAGTTACAGTTATTACTTACATGATCATATTATCCCAGTTCCTTGTTTACTTCCATATTGTATTTGTACTTCTACTTCTTGTTTCTTCCATGTTATATCTTGTTATATTATCCCTTTTACTGCTTGTTGCTACTTGCTGCCCGAAACTTGCTCTAACAGGAACTTTTCTATTTTTCTTTGAGTTAATAATTATATAGGTACTGATGGACCCGACGAGCAGACTCTCTAGACGATCATTGCTACTTTCTTACTACTTCATGTTGTTTTTCTTTCAGTCGCTATTTTATCTAGTTGTTATAGCGAACTGCTTATCATAATATTTTAATTCTGGCACCTTGTACTCCCGGGCATCTTGACCCGATGTTGATGTATTATCCAAATGATGGTTATTCTATTTACAGCTCATGTGATTATTATATTTGCCTGTGTGAATGTGTTATAAAGATCTTGTTGAGCTTATAATTGTACAGCTTATGGATGATGTATATTATTCGCTGGACCTCAGTTGCGTGCCTGTATTTCCGTATAGTGGGAAGCGGGGCGTGACAGGTTTTTAGTGGTATCAGAGCCTAGTCTCGAACCATGCTAAGCTCAACAATATACATACCACGTGGATCACATGAATGTTAATAACCAACTTGCCATCTGTAGAATTATCCTATTCGAATATGCATTTCAGACTATGGTTCACGGAGGCTCTTCGACTTCTACACCCAGGGATGAACTATCGGAGATCATCGTCATTCTCCAGGAAATGCAACGAATGATGGAGCTACAGCAAGAGCAAAATGAACTGGTGAGAGCTAATCTGGATAGGGTACAGGATGTCGCAAACTCCATTCAATGGGACTTGTTTGTGCACCAGCATAAGAGTTACACCACCATGCTTGGTATCCAGGAGCAGATCCGTAGAGGGTGGAATGCCGTTCAGGGGACACTACATCTCCTTACAGTCGCACAGTCTACAGGTGGACCGATATGGAGGCCAGTTCAGACCCCGACTACTAGAGCATCACCTTACTCATTGGCGACTCCGAAGAAGGACCAGAAGTGCTATTATTGCTGCCGAGTTGGACACATACGCAAGAACTGCTGGAAAGCCAACAACCTGTGTCTTGCATGCGGAGCGAATGATCACAAGGTTCGGAATTGCCCGAAGAAAAAGAGTGTCACACCAATAGGAGGATCAAATCCCAGTGGAGGACAGACTGGAGAGTGTAATCAGGCTCATAACCTGATTACAGAGGAGGCTGAGACCACCAAAGAAACAGTTGCTGGTATATTTTGATCTAGTCATACTTCAGTTCCTGCGTCGTTTGTTACCTTCTGTATATTGCATTCATTCTCATCGATCAATCCATTATTGAGTATCATACTAGTTATTTCTTTCTATCCCTATTTTCTTGAATCTTCTGTTGGAAGAGAGTAGGAATTTTGTTGGTCTAAATGACAAACAAATTGGAAATTGGAATAACAACAAGAAGACTCTTCACTATTTTCTAAAACTGGTATTACTACACCTTACAAATATACACTATTTTTTTTCTTCTTTTCTGCTTGTTTCTTGTTCTTGTCTTGCTTAATTTTTTTTCTTCTTCCTAAATCTCTCATTTATAGGAATGAGAGATGAGTAACTGACAGATTCTTCATTCTCGTTTCTCCCGTTTTTCTTTGTGGCACCAATCTTGCCACAAATTTTCAACATTATTTGGTGGGTGGGGCCCACTTTACCAAATAAGTTTGACAACGAACATCTTCGTGTTACCAATCTCTTAATTCTGCTCAATTCATCGATCGCTATCACGTGATATCAGCATCTAGAAACATCACCATCGGAGTGGCACAGCGAAAGCGTGGTAGAGTCCCTTATTGATTTATGGAATGAATATCAAAACAAACTTCAATGTCATCAACAACTCAAGGTTCGATGTTATATTTGGAATGGATAGGGCCGGGGCCAAAGTGCAGATACTGATCATAGGCCAGTTATAGGGGGTGGTGAATTAATGAAGAAAAGACAAAAAAGAGGAAATGAAAAGAAGAGAAATGAGGAGAGAGGTCAAAGAAAGAAGAAAGAAAAAGAGAAAGAAAGAAAAAGAGAAAGAAAGAGGAAGAAGAAAGAGAGAGAAGTCGGAGAAGGAAGAAGAAAGAGAGAGAAGTCGGAGAAGAAAGAAAGAGAGAGAAGTTGGAGAAGGAAGAAGAAAGAAAGAGAAGTCGGAGAAGAAAGAAAGAGAGAGAGAAGTCGGGAAGAAAGGGAAGAAGAGAAAGAAGAAGGCAACTCGGGAGCAAGCTTCGAAGAAGAGAGAGAGTGAGAAGCCGGTAGCAGAGGCGGGAGCAAGAAAGCAAGAGAGAGAGAGTAGTAGCTCGGATTTTCTTGGCAAATGGAAAGAAAAGATCAAGAATCGGTGGTAGGGATGAAGAGAAAATTGGTGCAAGAAGAAGGAGAAGTGGGTATGAAGAAGTTTTCTTCATCTTCATCATCTTCATCGAGATTCGACAGGATTTGTGTATTTTGTGGCAGTAGCTCTGGCAAAAGAGCTAGCTACCAGGAAGCCGCGATCGAGCTCGACAAGGAGCTTGTAGAAAGGAATATCGATCTCGTCTATGGTGGTGGGAGCATAGGATTAATGGGCCTAGTTTCCGACGCTGTTCGTGCTGGTGGCCGACACGTTTTGGGAGTGATTCCCAAGTCGCTGATGCCGAAAGAGATTACTGGGGGAACTGTGGGAGATGTTAGAGTTGTCTCTAACATGCACGAGAGGAAGGCTGAAATGGCTCGTGCTGCTGATGCTTTCATAGCCTTGCTCAGAGGTTATAGAATGCTTGAGGAGTTGTTTGAAGTAATCACATGGGCTCAACTTGGAATCCACAGCAAGCCGGTTGGTCTTTTAAATGTTGATGGATATTACGACTCGCTCCTGTCCTTCATAGATTCAACTATGGCTGAGGAGTTTATATCCAGTAAGGCCAGACGCATCTTGATTTCAGCTCCATCGCCTAAGGAGTTACTCAGAAAATTGGAGGAGTATGTGCCAGAGATAGATGAGCTTGTGACTCAGCTGAACTGGAATGTTAGTGATGTCGGCGGTGCAGATTCTGAGCCTAGACATTAAATTGCTGAGTCCTTCAGTTGAGGGTGCACAATTTGTCTTTAGTTGTTTTCGTGCCTTTGTACTCTTTGTTTCTTTTATCTTCTGTTGTACTTTTCATTGAAGAGTATTACATTTGCTTCTTAAGCTATCCTATATATCGCCTAAGTAAATTTCGATGACGAAATTTTTTTTTTGTAAGGTGGGTAGGATTGTAACTCCTTGTCCCAGTTGTACGTATTTTATTACGTGAATTTTTGTACTTCAATTTTCAGATCAATTTATTTTTCTTTTTGGACCCTTTATCTAAAGCCAGAATATTTTTCTGATCAATTCCATAATTTTGTGATTTTTCGACCGGAGTTTAAATACAAATTTTAAATCCTGATTAATCCTAATCCTAATCCTAATTCTGCCTAATTCTACGCCTAACTCCACGACTTCTCCTCCTTGTTCTCATTTTTCCATACCTATGTTCACATTTTTCCATCCTATACTCTCAATTTTCCACCCTACACTCTCATTTTTCCTAACCTATGCTCCCATTTTTCTGCACCCCTAATTATACACATGCAGCACACTCCTATGCCTTTCCTTCTATATATATATGCATGCACTCACACACATGCATAACACATCAACCTCTCATTCTTCACTTCTCCTTCTCTTCCTTTGCCTTCTTCACACCCGAGAGCCCTTCTCCTTCTCTTCCTCTGCCTTCTTCACACCCGAGAGCTCAAACAACACCCAAGCTCTACTTTACCTTCCACCTTCGAGCCAACAGATCCGCTTCTACGATCCCGTGAACCCCGAAAAACAACCCGACGCCGCGCCACCTTGTTGTTGTTGTCAATCACCGTTGTTACCTCTCTGCCGTCTTGCCGCCATTCTTACCGCCGTTGTGCCACCGTCCGTTGTCGACGTCGCTTCTTTCTGTGGTTAACACTACCACCGTAATCGTCACGTTATAAGGCAAGTATCTTGTACACTCTTTTTGTTCTCGTACAAGCATTTTCCTTTGACTCGTGGCAAGTAGTCTAGTTATCATCATATTTTATTGTCAAACTCCGTTCTAGTCACTGGTTTCATGCTATATCAACTCAAGAGTGAACCGTTAATACATTTCGAATCGTGTTATCGAATATCGAATATTCAACCTTACTATCTCTAAATTTTTTGACCTTGCGCTAAGAATTCGACCATGCTCCCGATAATGGATTGAAGATTTTCTATGTGGAAATCGTAGCCCATCGAGTCCCGAATCCAGAACATCTTACGGTTTCTCATTCGGATGTATAGATTGTGAGATATCGCGATTTTAGTACTGGCATATCGTGAATTTCTGAACCTGCACGGGATTACTAACCGGTATCTTGTACTGAGAATTCCACCATGTTCCCGACACTAGATCGAAAAAACTTTCTACATAAAAATCGTAGCCCTTCGAGTCCAGATATCCGAAACATCCTATAGTTTCTCAATCCGATGTATAGATTGTGAGATATCGCAGTTTTAGTATTGTGACTCGAATTTCCAGAATGTGCGCGAAACATCGAAACCAGCGAAGAATGAATTTGTACGCATAACTACTGTGTCTAGAATGTATCGCGTGAATATGCGTTAGAACTGGAAGAGAGTCTACTTTGTAGAATCTCTGACGGAATTGGATTTGCTTTTCTGTAACAACGGAAAAGTGAGTTCGAATGCAGATATGTCAAGTTATCTAAAAATTCATCTCTATGTTTTTGTATATAAATCCGTTACTTTTCATATTTAATGAACTGCGTGTATTATTGTTCTTATAATAATAACTTGCATAGATATAATAGGTTGATAGAATGCATTTTATACCACTTGATAATTCTATAATAACTACTCTCGATACATGTACTCGTTTTACGTCTCATGTCCATGATTACTGCCCTTGATATTTTTCTTGACTAAACTATTTGATTACACCGTTCCATTAGTCGTACCAACTGTATATTCATAACTAATTATAAAAGAATAACAAGTCGGGGTTATAAGGGTACAGCTTAATAGTGGACAATATAGGGGAGTATACTCGGAAGGGGGGCCGTGTTTTCCAAAATAGTGATTCTTGATTCTTGATTCTTGATTCTTGATTACACAATTCTTGATTACATAATTCTCGATTACATGATTCATGATTACATGTCTTGATACTATCACTGGAAGACCCGAGTACATAATCCTATAGAATTCACTACTTAAATCTAAACGTCACATGATTGATATGAGCCGAACTTATGGTATGGGACACAGGATTGCGTGCATCAGATAAGTTAATAATACAGATAAACTTGAGATCTTCACTAAGCATGATTCTTGATTACATGACTCTTCGTTACATGACTCTTGATTCTTGATTACATGATTCTTGATTACATGACTCTCGATCCTTGATTATATGATTATCAATTAACTGAGCCTAGGTTATCAATTGCTTATACCTTGAAGTCTAGAATACACTAGTTACAGTTATTACTTACATGATCATATTTTTCCAGTTCCTTGTTTACTTCCATATTGTATTTGTACTTCTACTTCTTGTTTCTTCCATAATATATCTTGTTATATTATCCCTTTTACTGCTTGTTGCTACTTGCTGCCCGAAACTTGCTCTAACGGGAACTTTTCTATTTTTCTTTGAGTTAATAATTATACAGGTACTGATGGATCCGACGAGCAGACTCTCTAGACGATCGTTGCTACTTCCTTACTACTTCATGTTGTTTTTCTTTCAGTCGCTATTTTATCTAGTTGTTATAGCGAACTGCTTATCATAATTTTTTAATTCTGGCACCTTGTACTCCCGGGCATCTTGACCCGATGTTGATGTATTATCCAAATGATGGTTATTCTATTTTCAGCTCATGTGATTATTATATTTTCCTGCGTGAATGTGTTATAAAGATCTTGTTGAGCTTATAATTGTACAGCTTATGGATGATGTATATCATTCGCTGGGCCTCAGTTGCGTGCCTGTATTTCCGTATAGTGGGAAGCGGGGCGTGACACCTTACTTTCTTACTCTCTCTAATACTAATACTCAATTCAATCTCAATTGTTTCAAATTTTTTCAACAAAGAAGCTAACAACATAGAAGCGACAAATTCCAATTGTATCGAATTCAACTTTTAACTACGTCTACTACAAGTCTTCAACTCCTCCAAGGCTCCAACAAAGAAGCTCTCTCTCTATCTATATACGAGTCCGGACTTCTACTTGTACTTCTACTTTTATTTTCAATCTCATTATATAGACGAGTATCCGCGAAGTACGGTATCAAAATTTTACAACCCTCTTATTGTCTTTATATTTTTTTGTAATTTAAATTTTTTGTATCATATTAATTTGTTGGTTTTTTTATCTTCTCTCTCACAACCCTCCTATTGTTTTCTAAAATTTTTTTAAAAACTTTTATCACCTAGATTGATTTTAATTTTTTCACATAGCCACTACATCAATATGTCTAGATCACGAGGTAGTGGCCATGGCCGAAGTGGGCAAAATTCCACCGGCACTTCTTGTAGGCCTCCTATTGTCCCACAAAATGAGCCCGATGAAGAGTACCCTATGACCCAACACATTGGTACACACGATGTGTTTTCACAAGACATAGAAATAGAAGAGGAACCACAAACACAAGCAACCGAAACAACACAGCTGGGTAGTAGTAGGAAAACTAGAGGGGAAACTAGCGATTGGCACAAATTTTATGATTATATTCCGGACGAAGAAAATCCAGGTGTAGGAATAAAAATTTGTAAAACATGTTCGAAGCCATATAAATGGAAGAAGGGTGAGGGAACGGGTACAATAAAACGACACATCCAAAATTTACATAAAAAACTTCTTGTAGACCTACACAGCTAACGAAAAATCCACCCTAGGACCGGTGTAGTTGATAGCCCCTCTTAAGATCCCGAACTTGTTCGTCGGGAAATGACCCGATTAGTAATTAAGGAAGAGTTACCATTTTCCTATTCCGAGAGTAAGGATTTTGAAACTTTTAATCAAACTGCATTAAACCCGTATTTTAAAGAATCCCTAGGAATACTTTGAAGTCGGATTGTTAAAATGTACAAAGAAATGGGAGAAGCTTTGATTGTCATTTTATGGAGTTTAACTTGTAGAGTTTCTTTAACTTCCAATTGTTGGAAGGGCAACAATATTGCAATGATGGAAATAACTTGTCATTGGATCGACAGTGATTGGATTCTTCAAAAAATGATCATATCGCTTGCCGCATTGTCTTATCTTATAGTGGTAATGAAATTACAAACCGTATTTTAGAAATTTATGATGTTTTTCATATTCGTGATCAAATTATGTGTATAAGTTTTGATAGTGCATCTAACAACAATGCATCAAATAGTATATTACAAACCGCATTAAACCCTCCATCGGACAATATTTTTCATAGTAGATATGCATGTCATATTTTAAATTTATGTGTTCAAGATGCATTAAAAATAGCCGACCCATATATTGTAATGCCCTGATTTTTCAATTAATGAAAAATTATTTTGTTTTGCACGTAGTGTGCACGTGCAATATTTTGGTTGAATTAAATCTTATAATTATTTTCATTGTGATGGGTATAAATATTTAAATATGTGTTTTCAATTATTTTATACAAAGCCTTCTTTTAAATAGATGAAAAGCATTTTCTTTTAAAAAGCCCAAAATGTAATTCATTTATTTTATTTTAAAATAATTATTTTGGCCCATAAACTAAAGCCCATGAGTCAATTTATTTTTAAATGCAACTTGTAATGTAGAATACAAACTAGAATTTATTTTTATATAAAATAAAATCTACAATTTTTGGACCTAGTTGCTTGCACGTGCATTGCACGTACACGTGCAACATGCATTTCCTTTCTAGGCCGGTTGTGAGCTTGGAGGGAAACCAAAAATTTGAGTGGGATCATGGTGTGGTGGTTACTTGATTATGGGTAGTTAGTGTAACTCCTCATTAAATCTAAACCATTTGTTCCTAACTCCTACTTCAATCCTAGCCCTCCATTTCCCTAAATTTTTAGTATAAATACCCCCCCCCCCCCATGGCTAGTTATTCTTGTGCTAAATAATTCCTCCAAACCTATAGTCTAAATTATATTATCTAGTAGTGATTTTGTGAGTAAAAGATTGAGTGTGTGTGGGAGTTGTGCTTCAATCAAGAAGAGGAGGCCGGCATCAAGGAGTGCTCTCGGTTTTGGCTTAGAAGTGCTCGGTTTTGGGTGTGCTTGGAGGTTCGTGTGCGCGCATCTAGGAGGAGAAGCATTCGGTTGCAAGGACATTCGTCTAGGAGGTTGCTAAAGTGTATTTTTCTCTCCAAATTAAGGTGGGTAAATTCTCAATATTTCTAAATTAGAATTGCATGTTAGAAATGAATGAATAAAGCATGAAAAAAAAAAAATTTTAAGAAGAGTACACTTTAATTAGGAAAGATAACCCATCGAATGATTGAAATGTGGATATGCAAATTTGTGTGTGGTTCTATTATTTAAGTTGTATGTGAATTGATTAGAATCATGGTTTGATTGAAGGAAACACATTTATTACCATCAAGAATGACATACCAAAGTTAGTAGATTGATAATGCTATTTCATGTGTTAAATAGATCTTTTGTGATAATGTGGGCATGAATAATTTAAAATATGAGTTTGTATGTTGGGTAAATGACTAAAGACAGCGAATTAATGTGAAATTTGTTGATAAAGAGATTAGAATGCTAATTGCTAAGAAATATCGAAGAAAGAAGAAGTGTGGTAGTTATAATGTAGAATTCGAATTAATTGTATGAAAATATGTTTTAAGTGTTACAAAAATTATTTTGTTCATACTGGTATGTAAATTATACGAGGAAGAATCAATCTGGATTTTTACAGTAATTTCTATAGAAGCAAAATGAAATGAAGACTTGTTGAATATCGAACGTTTTTAAATAACAGAGAGAATTGTTTTAAAAAGGATTTCGAATTATACTAGACGACCTGAGCACGTAGCTCAAGTGGTCGGAGCGTGCGGCCTGTTTCTCAAAGGTCTGCGGTTCGAATCCCGTGGGCAACATATATTTTGTTCGTTTTTTTAAAAACAAAACCAACTGCAGCCGAGAGCATTATTTAATGCTCTCAGCCGTAATTATACCACCTAGCACCTTCGGCCTAGTGGTTTGTGCTGTCGGCTGTGTTCTCCGTGGTTCTAGGTTCGAATCTTGCCCTCGGCAAGATTGAAAAACCATATATTTTGGGGGGTTTTAGTTATCAAAAAATTATAAGAAAATTATGACTATTCTTCTAAAAATATATGGGACTTTATAAAAATAATTTGGGGATTATTTGCATGAAATAAACTATGATTTGGGAATAAAATGCATAAATAGAACTATGGCCCTATATGTATATTTTTGTGAAGTTATATCTTGCAAAAAGAACATGGAATGCATGATTGGAAGATTAATAGAGTCAAGAAAGAAATTTTATTATGTGATGGATGTGAATTATTCTCATATGTGAATAATGTGAAAGATATTAAATGTGAATATTCGTAGTGATGTGAATTTTAATGTGAAGTTGATAATTGATGAAGTATCTAATTCCATGTATGATATGGACTCATAAATGAATTTAGAGATCATGCTATTGAGAAAGAAACCTATTACTATTATGAATATGAATTTATGAGTTAGAGATGCTCAAAATTGGAAATTATGAATTTGAATTGAAACAAAAGAGTAGCTAGGTCTCCCCCGGCATTTGGAAAGAGATGAAATGAAATATTGAAATGAAAGACCAAGGTTGGTCATGTCTGAAAAAATGAATAAGTCCGGTTTAGTGAAGAGGCTAACTCTAGAACTTTGATTTTATTCATGATTCTATTAAATTAAGAATAGTGCATAGTGAAGACGTGATGAAAGTGAGAGAAAACATGAGTATGAGAACTAGAGTTTACGGTGCGGGTGTGTGAGCCACAGAATGCATGCTTGATGAGTCAAGACATGGCGTGGGCGCAACTCAATAATGATCGGACTTTAGCCACGCTTGTGGGATGTTTGGTGACTGCAAGAGGATCGTGTTCAGGGAGGAGGCTGAATTGCCACAGAATGCATGCTTGATGAGTCAAGACATGGCGTGGAATTCCCCTCCAGGGTCCGGTGCATGTGCTTGTACTCATAGATCATCTAGGATACTCACCGTAGTTACAGTAGTAGATTAAGTCATGGCGAGGGATTGAACCGTACAAAGATGAAGAACGATTAAGAGGCTTGCCCTCGGACCTATGTAGTATGGGATGCATAGAATCCGAACAAGTACGCATTAGTGTCATCTAATATAAATAATTGCATTAAGGACTAAGTGCACAATCACAACACGATATCAATAGGGTAGTCCCTTTAATTTGATATGTGACAAGTTTGTGTTTGTTAAATATGGAAAATAAGTTATACTATGTCCGAGATAGAGAGGATGGCCGTGTATAATGTTCGTTGGTTGAATAAACTGACGTACCCACAGTCTTATATGCAGGTAAATGACATGATAAAGATTAAAGAGGAACAGATGATTAAAGATGATACAATGTTGTTGTACATTCATTAAATTGTTGTAAATTTTACTTCCGCTGTGCAATGTAAAGTGTAATGTTTTATGTAAACTCTGATGTAAAGTGAAAAGTTTAAATTTCCTTGTAAAATTGTACTAAAGGAAGTGGAAAGATCCTGTAGAACATCTCGGATTCAGTGTATTTGGGATTCAGGGCGTTACATATATAGTTAACATTAGAAATTGTGTATATTTTATTGTATTAAGTGACCCTATATTTCAAGAGCGGAAAGCTTGGAGTAGGCTTAAAAATGTCCATTTTAAAAAATTTTCAAAGGATGTTAAACACCGATGAAACTCTACTTTTGATTTGCTACATGTTGTTACTGAATATAAAGCATGTATAAATGATTTTTGTATGACAAAAAATATGCCAAATTTTGAAGTGACTCCCCAAGCTTGATTTTATGTCGAATCTTTGTTAAAATTTTTAGAATTTTTTAAAACCGCAACTTTAAAATTTTCAAAATCTTATGAATCCACTTCTAGTAGCATTTTTATTTCAATAATTACTAAGATGCAAACTTTCAAAGAAATGATCGATGATGCTTTTATTGGTCATATTGTGAAACCTGCATACACCAAAATTTTGAAGTATTTTAATCCTCCTCCTATGTTGTATTGTATTGCTATTGTGATGGATCATCGTTTCAAATTAGAATGTAAGAAGAGTTTGATTGAAATATTTTTTAATTTACTTGGGGAAGATGAATCTGAAATTAATTTGGGAACATTTTTAGCTAAATTTGAAGCGACATTAAATAACTTGTATGTTTTTTATGATAGAAGTTTTTCATTTAGTAGTACTACTACTTTAGTTACTTCTTCTTCTGCTACTTCTACAGGTAAGGGTAAGAATAAATTAGATGATGCCACATTTAATTTACTTGCAAAAATTCAATAAAAAAAAAGCTAGGACTAATCAACCAAATGAATTACATTGGTATAATCAACAAGATTCTGGATGTTTTACTTATTCACTAGATATTTTACAATGGTGGAAAGACCATGAACATACCTATAGTATTCTTAAATATATGACTAAAGATCTACTAACTCCTCCTGTCTCTACATTTGCTTCAGAAAGTACATTTTCTACAAGTGGCAGGGTTCTAACCGATTACAGGAATATCTTGAAGCCCCAATCGTTGCAGATGCTCGTCTGTACGGAAGACTGGATGAAGGCCGAAGATAGGACTCAAGGAAAATGGTTCGACACGTCTACAAGTGGAAGCAACTCGCCGGAAGAACAACAACAACAACAATAGCAACTAACATGAAGAATTGAAGACCAAAAACAACAACAAATTGAAGACCAACATATGCAAGAAATTTGTAAATGTATAAAAAATTGTAATAAATATTTGTTTCTTATAAATAAGTTGGAAAATTGAAGAAAATTGTAATTGTATAGAACCAATCTATAATAATTCTTTGTTTCTTTTTAAAAAGTTGGAAATTTGTATAAGTTGAAATCATATGAATAATATATACATTTTTTATAGCAATTTCACTCTTTAATTATTATTATTATTATTATTATTATTATTAATATTATTACTATTTTTTTAAAAGTTTTTTAAAAAAAAAGTACAAACAAACAGGCCAACCTGCGACCCGACCCGGGTTGGACCCGAATGGGTTCACGGGTTAGCTGGGTCGAGATTTCTCTAAGCCAACCCGGATCGGTCCGGCCCGGCCCGGTTAACCAACCGACCCGACCCAGACCCGCCCTACTTCGGTTCCAACCCGGGCGGGTTCGACCTGACCCGGCCTGGTCGACCCGATTGCCAACCCTAGGTTCGGGTCCGGGTCCAGGTCCTAGTTAAAATAAATTACCCGTTGGGTCCGGTAGTAGAGAATACATATTTACACTTAAGTATTTTTGCACCCGATACCCTACGATTCTAACAATTTTTGCACTTAAGTACATGATTTAATATTATATTTACATATCTATCTTCAACAATTACTTTTATATGTTGATGTGAATATTTGCAAGTGTACAAAATCGCAACAAGTAATATAGTAAGTGAATAGAGTGTCGAACCCACAGGGACTAGATATTTTACTGAGTACCGATATCACTAGATTAATCACTATTTGGAAGATCGAATTTATAAATTATAAAATAACTAAATTAAATTAATCTAATTAAAACTAACTAAATTTGTGAAGAGGGAGAGGGATGTGAAACTATGAAGCTTTTGTACTTTGTTAAGGGTAAAATTAGTTTTAGGGCTCTTGGTTCACCTCGTTTATCACACACACAAATTATAACTCCTTATGAATAAAGATATTATCTTTCCAAGTTGTAGACCAAAATCCTAAAAATATTAACCACTCTATCCACATAGTCTAAAAATTATTCTCAACTAATTATTTGCCTATCCATCAAATTATTAATTGAAAATTTGGATTTCTTAACGGTCACGTCCTCCAATAACGGTATTTTGATTTTTATTAATCACAAATCGCCAGTTCGGTCTCATCATGATTTAAAAGATCATACAAATGTCTATCCACCATTTTGTACGCATAAATAATAAAAATTAAAACACAACCAGGAAAAATAAAATAATAATAAGGAATTAAAATTTGTGTTCTACAAAACTAGGTTACATCTTAGCCTCTAGAACAATAAATTTAGTTCATATCAAATTTGCAATTAATAAAAAATGTTTGGGATTGCATCAAAAAATATAGAGAAGAAGAGATACAAAAAGATTAAAAATAATGCAAACCGAACTCCTAGAACCGAGTCCAAGTCGTTATATCTCTTTTGTCTCAAAAACTGCGCCAACAGAAGAAGATGCCAAAAGCTGTCGCCGTCAGAGCTGTACAGCCTACGCCTAGTCAGCACCTCAGGCCTGTCACGCCCGTCGCTGCGTAGCGCTGTCACATCGCCGAGTCAGCGTGCTGGGGCCCGCCTCTGTGCCGCTGTCGCTTCACGTGGGTCCCACTCTCGTCTCTGCGTCTCGATCCCACAACGATGAAAAGGAAGCAGCCCACATCACTAGCAGAAGTCTGCTGCTGCCACATGTGCTGTCTCGAACCCAGCACCGGTCAGATCCACGTCAGCACCCGGGGGCCCACACGTTGTCCACTGCTCCCCCTTTCTTTTCGTTCTTCACGCAACAGATGGGAGGGACAGAGCTCTGTCTCTCTCTCTCTCTTTTTTTTTTACTTCTTCTTTGTTTGTACTTAGCTGTCACCTCTTACTTCTTCTCTCTCCCTCTGCTTGTACTTATAGAGAACGGGAAGAGGAGTTAGGCTTTGCGCTTTTTGCAGAAAGATCCATTCTCTTCATTTATTTCCTTCCTTTTTAATCCGGGATTTTATTTCTTTCTCTTTCTTCTTCTCTTTCCTTTTCTTTCCAGCACGTGCTGCATACACAAAAGATAATACCAGAAATTAGGATTTTTAAATAAAATAAAATTAACTAGTTTAAAATTAATTAAACTAACTAAAAATCATAATAGCTCATTAAAATCCTTCTAAGATTATTTGCACTTTTACTCAACAAAACAATAAAAATTGATAAATCCATAGTTTTGTTTTGTTTGTTGATTTTTTCCACAAATCTTCACTTTTTGCATCAAAAATATTATTTCTTCAAAAATAATTAATTAATTGAAATCTTATAGAATTAAGATGAATTATAGACAATATCAACGAAAACAAGCAATTTTAATTGGTAAATGACATCATTCGAAACTCCATTGTGTTTGAAGGTATCACATATTTCAAGAAAGTTTGCGATGTGAATATTTGGATCATAATGTGCTAGTCCTCCAAATAAAAACCCCGGCAACGGCGCCAAAAACTTGATGTGAATATTTGCAAGTGTACAAAATCGCAACAAGTAATATAGTTAGTGAATAGAGTGTCGAAGCCAGAGGGACTAGATATTTTACTGAGTACCGAATTTACAAGATTAATCACTATTTGGAAGATCGAAATTTGTAAATGAGCCGTACAGCCCACGCCTAGTCAGCACCTCAAGCCCATCAAGTTTTTGCCGCATCACACATTTGAATTAATGTGTGATGCCAGTGATGTGGCAATAGGTGCTGTTTTGGGGCAAATAAAAGATAAAATTTTTCACACCATTTATTATGCAAGTAGAACTTTGACAGAAGCACAACTTAATTATGCTACTACTGAAAAAGAATTATTAGCCGTTGTATATGCTTTTGACAAGTTTCGATCTTATTTGATAGGTTCAAAGGTGGTTGTGTATACGGATCATTTAGCCCTAAAGTACTTGCTTGCAAAGAAGGAAGCCAAACCTCGATTGCTTCGTTGGATTCTACTTTTACAAGAATTTGATGTGGAAATAAAAGACAAAAAGGGTGTGGAAAATGTGGTTGCCGATCATTTATCTCGCATTGAACCAAAAGATGAAAACAAATTGCAGGTTACACCAATCAATGAAGAATTTCCAGATGAGTATTTAATGATGATACAAAATCCTCCATGGTATGCCGATATAGTAAATTATTTGGTATAAAAAATTCTACCTCCTGATTTTACTTATCAACAAAAGAAGAAATTTTTCTCTGAATATTCCAATAACCTTATTATTCAAATTCTATATGTTTGGGGGTATTTTTTAACGGGTCCAGGTCCGGATCGGTTCTATTTTGAACGGACCCGGACCCGTATTGATTGGATCGATTTTGGTCCAATGCCAGGTCCGATCGGGTCCGGGTCGGGTCGGGTATCGGGTAAATGTGACAGTACTAGTTGTTCTTATCCAATAGTCAAATCATGCAGACTCATTCAGAATGAGGATTTCAGAAATAATACGAAAAATTTGCCGTACTGCCCCCTTTTTTGAAAATAATTAGCGACTTGCCCTACTTCCCAAAACAATTAGCGATATGCCCTTGTTTAGGACACGTCAGCAACAAACGTTATTGGGAAAAACGGCATACGTTATTTCGATGTCGTTCTTCCCAATAACGGCATCTCTTTTAAAAAAAAGTGTCGTGCCGTTATTGGAAATAACGGCATAGCTTATTTTTGTCTAAAGATCGTATAGTATCAATTGTGAGATAAGAGATGATTGCAAATTGAAAACAACTGATATTGTTCTCTAAAAGAACGACATCTATTATACTGAAATAACGGCATCAGTTATATTCGTTTTGCACAGCTTCCTATAATAGGAAGACCCCTTCTCCTCTCTCCTACCCCTTGCGATTCGTAATCTTCTCTCTCTCTCTCTCTCATCGCTCCTGTTACCCACAAACCCTAGATCCCAAAATCAAAAAATTCCAACCATTTGAGTCCTCTAAAATTCCATACTTCCTACCTCCTTACTCCCACTCTCATTTGTAATCTTCATCCACAACGAATTTCTTACTAGTGGTTTTTTGGTTTAATTTGAAAGTATTATCATCTTAACCGTATGTTTGATATGTATTCCAATATTATGCTTATTGTGAGTAGTGAATGACTTGAATATGTTTGAATTTTTATGCATAGGCATGGAATTTGATATCCCTATTTGGTTATATTATAGGGTGAAGTAATTAAGGATCCGAAGAGTGGATATTCTTATAGTGATGTTGAACCGGTAATTATTTAGGCTACCCCCAACTTTACATACGCGGAATTAATAGATAAGATATATGAAGTCACCAATTGGGATAGAAGTGAAATGAGTTTGAAACTCAGAGCCCGTTATTCTGCTGGTAAAGGGGATGGGCAGTATTTCATGTTGGTACCCATAGACAGTGACAGTTCTCTGAGGTCTATATTGCTTAGGACATTTCATTCAAGTTGTGGTTGGAATATAGTTGAGTTATATATCGATCAAACGAGGCTTCCAAATACTACACGAGTTGTTATGGAAAGTCCAAGGCCCACACGAACTTTGAAACCATCTGCAGAGTCACATGCTAGGATTTCAAATACAGACGAAGATACTAGCACAACTCCAACGGAACCTGTTTCCTCCGAACACGAGCAGGTACATCCTACCCTATTGCCACAAAATTTTTTGTAGCTGGCATTGCTATGGAAGACTTTGAAAACGCCGTCGTAAATAACGACTTGGTCAAAGAGGAAGAAGATGAGGAACGCGGTCTCGAGGATGATGATGAGGAGATTGCCGTTCAAGCTTCAGTTGTTGAAGTCAATGTAGATATGCCGGTTAACAATTTCCGCGTGTTACCAAGTCGGGACACAAGTGCAGCGATGCGTGGATCTCAATCCAATGAATGGATGTCTCGTGCCACCATACATGAACATGGATAGTCTTCCGTTGGTTCTTCCAACTTGGATGAACTCTTCATTGGTCAAAGATTTCCAACCAAAGATGCTCTGCAACATCAAGTGAAGATGTACACCATGAAGAACCACAGAGAATTCGTGATGGTAAATTTAGATCGTGGTCTATACCATGTGAAATGTAAATACGCGCCCATCAACCATTCAGCCGAGGAGATTGCAGAAAATCCATCACTTCAAAATGTAGTTGGTTGTCCATGGCGCTTGTGTGCAATTGTTCCCAAAGGCCGTAATTATTTCGTGGTAAAAAAGCTTGAAGGTGTACACACATGTGTGAATCCTACATTGACTCAGGATCACAGCAAAATTGACTCGATGGTCGTATCGATTGTCATAATGGATACTGTGAAGGAACAACTCTCAATAACACCAAGAGCCATAATTAGATTAGTGAAGGGTAGGTTCCATTACACAATATCATATTGGAAAGCTTGGAAGGCAAAACATAAAGCAATTGAGAAACTATATGATTCTTTTGAAAAAGCATACACTAAATTACCATATCTACTCAATGCAATTCAAGCTTCAAATCCGGGTACGGCTGTACAATGGGCGAAGATTGCGATCGGTCCGGGCATAGAAACATTTAAGGGTGTTTTTTGGGCATTTGGTCCTTCCATCGAAGGATTTAAGTCATGTAGACCAGTTATAAGTGTAGACAGCACTCACTTGTACGGGAAATATAAAGGCTGTTTGTTGATTGCGATTTCACCAGACGCAAACAGGAGGTTGTTTCCATTTGCGTTTGCACTAGTTAACGGTGAACGCATAGAAACGTGGACATAGTTCATGAACTGTATTCGGTGCTTTGTCACAAATCGTGAAGGTCTGTGTGTCATTTCTGATCGACATGCCAGTATTTTATCCGCAATGGGAAATGAGTTCGGTACGTGGAGGGAACCATTTGCATATCATCGGTACTGTATGCGGCATTTTGCTAGCAATTTCCATAAAAAATTTGGTTGTAAATTTTTTATCAATAAGTTGAAGGTAATTTCATGTCAAAATCAGTAGAAAAAGTACGACACAACTTGAAGCGAGCAATGCTGATGCGGCTAACTGGTTAAAGGAAAAAGCGATCAAAAAGTGGGCACTTACTGCCGATGGTGGGCATAGATATGGTATAATGACAACAAATCTGTCCGAGGTGTTCAACTCGGTTCTAAAAGGTGTTTGTAGCTTACCTGTCACCGCAATTGTAGAACAGATTTTTTTCCGTCTGAACATGTACTTCACTGATCGCCGTGAAGCCGCGCAGACACTTATAAGTGAAGGTAAATTATGGACACCCCGGATTCAGGACCTAATTGATGTTCGTCGTGAAAAATCCAATTTATATGAGGCAATAATGTTTAATAATCGAGATGGTGTTTTGGGGTGAAAACGGGCATTAGAATGGACGGTGGATATCAAAAAGGTGGACATTGGCACACGGTGGACCTCGAAGGCCGAACTTGTACGTGTGGCAAATTCCAACTATTCCACGTTCCGTGCTCTCATGTGTTAGCGGCATGTGCTTCACGTGCACTTGATTATCAGCCGTATATTGATGTCTTCAACTCTACAGATTCGTTAGCAAAAACATGGGCACCAACTTTCAATCCTATATCAGACGAATCTTATTGGCCTACCCAAAGTGCACTGGTACTTATAGCTGATTCAAGTCTTCGTCGAGTGAAGGGGAGGCCGAGGAGTACTCGCATCCGCAATGACATGGATGCTCGAGAAGGTGGGAGTAGTGGAAAAGTATGTTCGAAATGTGGTGTGAGTGGACACAATAGACGGAGTTGTAAGAATGTATAAAGTGTGGGGACTTCACAATCTACCCGCACTTGAATATTTTCCTTCTTAAATTGTATTTAGTAATGTCTTCTCTTTTGTTAGTGTTTGTATGAATTTATTAAGTTGCATTTTTATGCGGAGCAATTTAAGTTTAAATTGTCTGGAATGAGATTTGTGGTATGAATGTTTGGTGGATATGGGTAAATTTGTTGTAAATAAACAATCATCACAAAACATGCACAGAAAACATGCACAACTGTTCATACAACAGATGCCGTTCTTGGGAATAACGACATCTTCTTTCTATGCCGTTATTCGCAAGAACGACTGTGAAGACAGAAAGTTTGGCAGAAATCTCAAATTGTGGATTTTTGACGCTAAACTGATGTCGTTATTCTGGAGAACGTCATAGTTAATAGATGCCGTTATTTTGGAAAATGGCAGGAGTAGAAGTTGCCGTTATCTTGGATAACAGCATACTTATGTAGATCTTAAGATATGTCGTTATCTTGGAGGGCAGGGGATTATACGAATATGTCGTTATCTTCAAGATGCCGTTATCTTGGATAATGACTGTGAAGACAGAAAGATTGGCAGCCATCTCCAACTTTGCTAATTTTTTCTCTATGCTGATGTCGTTATTCGCAATAACGTTACAGGATTAAGATGTCGTTATTTGCAATAACGACATCTTTTGATCATGTTTTTCACATCCAAACATGTACAGACCACATCAAGTGTTCAAAAATCACTGGCACAAACCATCCACATACACACACTACATTCCACCCACATCCACATACTACAAATACAAAATTCAAATCATCAACCCATCCACATACACATACTACATTCCATCAAAACATGTTTTCCACATGCTAATCATCTTTGCTGTGAACTTTTCAAAACATGCACAGATAACCATCAACATACGAATACTTCAACCCATCCATATACACATACTTCAACCCATCCACATACTTCAAATACAAAATTCAATTCATCAACCCATCCACATACGCATACTACATTCCATCCTTAAAAAAACTGAAATAGCAAGAACACCATACTACATTCAGTTCACAACATTAAAACCATGCACAACTGAAATAGCAAGAACATCGCAAGCTTCAAAAAACATGCACATCAAGCTTCAAAACATGCACAACTGAATTCTTTCGAAACATACACATCAAGCTTAAAAAAATCAATTCACTTCATCAAATACATGAACATAATGAACACTTCATCATTTGCGACATAATAAACACTTCATCAAATACATAGCAATAACTACATAAAGTCTATAATTACCAAAAACAAGAAAGTTTAATATTACATAAACCCATCATCCAAAGCTTGACAAGCTAAACATAAAATTCGCAAATTATAAAATTTAACTCGACGTGTACTGTTGGGGTGGTCTCCTCTTTCGAACCGGGACTTTCCTCCTACGTTCCCGGCTCTCCTGCGTTGCGGGTGCACTTGGACCAACTCCTTCGTCTTCATCAACTCCTCCTACTTCAATCTCCGGATTTGCCAATTCACTCTACGTAGGAGGGAAGCGAACTGTCTTACCCCTTCGTGGATGATGTGACAGAGTCTGAGGTTGAGTTTGAGGTGCCGGGGGGGGGGGGGGGGGTCTCCTGCTTCCAATGCTTGTTGTGGTGGAGGTGGAGCTTGGCTAACGTTAGGTCGAACCGGTTGAGTTGATACTTCGGTCGACCGCATAAGGTCATTGAAACGTGAACCATCTCCAACCTCTTTAAGAGAGGTACGGCAAGTGCACAGGAGATCTCGTACCAATTCTTTGCATGCCTTATTGGCGTTGCTCTTCAAGACACTCACACATTTCCTCGTCATGTCCCATGTGTTGTCGATCTATATTAGGAATATAAATTATTAGTAGTAAACCAAACTTTACCATTAAACAAGCATAAGTAAAATCCATTGAAATAAATGTAATTGATCAAAAAAATAATTTACCATTAGACGGTATGATGAAGCTTTCGGTTGATACATGGGTTGTGATGATGAATGTGCGGGTGGTGGTTCAACTTGGTGCGCGGGTATCGGTTGTTGGATACCCGCGGAAAGATCCATTTTTGGCACAACATACAACCTTGTGATGCGACGGTACCATGCCATATATGCTGTTTGCATTGATCCGTCGTACGGCTGTACAATACCCTCTACGACCAACTCGTACCTCTGCTCATTCCAACATCCTACATGAGCACGGTGGTGATCGGCCCAATCCATATTTGGTAAATAACCTTGACCCGTGATGTTGTGAAGTCTACAGTCGAACAATGAGTTAACGGGGACGGGCTGTTGTGCATTGAATTGGTGGAAAACGCGGCCGGGGTAATAAAACTCCACAACTGAGAAGTTTACAAGTAGAGCTAATGTTAACCACAACTGATTATTGGCAGTGCAAATGGGTGGTAGACGTTGTAGCCTATCATCTATGTACGGGGTCCAATTGACGAACTCTTCCCTCAACTGATCAAGTTCGTCCCTATAATAGGTGAGGACACCACGTAGGTTATCCCTCCATGTACGCTTCCCCGCCCAATAGGCACCAAGAGGAGCTCTCAGCACAGGATTTTCCTATTGTACTCTCCAACTTTCTGATAGTACCGTGACACGGGGTCGGCCGAGGTGTATTCGTTTCCAACACCATATTTGCAATATAGACATAGGTCCGGTCATTTGGATCGACCCCATCGAACAGTTACAGAGAGCACAGTAGAGGGAGGCAGAGCCGCACTTCCCCAACTATATCGGCCGGCTATCTGCAGGTCAGCAATGAGTGGAAGGTACATAAGGTGCACTACATCACCTGAAGAGTTAGGGAATAGAATCCCTCAAATCATCGACAATAGATAAGCGCGGGTATAGTTCTGGAGTTGGATGTCCGTCGGTACGTCTGGCAATCGATTAGTGAACTCCCCATCAAGCCATGAACGTCTAATGGATTCCCCAACGAATATTCCGTGATCCTCTTCAGGCACCACCAAGCCAAGATAATCTCGTACCAATGCTACCTTATTGAACATCAAGTTGCCAGTGACGGCCACCCCATCAATTGGAAGACCCGCAATCACGGCTACATCTTGTAGGGTGACCGTCATCTCTCTAACCGGTAAGTGAAACGTGTGTCTCCGGCCTCCATCGCTCCACAAGAGCGGTAAGTAGGGCGTTGTCACACTTGATTTTCGCCAGCTTTGACATCCCATAGAATCCGTTGCTTACCAAGTAATTTTCAATACGGGGGATCGCCGGCATGATGGTGTGCATTCGGAAACTCATCTTCTCTACATCTTCTTTCTAAACCGCCTGTGGATCTGTTGGACCCGGATGTCCCTGTGGTCCATATGAAGAACTAGATGAAGCACCAACACCATGGGAAGAAGATGGTTGTGTAGGATCCATTGGCCTGTCAACAATAACAAACACTAATCAACAACAATTTTCGAAAAAGAATTTTGAAAATAAACTAAGTATAATTCATCACAAACTCGTTATTACTCAAATCCAAATCATTCATAACATTGTAAAAAATGGATTTTATAAACTAAGTATGAATTTTGAACTACTTGCAATCATCATAATGACAACGAAACCCCACCCCCCCCCCACAAAGTATCTCCCTATATTCTTTGTTTTCCTAACAACTTGAAAAATTGCACCTTTCTCAACAATTCAACATTTTGTAAACCCTATATCACCAAGAATCCATAAGTACTTTTCCAAAATTACTACTTAAATAACACAAATCTACATCACTTGTACTATACTACCAATGCACACATCTATCATATTTTCAAAATCAACATTGCAAAAAAAAAATTAGAGTTTTTGGAAACTTACAACAAATTCGAATTCCGATTGATTTGGAATTCTCAATGAGAGATTGAAGAGTAGACTCTAAGTACAAATCAATTAAATACTTGGGATTTTAGGAATTTTTTTTTTTGGGGGTTTAGGGATTTCGGAGTCGGAATGAAGAAGGAAACAATCGCAAGGCAAAAGGGGGAAGGAGAAGAGTTTTTTGATTATAGGAAGCTGTGCAAACGGTTTACAACTGATGCCGTTATTCACAATAACGGCATCAGTATAATCGATACCGTTCTCCGAGAGAACGGCATCAATTGCTTTCAATTTGCAATTCTCTCTCGAGTCACAATTGATACTGTACGATCTTTAGACAAAAATAAGCTATGTCGTTATTCCCATTAACGGCACGACACTTTTTTAAAAAGAGATGCTGTTATTGGGAAGAACGGCATCGAAATAATGTATGCCGTTTTTTCCAATAACGTTTGTTGCTGACGTGTCCTAAACAAGGGCATATCGCTAATTGTTTTGGAAAGTAGGGCAAGTCACTAAATATTTTCAAAAAAGGGGGGCAGTATGGCAAATTTTTCAAATAATACTGTCTAGCATTTGTATTAGGGTTGGGTATTAACCTAAAGTGTGCCTGTCAATATTTTATATGCACTGTATTTGGCTCATGTATTCTTAGATGATTATGTTTTTTATGCAACTTCTGTCAGTAAATTAATATTCGTTATGATTTGGTCTACTGGTTTGGTTAAGTGCTTGTGATTATGTCATCAGTTCCTTCTCTTGTAACAGAAAACCCATGTTTTATCCAGTGCAGTGCGAGAAGCAGGCACTTGTATGATCCATGAGCCATAGGGGTGTCCATTGGAGCCAGGATTTTCATCCACCGAAAGTAAAATCACAAGAACTAAAAAATTATTACTCTTTAACCATCCTCTCTTGGTTTTCTTTTCAAAAATGTATCCATAGTCACCATACTACAGGATTTTATATAAAACAAATTTTATTCACCATCATGCATCAAAACAGTACTACATTATAAATTTATACTCTACATCAATCTAAAAAAAAAAATTTAAAATTAAAATAATCATAAATTGTCAAAAGAAAGGCTAGTAGTTGCTTCATTAACATAAAAGGAAGTTGATGAAACTCACGTGGGAGCAAGCTTGCCTAGACTATCGAGTTCTTCCCCTGAAGCTTCATCCCAAACTTTCCCTGATGTCTCGATAATATAAGATCTCTCTTCAGTAGGTGGAAGCCCTCTACGGCTTTACCAACAAGCAGCCAAAACCCTAAATTCAATTTAACATAAAATTCTCAATAAATCAATAAAATAAATCAAAATTTACTAAAAAGTTACCATCAAAATACAAATTGAAGAAATTGAGCTTCAGAAATTCCCAAATTGGAATTTGGAACTTGGAAGCTAAGGTTTCGGAGGAGCAGCAAATTAATAAGATGAGAAAAGATTTGGAATTTGGGGTTTGGATTAGGAATGAGAGGAGCTAGGGTTTGCGAAGAATGAGAGATCGGAGGAGATTTGAAATTGAGGGCATGGATAGTTGGATTGGGGGCTAGGTTTCGGAGGAGAACTATAAAGAAGCGAAGAAGAAGAGGAGTGGGTGAGAAGTGAGAACTGAAGAAGAGGAGCGGGTAAGAGTATGTATGAGTTGGGCTTGGGAGTTGGGCCGAAGAAGTTTGGTCGCGCGTCGAAAAAGCGGAACTGTTGTTGGGCCAAGCCCAGGAGGAGCATGGGCTTCTATTTTAAGATTTTTCGTGGGCTATATAGAGGGGTTGTCCAAGCTTAGGGGGAGCAGCCACTCACCCTGGGCCATGTGTGGCTCTGCCCCTGGTGTCCATATTGAAGAATAACAGTAACTGGATGAATGTTGGTTTAAACTTTCTACAACTTAGATTTTGGTTCAGTGTTTTTGGATAAACCGGTTTATTTATTTTTTAGGCCCTAAATATCAAAAATAATTGTACCAAATTACCAATACAAAGTGCTTTGGCTTTGGCACTCTTTCAGTACTATGAAGAAAGGAAACAACCCTGCTTGCAACAACTCATTTGAAGATGCTATGAGCAGATGTAGTCATTGAATTAAAACCCAAGATTTTCAAATTTGAGAAAAACACCTTGTAGTCGTTGACCAAAAAATCAAATTTTGGGTGTGAAATGAACATTGCTCTTCTATATTTGCAAGTGATATAGGAATTTGCAAAATATAGGAGACGAAATATGAAATTTCGTCAGTGCGTATTTTTGGCAGAAAAGCAGTTAGACGAAACATGAAATATCGTTCGAAATTTTTTTAAAAAAATTATTTGAACGGACGGAATATTATCTTCCGTCCGTTCGAAAGCTTTTGAAAAGGAGAGGGACGAAACAACACTTTCCAAATTAAATTATTTTTTTTGAAAGACCAAAACACCCCCTCCTTATCCAATGACCACAAACAACTCCAACGGCTATAATTGATTTAACCAACGGTTATAATTGAGTTCACAAACGGCTCAAAATTGTGGGGTTGCTATATATACGCTTAAATCTATCCAAGTACAACAGATTTGAGTCCAATTTGTTATTCCCCAAATTTTCTAATCCTCTTTCTTGCTCAATTTTTTGTTTGTTAAGCGAAACAATGGTGAATCGTGCTAATGGAGGCAGACCATACACAGCTATTGAAGATGTTAGTCTATACCAAAGCTGGGTTTCTATAACTTAAGATTCGTTTTCCAGTAGCGATCAATCTGGAACACATTTTTGGGATCGCGTTTATCTTACATTTGTTAGTCTATTAGGCACTACGATCGACATAACGGCCGGCTCCCTTTCAAATCAATTCTCAACATTTTTGAAAGAAGTTGCTCTATTCAATGCAAAGTTGGGCAGTGTCACAAATAGAGTTGCAAGCAAAATAACTGAGGCATATGAAGTTTGTAAAATTTATGCAGTTTATGTGACTTTATTGTTTTAAATTACTCAATTACAACTCATGCAAAAATGTAATTTTCATAGGTATGTGATGTAAGAATGTAGTACATGCAAACTAGCGGGAAACCCTTCAAATTTGATGAATGTTATGAAATACTTAAAGATCAGCCAAAATTTTATTTGCGTACAACCCACGTGTTTGACTCTGACCCGAATTTTCAATCCGAGGAAGGTAGTAGTACAACAAGTTTGCCCACAACCATCAACTGAGATTCAGATATATCGGTTGACGTGGATTCGCCTACACCCATTTCCCGACCACCTGGCCAAAAAGCAGAGAAGAAAAAAGGAAAAAGGATGGTTGATTTAAATGATTTTGCTGCAATGGTTGAAGAGATAAAAATTTAACTCTTTTTATACAGAGACGCATGAAAGGAGGAGACATGTGACGAAATTAAAGATTGTGAATAAACAAAAGACTACAAACTGAAAGAACGAATGGAGGAAGATCACATAATGAGTTTGGATCTCAGTACCTTACGTGATACTCAACGTTATTATTTCTTGTGTAGATAAAATGAAATAATGCAAAAACGAGGTTACCTTTACTGAAAGATCAAATGTCCCTACCACTAAGGTGTTTTCCTAATTGTCATCTCTATATTCGTTCCAAATGTGCTCGACCAAATCTTGAAGAAGTACATGATATTTTAGTCTGTCATGTAGTTCCATATTTCGTGCGGTTCGAGCTCCACGCCCAGTTGACCCAGCTTTGTTAGAGTCAGCATGTTGGTCATAGTCATACTCACCAATTCCTTCTTCTCGTTCGTCCTTAACAATCAAATTGTGTTAAATGATACATGTAACGCCCTGAATTCCAAAATGCGGTAATTCATAGCACAACATGATCTTTACTTCATCTCGTACAATTTTATAAGAAATTTTTTTTAAAAATATTTGTACAACACTGTTCTTTTTACATCAACACACCAGAAAAATTGAAGATTACAATATAAAATATGTACAATTTAAACATCAATATTTAAGACAGTCATTAGCTTCGAATTCATCTTTAAGTCTGCCAATTCAAGCCCTGCATCGAACACTGTGGGCACATCAGTTATATACAACTAACGCAATACTATACACGGCGATCCTCGCTATGCCATAATATAGCGACTCACTTACTTTAGCAACCACACACTTGAATGCATCATAAAGTGTGAAAAGTAACTATCCTAAACATGTCGGTGTATGCAAATGTCTTAATGCATAATGCAGGTGTTTACGCTAAGATGACACTAATGCATACTTGTTCGGATTCTATACATCCCATAATACATATGTCCGAGGGCAAGCACCTACGTACTCCACATTAAAGGGTTTAATCCCTGGCCATGACAACTACTCGGTAACAGAAACAAGTTTTAGATATTACACGAGTACGGACTCCAGCCCTGGAATCCACCGTCAAGCTATACGTAAATCCTCGTCGTGCGAACATCCCATAAGTGTCGCTCCAGTCCCGGTATATACTTATATAATGGTGATCTACTTCCCATCCGCCCGTCTATTCATGATCCTGGAATCCACCGTCAAACCAATCATACTCTCGGATTTAATTGAGGATCGTCTCATCTTGCAAGCAACCACAGTCCAGAAATCAACCGTCAGACTATATGGATGCGCCCCACTTGTATTTGCCCAAGTTGTATTACATCTTCTCCTTGTGCCTTTATCCTTAATTAGAAACATGAATAATGCCACATAGAGCTAGCTTACCCTACTACCAGAACTACCGAAAATGATAGCCCATATAGCCAATTCTCACATTCATTAATCATTTTCATCACTTGCCGGTACCTAGGTCTCACTAAGACTCTAAATTACAACAACCATCTCAGTAATAGAGATCAATTAGGTCATGACTAACCTCAGCATAAACCTCTTAATCTTTATTCATCATTCATTCGTTTTATTCACTTTCTTCATATTTATAGATCATGCAATAATTAACTTCTTTCAATAGCATTAGATAACAATGTCACAGAATCGAATTTTTGAAGACAAAATACTTAATTAATTCATCAACGTCACTCACTTTAATAATCCCAACATTCTTTGATTAATAAAATCCTTTCATATTATCCACGTATAGTTTGAATACAATTTTCTAATACCAAGTTCTATAAACAACTTAATAAAAAAAATTCATTAGAACCTCAATTCAATCTCATATTCGCATTTTAATTCAATCATCAATCACTTCAACTATTTTTCTAAGTCACCAAAGTCGTATTCAAGATATTTTATAAAAGTGTTCAATTTCAACAACCAATTTACTTAACCCATTTATATTTCTCATTTTAAGATTATTTCATAACTCATTAGCATGAATGTAATTTTTATACACCCAAACATATACCCAAAACAGTGAAAAATTAATTTTAATTGCTCAATTAATATTAGGAAATATTTATATAATTTTCTGAAATTTTAAAACTCAAAAAAAAAAAAAACTAAAAACCAAAAAATCAAAAAGTGCACAATATATGCATACACAAATTTGAACCCCAGACCCAGAGCTGCGCCGCCACGTGTCAGCGCCACGCGCGTCGTCGCCCGCGCTAGCCACTAAGGCCAAGTGGGTCTTCTGATATAGTATATGTTTAAATCTCACTTATCTCAACTCTCTGATTTTTCCTATATTTTAATTTATTCAACTCTTTTTTATTTCTACTCTTTACTTCAATTTAATACTACTATTTCATAACTATAGATCTCCAGAATTGTTGTTTTACTGACTTTACTCATATTAATGAAGAATTAAACCCACTTTTCCCAAATTAATCATTTCTTTCTCTTGAAGGAATTGCAAACACAAAAATACAACTAGATAATTGTTCTACCAACATTAATGTATCTTTTCTTTTGTTCTACTTTAACCACTTCCTTCCCCCCCAAAATGTTTTCCCTAATTTTTCCTTATTATATATCTACATTTCATACACATTTTAAACCAATTTGTAAGAGACACAAAATTTCATGTATTTTAATCAAATTGATTGTTTATGTCTAACAACTCTACACATGCCTCTAATTAATTTTTCTCAATCATAATCTACCAATTAAATAATGTAACTTATCATTAACATACAATGAATTTTATAATTTTCTACCTTTAGCAATCTTTATTAGTACAACATGCATCAAATTAACTTGTAGAACTCATTAAACTAGCAAAATAATTCACAAAACACCTAAATATGCTTACTACATTATCTAGAAAGTAAGAATAGACACCCACCTCTTAAAATAATTCCTAGTAGCAAAAGCCCCTCAAAACTCCAAAAATCTCACCAAAAGCCAAAAAATGTTCCCTTCCCGAAACCACCGCATGCACAGCAAAGCCACCGAAATTCTACAGCCTAGACCCTGTTTGGTTTTTGATTTAATTGTGTTGTGAATGGTTTTAGGGTGGGGGTATTTATAGGATTAAGTATATGTAGTTATATTAACTACTCACCCACTAATCGAGCCACTAACCCACTCCTCTCTCTCCACTCTTCCCATGCAGTCGGCCACCTCTCTTCATGCACAAACACGTTCACGTGCTACACACATGCACACCTTCTCATCTAATTTAATATTTGTTATTTATTACTTGTTACTAGTTTGTTACATGACATGTATGGTTGTATTTTCCTTTCTCTTTAATTGTGTATTTAATATAGGATTTAATTATGGGCTTTACTTTCCTAGTGGACTTAAATTAATCTTTTAGGCCTATGGGCTTAGATTATGGAGGAATAATAAAATGAGACAAAATAAATAAGAGATTTTTTTTTGCATAACTATGAAAAATTTCAGAACAAAAAAATAAAATAAAATTACACGTGCGTTGCACGTGCAAAAATGAAAAAAAATGTATTTTATTCTAAAATTTCTCCGAGATGTTACAATACATGTTTTCATAATATATGCGAGACTGTTGGTATCCCAAAGTCTAGCTAGACCTCTTACAATCGCAAATCTTGCCTGTAAGACCCCGAATGCGCGTTCAACATGTTTTCTTGCAGCTATTTGCATTTTGGCAAAAAAAATTTCTTTTTTTGGGTATCTACGGCCGAGTATGTTATGACTATAGTAGCTAACGGTAGGTACATACCATTCGCTAAATAGTACCCTATGTTGTCGTTGTGATTGTTAATAACAAAATTTGCCGGCGGTGCACAACCATCAAGAATATTATAAAATTTTGTGGAACGGTTAAATACGGTAAGATCATTATTACATCTTGACATTACAAAGAATGAATGACAGAACCAAAGATCATAAGAATTCAATGCTTCAAGAATAATTGTGGTTCCTGGACGTGCCCTATAGACTGGCCATGCCAGACTGCTGGACAATATTTTCATGCCCAATGCATGCAATCTACACTACCTAACATTTCAAGAAAACTCAGAGATTTGTTTTCTTCGAGGAGTCTTTCAAGATCATCGCCGGTTGGATTTCTAAGATATTGAGGTTCAAATATGTTAACAGTTGTTACACAAAACCGACGAAGTGTCTTCAAAATAGTACATTCTCCGATTCTAACGTACTCGTCAACCGCATCAGCAGAAGATCCATATGCCAAACACCGTATTGCCGTGGTGATTTTTTGATGTGGAGAAAAACAAAGAGATTTTGTTGCAACTTGTCGCTGAAGAAAATATTGATCGTAAGAAACAATAGCTTCTAATATATGATTGAATAATACCCGACACATGGAATCGATCACGGAACAAAGAGCCATCATAAATGGGATTTTCGAAAAAACAATCCCTTCTAAGACGTCTGTCACCATCTTTTTTTCACGATGAATATATCGGCGGTGACTTGCATGTTGGCTTTGTTGAACAACCAGGGAAACATTTGCGTACGGTTATTTACAAATCTTGCAATACTTTCCTGATGCTTGTATTCTTCGTCTGATGAAGTCGAGGAAGAAAAGGAAGTAAAAAGGTCCATTAGAGAAATTTAGAGAAGTGAGTGTGTTTGCTCTTGGAGAAGAATAGTGGGTTTTGTTGAATGTACTCCGATTTGAACGGGAGAGGGCATGTTATATAGATTGATCTTTTCTTACTGTGACTTCACATTCAAAACAGTAAGAGAAAGTGAAACTAAAATGGGTACAGTGAGTTGAAGTGAGTAAAGTGAGTGAATAAAGCACATGTGAAATGAGTGGGTTTGAATAAACAAAAAATAGGGTTGTATAGTGGGTTTGATTTAATGTGTTGTGAGTTAAAGTGAGTGAAGTGAGTGAATAAAGCGAAAGTGAAGTGAGTGGGTTTGAATAAACCAAAAATAGGGTTGTATAGTGGGTTTGATTTAATGTGTCATGAGTTGAAGCGAGTGAACTGAGTGAATAAAGCGAAAGTGAAGTGAATGAGTTTGAATAAACCAAAAATGTTATGGGTTTGATTCAATGTTTGAACACAAGCAAAAAAAAATGGCCCCACAAAAATTATTAATGCAAGGAAGTTAGGAATACAGACTTTAAGTACAAGCTAAAATTACAATAACAAGCCATTCTAAAATACATGATATAATTTCACAATAGCTGGTCATCATCTTCCAGTTGTGTACATGACACAATTTCTTGTGTGAGATTCGACGTCTCGGTACTGCTATAGTCAATATTACTATGCATCACCACTACCGTGAAGTTGATGGTCGGTCCCCAAATACAAATTTCCTATGAGCAATAACTTGAGTGGGAACAATGTCTCTCAATACTGTTTTTGAAATAATGATACGTCGTAGTTGAGCTTCAGTATTAGTCAGTTCCTGACAACGTCAATATAACTCATCCTGTTACACGAATTATTAATGCAGCTAAAATCAAATAATAATTTAATGAATGTGTTACGCCCCGCTTCCCAAAAATACGGAATACGAGCACGTAACAATGGCCCAGCAAATGATTTTCATCATCCATAAGCTGTTTATGAATCTTTACAATATCTCACAAAATAATCAGATTCGGAAGCAAAAGAATCAACCAATATGCACATATGAACCAAAAATACCAACAAGAATACTTGAAACTAAATACATTAATCTCAAATAGTCATAATCTGAATAAAACAAATATGCTGGGTCACATTGCCCAAATACAAATAAATCCAAGTACAAGAATACAATATTGTTCAAAGCATGAAAACAAAAAATAATGATAACAAGACTCCAGCAACTAGTATGTCATGTCACCAATACTATCTGGAACCTGATCTCCAAAATCTGCAATTCAACAATTGTAGGGAAGAGAAAAAGAAAAAATAAATATCCGTCAATTGCAAGTTACGGGCCACTTATAATGTAGGATACAAGTACATGGAAAAACTAACTAATAACATGGAATAAGCATGATATCAAAATAAACAACTAGCATAGTAATGTGATCAAGTATCATGTAGCATATATCAAGAGTCAAGTAAACAAGTATCATGTAAACTTGTGTCATGTATCGGGTATCAAGTAACCAAGTGTCACGTATCGAGTCTCATGTATCAAGTTCAAGTTTCAAGTTCAAGCAAGCATTTATCATATTCAAGTATCATGTTCAAGTCTTGTAGTGATTACTACCTAGGTAGCACTTCAAGCATCCCATACTGCATGGTTGCTACAACAAATAGTTTCGCTTTAGATTTCATAGTGGACCATAGTGAGCAGTATACTCGGGGACAAGTAATCCAAAACATATACCGAATTCCAAATTAACCAAATCATATACCAAATTCCAAATAATCCAAATCATATACCAAATTCCAAATGTGGAAAACACGGGCCCACTTCTGAGTACACGTTTCTAAATTATCCACTATTAAATATTTTCCTTAAACCCCGGCTTGATCATTTATTATTATAATCAAGCATGCATGTATGTGTCGCAAAACAAAGCAGGAATAACAGGATATAAACATGTATCAGGTTCAGGGTGCAAGATAAACAAGTACAGGTACACGATAACACATAACAAGGTAAAATAACTAGTTTTCTAATTCAAGACAGCAAGACAGTGTTGTACAAAAACAGTGATTCTTGCTACTACAAACATCCAAATCTGGATCCGTTAAAGAATCTGAAAATAGACTTCCACACGAATCGAGAGAATATAAATAAGTCATATAGTGTTTCACAAAATCACAACTCAAAACCGAATCTAAACCAAGAAATGTGCTCAGCCAGAAATCAGTAATTCAAGCACAGGAAAACAGCAAGAAATCATCATAATAAATTCCAGGGAAAAATTAGGGTATTCCCCTATATGTCTAGCATCAAAATATAAAGTTTCATAATATTCCAGTAAAATTAGTTTAATCAACCAAAATTTGAAAACATCACGATACAGTAGTTTGCAAATCTGGAATTTCCAACACTGCTGTACGAAAACTGAAATATCTCGCAAGCCGTGAAACGAAATCCAAATCCGCCAAAGGGAGATGGAAATAGACAAAATATATTACCTTTCATATTTCACGAATATTTTTCATACAGTAAAAAGAATTAGGGTGAAATACGCTTCTTTACAGAACAGCGAGTAAAATACAGCAAGTATGACTTTTGTAAATATGCATGAAACCACATATAAAACTCATCAATAAAATCTACCAAAATTCTGGGTAATCTGTAGATAGGTATAGAAAAACTGACCAAAGTTTTGGATCAAAATAATATATGTGGCATAGTTATTAAAATGATTTAGTCATCAAGAATACCAAGAAATGAAATCTGGAAAAGATCAACACCTTTGTAGTAAAACAGTCATATCTCACACATACGAAAACAAAATCAAGCAAGGTCAGAGGGGTTTGAAAATAGACGAAATTCTCTGAAACTCCTGTTTTATACTGAAATTAAGATTCTGACTTTAATATGGTCTAAAATACAATTCAAAACAGAACATCGACAAAATACAGATTTTCCTCAAAAACCAAAATCAACATCATTCAAACGAAACTTGATCCAAACACATCTAAACCTGAAATCTAGTCTACCAAGTATCCAAACAACATGAAATATGGTAATTAACATATCTAAAGTAAGGCTATCACATGGATCCCAACAAATACCCAAATTCTTACAAAAATTCCACATACATGATCAAATCAAGAACGAGCAAAACCTAAGTTAATTCATGTCCATATTGTGTCGTGAGGCAACTATGGTCAAGTTTTCACAATAGAGACAAAATCCATCAAGAATAACACAAACAAGAGTCATCTCTAGACCCAACTACACTATTGGTGGTATTTTTTGACTTGTATCAAACAAAGGAATTGGAGTACAAGTTACTTGCCTTAACCGAAGATGAAGAACGACGAAAATCAAGAGTAACGGGAATGGATTCCCGACAACGAGCAAAACCCACGAACGAAAATCCACGAACTAATGAATCCAAGCAAACTTGAGCGAAAATCTCCACACGAACAAACTCCACCAAAAGAGAGATGATCCAAGAGGGATGATGACAATAGTGGCTTACGGCCACAAGAGAACACCAAGGGGGAGAGACTAGAGTGGTATATGGTGGTGTAGGAGGTCGGATGGATGAGTGGATGGAGTACGGCCAAATGGAGGGGGGTCTCAGCCTGGGGGGTGGGCGTCGGGTGTGTACGGCACCGCCAAAGGGGGGGAAAGAGATAGGGGGGGTAAGCCGGGTGCTAGGGTGTAGGGTTTAGATGTTAGGGTTAAGGTTCGAGGTTAGGGATATATATATATATATATATATAGAGAGAGAGAGAGAGAGAGAGAGAGCGAGAGAGAGAGAGAGAGAGAGAGAGAGAGAGAGAGAGAGAGAGGATTAGGGTGATTGGGTAATTGGGTTGTGGGTAGATTAGGAGTAGTAATAGGACTAATTAATGGGTATTGATAAGGATTAATTGCATAGGATTCAAAATAGGGTAAGTTTTAAATTAGCTTTGGCAAATCTATTAGGGATCAACAATAGGATTGAGAATAGGATTAAGGTTTTAAAATTAAGTAGGAAAATTAAATAACAAATAAAAATATTGTTTACAAAAAATGTAATTCGCATTACAAAATAGTATTTATTTAAAATAGATACAATATAATTAGCACATAGAAATGGATTTTCCATAACTCGCCAAAATTAGTAATAATAATAACAATAATAACAATAATAATAATAAGAGAGATAATGACAAAACTAGGAATTGTACTTCAATATAAAATTATAGAAAATAGTTACAATTTAAAATTATTGATCGAAAACAGATTTTAATAGGAGATCCAAGAATACATTTTGACAAAAGAATTTAAAAGCAGAAAAACTAATTTAGAAAAATTTTAAATACAGAGAAATACACTGAAAATACGGATTTGGGGAAACAAGGGTTACAGACTGTAGTAAAGATATATAAACTATAACTATATACTCACATAGGATAGTACTCCGCACGGCTCAAACTGGAAAGATTCATGCGGGAAACTCCTTGTAACTGTACTGCCATTAAAAAGAGGAAATTCCACTACCAACTCGTCATGCCTGGCAGGCCTTTCAAGTGGGGGTTGTGTTGTATACTCGGTCAGTGCCCAAAATGGGGGAGATGGAAAGGGCAACTAAGCAATCAGACAACTAATGCTAGCTGGTCCTATGAAATCTATATTTGCTGCATGCGAGAGTGCCGACATGATATATCGTAGCCCAATACCGATCGTATAAATTATGGTGTACATGATGGACCAGTTGAGTAGCGTTAATAGGTAGACATATATTTTGCAGCAGTATTCGAGACATAACAGGAGGTGGGTTTCATAGAATAGCAATAATCCTATTCATTTGGTGATAACAATGATCACTAAGATACCATACACCCTGTATCATATATTTACTTTAGTACACATATGAACGTTATAATTAGGAAAGTAACAATTAAATGAAGATACGAATGTGGACTATTAACCTGTTCGCAAAATTGGAAAACAACTGTGACGAGACATGATGTTCGCAAGCCAAATATCATGCTCGTCCCCATATGAAAATCCCAAATAGATGTCGATGTCTGCATCTCCCATTGATATATGGTGACATAGATATTGTACCTAACTTGATTCGTTCTTCACGTCTCCAATTCTTTGTGATTCCAACGTGTAATTTTGGGCCGTTTTTCGGCGGCCACTAAGGTGTTCGCGAGATTATCCGCTGGTGCACTTATTGAAACACATATATGTATGTATTCATAAGCCCAATACTGAAAATTATACAGCAGTGCCAGTGTTGGACTACGTCAATCATATGTGCCCACTTTAGTAAAATCTTCAAGTGCTGCAAGACAACCACATCTGACAATTGAATCAACATTGGAGAAAAAGAAACTTACCGAGGAAGAATATAAAGAATGCTCGTGCAACCGTCACAGCTTTAGTATTATCAACTTTAGCTACCTCGATCATACTGCTATGAAAATACTTCTTCAGGAATGAACATCGTATTCCCTGAGACTTCCATTCAGATTCAGTCTTTTCAGGAAAGAAACGGGCCTGAAATAATTCGAAGGGGTACTCCTCGTCTTACACAGAGTTATTTCACCGATTCCAGTGGATAACCCCATTAGCATTGCCCAATCAAAAATGGTGAATCCCAACTCACCGCACGATAGTTGAAATGTGTGGATAGTGTCCCACAATCTCTCAACCAAGGCTTTCACAAGTCATTGAGATGACTTCTCCGTATTAATTGTGAAAAAACGATGACATCTCGCATTATCGATTAATTGCTTCACTAGTGAGACACAGAAGCATCACTCGTATGCTTTGATTGGATCATTCCATTCTCCCCTAAATGTATAAAATCCACCATAAGAATGCTTGGTAATATGCCTACAAATATGTTGGCGATTGTCGAATACCCGTTTTCACATTGTTGGATCGCTAAAATCCATATCTGGAGTCTTTGATTCAGCTTCTATCCTTGTCTTGCTATGATCCGACCGGCTTGATTTTTTGATTTTAACCTACCAATAAATCTTCGAATCGACCTAGCTGTTTAGCATGGCTATTTGGAGAAGGAATTGAAACAAGGGAAGGTGATTTAAGTAGTTAGAGGAGTGAAGAGCAGATTGTGTGAAGAATGGGGGAAAATTGGTGTGAATATATAGGAAGAGAAAGAAATATAGTGTAAAGGGCAAATTTGGAAAAAAAATTACAAAAGAAATGGACGAAACATGATGCTTCGTCCCTACCCAATGTTTTTTAAATTTTAATCAAAAAAACTATAGGCCAAAAATCTTCGGTTTGCAATTTTTGGACGAAATATCATCTTCCGCCCGATATTTTTTTTATTAAAGAAAAAAAATAAAGCAACAGAAGAACATCTTCCTTCCCTTTTAAAAAATAAAAAATAATAACCCAAAATTTGGGTTAAACGACTGCGACAACAAACTCAAATTCCAATTTCTCAAACGCCAAATAGCCAAAATTTAAGTAGCAACGACTATAGATGCTCTAAGAGGATGTAGATCAAAGTGGGAAAGTACCTTGCTCGCAATAGCTCATTTGAAGATGCTAAGATGATGTAGATCAAAGGGAAAGTATGGAACTTGTCAGAAGATAAGAGATCATCCCGTCGACAACCTACAATGATAGTTGCATGAAGCTGCGAACGACATCTATAGTAACAGATCATGCTTCATCTCACCTCAAGCATGAAACATATCAATGAAATAAAAGCCAAACAAAATTTCAGCAAAAGAACAGCAAGAAAAAAAACCCGAAAGATAATCCAACTCGGAATCACTTGTAGTGCAATTGAACAATGAGTGTAATGCCCCGATTCCAAATACATGTAATTCGTAGCACAAACATAATCTTTCACTTCAACTTCGTACAAAAAGACAAGGAATTTAAAACTTTTCTATTTACAACATCATTGTTTACATTAGCACAGCGGAAACAAATCAGTACAGTACATATATGACAATGAAAGCTCTTCAATCTTGTGACATCTCTGACAGTGTCTTCAAATCCAGGCCAAGACCAATCCTGCAACTAGAAAGCTGTGGGCACGTCAGTTGCATACAACTGACGCAATGCTATAATACAATAATTCTTCTACTTTAGCAAATGCAAACTTGAATGCGAAACAAAATATGAGAAGTGACTATCCTAAACTTGTCAGTGTATGATATGACTTAATACCTAATGCATACATTACACTATCATGTCACTAATGCATACTTGTTCGGATTCTATACATCTCATACTACATAGGTTTGAGGGCAAGCCCTTAACGTGCTCCTCAATACAGGGTTCAATCTCTCACCATGAAAATCCTACTACAGTAACAAAAGCAAGGTTTAGACATTCCACAAGTACGAATTCCAGTGCCAGAATCCACCGCCCGACTCTGCAGAATCCTCGTCGTGTGAACATCCCGCAAGTGCCGCTCTAGCCTTAGAATATGTTAGAGATCTGCCTCCTATCCGCCTGACTATTCATGATCCCGGAATTCACCGTCCGATCAATCATAATCCCGAATTTAATTAAAGCCTGTCTCGCTCCGTAAGCAACCACAGTCCCAGAATCCACCATCCGACTGGGTCTATAGTTCCGGAATCCACTGCCCGACTATATAGAAACACCCCACTTACGTTTGCCCAAGTTTTATCACATCTTCTTTTCTAGTGTTTGTCCTTAATTCAATTATAATTATCACAACCTAGAGCTAACTTACCCTACCGGACTTAAATCAACACACGAGAACATTAGCCCACACTGACAATTTCACAAACTTTCATAATCACAAATTTGCTGGTACCATGGGTCTCGCTGAGCCTCTAAAATCCACACATTCCAAAATATTTACAATATTTCCAGGTTATCCATAACCTTTTTTATCATCAATACAAATTTCATTCATTCATATACTTAATTCAACTCTTGTCCATTCAGTCCAACTAGTCATTCTCAAATAACTAGATAACACTTCCCAAAATGTTATAATAGGACTTCAACAGTCTCAATTCAATCAACATCATCTTGTTCTAATATTTCAATTCAAATCTCCAAAACCCGTACTAAAATCAATTATTCAAACCTGGGATTTAATCCAAAACAATTGTACTAATTTCCATCAAATATTAATTCTTCAAAATACCGATATCCTTTAAAATCATCTTTATTCAAATTCTTCAAATCCAATCACTAAATATGTGTTTAATCCTTTATCTAAGTGGAAAAATTAACCCAAAAATATTTGTACAAATTACCATCAAAATTTTTCCCCAAAAAAATTAATTTATATTTTCAATATACTCAAAAACAGTAAATACTACCAAATTCGAGCTCACAAAGACTCAAACCTACAATCTCAAAGATCCTAAGCTAGATGCACTAACTAATAATCCAAGATTATTTCTTTATCAACTTCGATTCAAGGTAACAACATATATATATAATCCACTATTTGAATGTTCAACTAGAGACAGCAACCCAATGGTATTGTAAAAATCATATAAATTCTAATACTACTCCAAAAATAGATTTCTTAATTTCATAGGAAACATAAATGAGTCTACTACAATTTTGTAGTTAAGATCATCTAAATTCATCCTCAATTACTTTGTCTAAATTCATTTGCAAAACAGTAGGTTCAAAATCCAAAAACTGCAGCTCATACTACTTGTAAAAATCACAGAAAATTCTATGCTTCATGAAATTTTGTGTTCTTTAGCTTAAATTAAAGGTATAAAAGTATAATATAACTTTTTAGTTATAAGTTTCTCCAAAATATTGTGTCTATAACCCTGAATTCTTCGAAATCTACAGTCGGGTCAAAATTTTAAACAGACTACCACTTGTTCAATCTTGTAAAATTCATTATAAATTCTATTCTTCATGTAAAATTTATTTCATAGACTCTAAAGAAAGGTTATAGAGTCTACTTCAACTTCTTAGTTTTGACCTTTCTCAAAATATTGAATCTAAGATGCCGAAATGATCAAAATCCGAAATGTATACAAATTTCTAGCAGCTAGCAAAACTATCAACCAGTCCTAAGTTTGAATTTTATTAAAATAGTAAATGACATCCAAATATTATGAAATTTTAGGGAGATATTAAAATATACGAGATGCTCATAGCTCTATATTCCATCTAGTTTAATAGATATGATTTTCTGAAGTGCAACTAAAACTTAAAACAGAAACTTATGAAAATGCCCCAATAATTTCACACATTTAACCAACAACGCATAATCTAAACATGAATACTCAATCTATATAAGTTATCATGCATCTAATAATTCACACATATATATTCTACAATCTAGCTATCTACTAATAAAATTATATGAGAAAGTTGGAGAAACACACACCTCAAAAGACCTCCAAGTAGATGAACCTTTTAGCAAAAGCTCCAAGAGACACTATAAGCACAACCCGCAAGCCTCTATGCTAACCCCGAAAACCAAAAAAATAGCAAGTCCCCTCTCTTGAGTCTCTCTTTTGTTTGATTTATTTTTGTATTCATTTGGGGTTAGGATAGTGTGTATTTATATGGGAGTTTGGGAGTAGTTTTAGCAACTAACCACCCCACTAACCCACTCACACACCCCCACACCCACTCACTCACACCACTCACAAACCCAATCACCCTCATTCTCTCCTATATGCGGTCATTTTTGAAAGATTGCACGTGCGCACGTGTGCACGTGTTTGGTACACTTTCTCATTTTATTCTCACTTTTATTATTTTATTTTATTTTAAATTCTTTTTTTTTAATAAATACTCATATTAAATTTAGTATAATTATCCTAGTGAAATTTTTAGTGCACAATTTTGTAATAAAATAGCACAATTTGCACGTGCATAAAGAGAAATACGTGTAAAGCACGTGCTAATAAATATTTATCAAATAAATTTGAGAAAATAAAAAATGTCTATAAAAATAAAAATAGAAAATATGTACAGTACGTTTCATTAATTCTATATATGTATACAATAATATAATCAATGCGTACATAGAAAACACGTGCACCGCACGTATAAAATATATTTGAGTCAAAATAGGAGAAAAAATAAATTTCAATTTATGTAATGAATTCGAACAAGTTATAAAATAAATAATTGAACACGTAGACAATTTTATAATATTACACGTAAAGGTAGAATATACGTAATCGACACGTATATTGAAAGCACGTGCAATGCACGTAAAAATACAAAGATTAAAATAAATGTTTAAGTTGGCTCAGAATAGTATAAAAATGAATTTTAAGAAGATGGAAAATGTATAAATAATTACAATGCATAAATACTTAGGAAATTTATATAAATACGTTATGGATATTACTCGTAATAGTACAAAATACATGCGCGTAACACCCGTGTGCAAAATTGTTATAACTCAATTTTGTGGGGTGTTACAGTCTCCCCCCCCCCCCCCCCCCAAACGGTTCTTTCCTCAAACTTATTAGGGTAAAAGTTGTATCTTATACACACCGAAGAAAAAATATTATTGTATATAGAAAAATTACCAATACCAAGAAAAAAAATGTAGTATGTATTGTGGTAAATAAAGAAACTTATATAAGGAAACTATGAGTATAAGGTTAATAAGAGTGAAACAAGAAAAAGTAGAAAAATAGTAGAAAAGAAATGTGCCCATGAAAGGTAATATAGATTGAAAGAAATTATCATACAAAATAATATTAGATGAAACATTAGATAATAAAGTATAAAGGAAATACAAATTAAGTTATCTATTATGAAAGAAATTGGAAAGAATAAAGAGAAGCATAGTCAAATCGATACTTTAATAAACTATTAATAGGCTTATTAAGCAAAATTTAAGTAATAAACGGTAGAATGATTAAAATCACAAACTGAACTAATACTATATATTACGAAATATCCGTTGGATAAAAATCTAAAAATATATTAGGGTTAAATTTTAGTTTAAATAATAAAGAATATAATATAAGTATAATAATAAAAATTATAATGATGTGTATATCGTAAAATTTTCATTTGTAAAAGTTACATAATAATTTGATAGAATAATAATTAGTATATATCAAATTATTTATAAATTGTCAAATGTAACAAAACATCCATATATAATATTTTATACACAAATAGGCATAAAAACTGTATGAAGAAACATAATAGTGTAAATCATAAGCAATCGGAGAAACAAAAGTAAAAGTTCAAGACATTATTGAAATAATATATAATATCAATTTCATAGAAATAAAATGTAAATAGTAAATAAAAGTATAAATAATAAAAGCCATATTACATGAGTAGCAACCGAATATAAGATGAGTTAGCAATAAAATAAAAATAAGGTGAAGTGGTATAAAAAAACTCTAGAATGCTAACACATGTAAAGATAAAGTATATATACAAAATAATAATAAGAAGATAGCAAAACAGTTAATAGTAAGCAATAATAATTTATGATGAAAAATAAAATAACGCATATAGGATAGATATAGAAACAAGTATAAGTAATAATGTAAGCCCTATTTTCGGATTTTATTGTAATTAATTTATTTTCTTTTGATTATTGTATTTGGATTCCTTTATTATATTACATTTTGTCTTTTCGTGGGTTCTTTTATTCTCTCTTGATCCATCTGTATTCTTTTGTTTGGATTCTGTTCTCTTTGCAATTTTGCTCTGTCTATTGTGAGCCTGATTTGTTCTCCTTTGTGTTCGTCTCATCTCATTGCATTTATTTTTCTCATTTTGGATCCAAAACCGATACCCAGAACCCACATAATCTCAACCCAAAACTTTAATTCTTGATCCCTATATATATATATACCCTATTTATTTAACCCTAAATATACCCCCCCCCCCTCCTTGTCGAGGTTGAAGGAGGTACCCGATTGGTTGATTTTGCCGTTCTGTGTTTTGGCACATCGGATCCCCTATTGTTGTTCTGTGTTCGGGTTGATCCGGTGTGGAGTTCACCGAGAGCTACTGTTGTTGTTGCTTTGTTTGCTTAGGTTTCTTCGCACGTGTTTTTGAAACTTTCGCCCGGAATTCTGATCCCGTTATTCTTATTATTTGAACCTGCAATATAACAGGCA
Organism: Hemerocallis citrina; assembly: GCA_017893485.1. Taxonomy (NCBI): domain Eukaryota; kingdom Viridiplantae; phylum Streptophyta; class Magnoliopsida; order Asparagales; family Asphodelaceae; genus Hemerocallis; species Hemerocallis citrina. The sequence continues at coordinate 271,130,549 of CM030361.1, read as the reverse complement.
AGTCTCTTCTTGAACTAGCATTTTATTCTGTTCAAGTTTATTTGATCTCTGCAAGTAGATCCAGTCCCATTTGTTATCATACTGCTTTGACAATTCTGTTAAGTTTATCGAGGGTTTACACGAGCTAACCCTACATACTCTTAACATCGTGCACTCTCTTTGATCTAAAACTTAGTCCTTATTGTTTCATGCATATGTACATTTAAATAACTAGATTCATGCATAGGACTACTTGACAAGTTGGACATGTTCAATTGTATGTGCTAGACTGAAGTTGATCGATGAATTGATACCATGCCTGTGATAATTGTATCTTAAACCTTAGAAATTGCATGTTGACACCTAGGATTCACTTTGATTATCAATTTGCATGCTATATGTGATCATATGATTTATTTATTTGCCTATTCATGTTAAGACAATTTTCTGAATTGTTAGTTGTTTACTTTGAATCAAGTTTTCATCCATGATAATTTCATGATTTGAATTTCCTTTACAAACATGAATTTTTAGCCTCTGATGTCTAGTTTAACATCCTTTTAACGGATCTAAGTTCTGATGTGTAATTTGCCAGATATCAACATTTTAATACATCCATGTTAGAAATTCCAGACTCACAATTTCATGTATATCCTGTTGTTCTATATTTTATTGGACCCTGTTAATAGTAATAGAAAAATCTGAAATAAATTAGGCTGGTTCTATACATGTATAGGTATCACCTAGAATTTTTATAGATTTTATTAATGAGATCTATGACCTGAAATAAATAGTTGAACACAACCTACTGCATGCTGCCTGAACATAAAACCTGAATAGAATAGAGTTTTCAACCTAGTTCCTATATCTTTATATGCCTTAATTATATTCACTAGAACCGTGTGGAAGTCTACTTTCTAGGCCTTCCGGAGGATTCAGATTTGCTATCTTGTAGTGACCATAACCTGTATTTTAGTACAGTAAGGTCATGCTATCCTGATTATGTGAATTGTGCTTATTTGATGTGTTTGCCTCATGCTTTGTTTGTAGCGCATAGAATTAGTCACACTTAGTATTATACAACATTGACACCCTCTTGCATGCTCACATAGGATTAAAATGAGTTAATAAAAGCCAGGGTATCTTGGGTAGACTTAGTAGTGAACGATCGGAAACTGTACTTGGTCGGGCCCTACTGCCGGACTTGTACTGACCTGTACTGATGGCCATAAAATACTGCCTGATAATTACTGTCCTTGAACATGAAATACTGATTACTAGGCCGAGTACACGGACCGAAAACTCATCATCAGTCTAAAGCGTACACTGTGTATTTGCGCCGAACCTGTGGAATGGGATGCAGTAGTACGTGTACTAGGTAGACTAATAAAACGATTAATAACCTGCATTTCCTACTTGGTCCTGACATCACTCATTACATGCGTGATTTACTGTAGGCCTTTGATATTTTGCCTGTCTTGTTTCGTTCCTTGTCTTTGACCATGTCCTTATTCTTTGATATTCATGCTTTCTTTTATCCTTTGTTTCCTCTACTAGCTGCTCACGACTTGCTCTAAGGGTACTCTTTTCTTTCTTTTTAGATCAAGATTTTACAGGTACTGAAGGATTTATTCCCGAAGGAATTGGTGAGCAACGTTTCTAAAGATGGAACCAGTCTACGCTGCTTAGATTTATTTGCTGCTAGTTTTATTTTCTTGAACATTGTTATGACTTGTACTTTGTTTTTGGGCTTTATGACCCAGAGTTTGTTTTGATCCCAGATGTTGGATATTTATATTGTTGGATTATTTCATCTATTATTGGAATTTATCTTTGATTCATGTGGTTATATTTCTAGTGTGGTTGTACTTTGTTGTTCTTATTGCTGAGTTAGTCTGGTACAACTTAGGGATGGTGTTTACATCATTCGCTGGGCCTGCGTTACGCACTCGTGTTCCATATTTTGGGAAGCGGGGCGTGACAAATAAGCTAATTAATTAAATTTTTATATAAGTATAACTGTATTATAAATAATAAAGTTGAAGTAGTATAGGCTAAGGTTTAAAACATTTTAAAATAGTATAAATTAGTACAAAAGAATGGAATAGTGGTAAGTAATGTGTGTGTGTGTGTGTGTGTGTGTGTGTGTATATATATATATATATATATATAATTGGGGTTATTAAAGTAGAAAATTTCCTTTTTTGTGGGTTTGCCTCATTGAGGTCCAATTGCAGGCTTGCCTCCTTGACATCAAGTTGCAGATTTGCTCCCACGACATCCGGTTGCAGTTTGCCTTCTGAACATTCGGTTGCAGATTTTGCCTCCCTGACATCCAGTTGCAAGTTTTCCTCAATTGACGTCTAGTTACAGATTTGCCCTCTCGACACCAGGTTGCACCAAAATGGTAAATGGAATGATGAAATCTTCTATATGTACTTGGGTATTGAATGCTTAATAAAGTATGATGTCATGTTTTGAAATTTGTAATATAAAAATAGGTGTAAAAAAATTGGGATAGTAAGAGAAGGAAATGAAGTAGAAAATTACAACGATAAAATATTAAAATATAAGTATAGATTTTAAATATCGAATATATAAATTTAGTAGTAATGAAAAAGATTTATAACATTAAGACAAAAATAGAATAAAATATATGCATGAGCTTCAAAACAAATGCGAATGAGAACAATAATTATGTAGTGTAGTAAATTAGGATAATAAACACAAATAATTATATATATAAAAAATATAGTATTGTAGTAATTGGATAAGTGTAAAATGATATTTATAGTAAGTATGGTGAAATATATGATGTACATAGTAATCAGTGGAAAGTATATGTAGTAACCAAGAATGTAAAAATATAAATAGTGAATGCACATAGTACGTTTGAGAAGTATAAAGCGGAAAAATTAATAAGTAGCTATTAATAGTGAAAAGTAAATATAACAAAACAAAGTAGCGAATAATATGTAACAACGATAGTATCAAATATAGACTATAAAACAAAAATAGTAGGAAAATAAGATTTATAATGTGTAGAAGTATGTCATATTTATATACGTAAAATAATACAATCTTGTTAAAAATATACTGAAATGATTAAGACAACGTAAAATAATGAAAAAATTATAGCATCGTAAAATCAAAGCATATATAAAATGAAAGTAAATATGCAAAAATCAAAACTTGAAATATCATAGAAATAATAATAACTAATGATTTAATAATTAGTAGTTAAAACTAATAAAATATGTAGAAATAGTAGCAAAATAAATGAGTAAAAATAAAACACATAAAAATACGGACAAAAATTTAAGAATGAAAAATAAGTAAAACATAATTAAAAGATTAAAACTAAGGAATGTAGATAAAATAATAAATATCGAAGTGAATTAATAGTAAAAGAAAAAAAATTATTTGAAAAATATTAAGCGTTAAAGATGAAAAAGTGCTACGAGGAAAGTCCACGAAGAAAATTAAAGAGAAAAGTTAGTCGATGTATAAGGTATTATGAATGTAGGTTCAAACCAACCATAACACTCGCGATACAAGAGAAAACATGTTCGCAAACAATATCATATCAATTTATACGAGGAGAGTATCATGAATGCAAGTCAATAACTACATCATTCATGACTCCAAACTGACACTCACACTCTAATGTGTTTTGCTGATAATTTTGTACTATTTTTTGAAGTCGGCTCTAATAACACTCTGTAATGCCCCGAATTCCAAATACATGTAATTCGTAGTACAAATATAATCTTTTTACTACAACTTTGTACAAAAATACAGGGAATTTAACATTTTTCCAATTGCAACATCATACTTTACATTAGCACAGTAGAAATATATTAGTACATTACATATATGACAATGAAAGCTCTTCAATCTTGTGACATCTCTCACAATGTCTTCAAATCCAGGCAAACACCAATTCTGCAACTAGAAAATTGTGGGCACGTCAGTTGCATACAACTGACGCAATGCTATAATACAACGATTTCTCTACTTTAGCAAACACAAACTTGAATGCGAAACAAAATATGAGAAGTGACTATCTTAAATATGTCAGTATATGATATGACTTAATGTATAATTTAGACATTACACTACGATGACACTAATACATACATGTTCGGATTCTATGCATCCCATACTACATAGGTCTGAGGGTAAGCCCTTAACGTGCTCCTCAATATAGGGTTCAATCCCTAGCCATGAAAATCATACTACAGTAATAGAAGTAAGGTTTAGATATTCAACGAGTATGGATTCCAATCCCGAAATCCACCGCCAGACTATACAGAATTCTCGTCGTGCGAACATCCTGCAAAGGCCGCTCTAGACCCGGAATATGTTGGAGATCTGCCTCCTATCCGTCCGACTATTCATGATCCCAGAATTCACCGCCTGATCAATCATAATCCCGAATTTAATTAAGGCTCATCTCGCTCCGCAAGCAACCACGGTCCAGGAGTCCACCTCCCGACTATGTCTATAGTCCTGGAATCTACCGTCCGACTATATAGAAATGCACCACTTACATTTGCCCAGGTTTTATCACATCTTCTTTTCTAGTGTTTGTCCTTAATTTAATTATAGTTATCACAACCTAGAGCTAGCTTACCCTAACAGACTTAAATCAACACACAAGAACATTAGCCCACACTGATAATTTTTCAAACTTTCATAATCACAAATTTGCCGGTACCCTAGGTTTCGCTCAGCCTCTAGAATCCACACATTCCAAAATATTCACAATATTTTCAGGTTATCTATAACCTCTTTTGTAATCAATACAAATTTCATTCATTCTTATACTCAATTCATCTCTTGTCCATTCAATCCAACTAGTCATTCTCAAATAACTAGATAAAACTTCCCAAAATGTTATAATAGGACTTCAACAGTCTCAATTCAATCAAGATTATCTTGTTCTAATATTTCAATTCAAATCTCCAAAACATGAACTAAAATCATTTATTCAAACATGAGATTTAATCCAAAACAATTGTACTAATTTCCATCAAATATTAATTCTCCAAAATACCAATATCCTTTAAAATCATCTTTATTCAAATTCTTCAAATTTAATCACCAAATATGTGTTTAATCCTTTATCTAAGTGGTAAAATTAACCCAAAAATATTTGTACTAATTACCATCAAAATGCTTTCCCAAAAAAATTAATTTATATTTCCAATATACTCAAAAACAGTAAATACTACCAAATTCGAGCTCACCAAGACTCGAACCTACAATCTCAAAGATCTAAAGCCACATGCACTAACCAATAATCTAAGACTATTTCTTTATCAACTTCGATTCACGGTAATATATATATATATATATATATATATATATATATATATATATATAATCCACTATTTGAATGTTCAACTAGAGACAACAACCCAATGACATTGTAAAAATCATATAAATTCCAGCATTATTCAAAAAATAGATTTCTTAATTTCATAGAAAACATAAATGAGTCTACTACAACTTTGTAGTTAAGATCATCTAAATTCATCCCCAATTATTTCGTCTAAATTCATTTGCAAAACAGTATGTTCAAAATCAAAAACTACAGCTCATTCTACTTATAAAAATCACAGAAAATTTTGTGCTTCATGAAACTTTGTGTTATTTAGCTCAAATTAAAGGTATAAAAGTCTATTATAACTTTGTAGTTATAAGTATCTCCAAATATTGTGTCTATAACCCTAAATTCTTTGAAATCTAAAATCGGGTCGAAATGTTATACAGACCGTCACTTGTTCAATCTGGTAAAATTCATTATAAATTCTATTTTTCATGGAAAATTGACTTATTAGACTCTAAAGAAAGGTTAACGAGTCTACTTCAACTTTTTGGTTTTGACATTTCTCAAAATACTGCATCTAAGATGCCGAAATGACCAAAATACGAAATGTATACAAATTTCCAGCAACTAGCCAAACTGCCAACTAGTCCTAAGTTTGGATTTTATTAAAATAGTAAATGAAATCCAAATATTTTGAAGTTTTAAGGAGATGTTCATGACATATACGAAATGCTCATATAAATTTTTTAGCACTATATTCCATCTAGTTTAATAGATATGATTTTTTGAAGTGCAACTAAAACTTAAAACATAAACTTATGAAAATGCCCCCATAATTTCATACCTTTAATCAACAACACATAATCTAAACATGAATACTCAATCTATATAAGTTATATGCATCTAACAATTCACACATATATATCCTACAATCTAGCATTCTACTAATAAAATTATATTAGAAGGTTGGAGGAACACCCAACTCAAAAGACCTCCTAGTAGTTGAACCTCTTAGCAAAAGCTCCAAGAGACTCCATAAGCACAACCTGCAAGCCTCTATGCTAACCCCGAAAGCCAAAAAATAGCAAGTCCCCTCTTATGAGTCTCTCTTTTGTTTGATTTATTTTTTTGTTCATTTGGTGTTAGGATAGATGGTATTTATATGAGAGTTTGGAAGTAGTTTTAGCAACTAACCACCCCACTAACCCACTCACACACCTACACACCCACTCACTCACACCACCCACAAACCCACTCACCCTCATTCTCTCCTACATGCAGTCATTTTTGAAAGAGTGCACATTGCACGTGTGCACGTGTTTTGTACACTTTCTCATTTTATTTTCACTTTTATTATTTTATTCAATTTTTATTTTTATTTTTTTAAATAAATACTCATATTAAATTTAGTATAATTATCCGAGTGAAATTTTTAGTGCACCACTTTGTAATAAAATAGCACAATTTGCACGTGCATAAAAGAAACACGTGTAAAGTACGTACTAATAAATATGCATAAAATAAATTTGAGAAAACGATAAATTTCTATAACAATCGAAATAGAAAATATATAAATACGTTTCAATAATTCTATATATGTATACTACAATATAATCAACGCGTGCATAGAAAATACGTGTACCACACGTGTAAAAAATGTTTTTGTCAGAATAGGAGAAAAACAAATTTAAACATATGAAACGAATTCGAACAAGTTATAAAATAAATAATTGAACACGTAGAAAATTTTATAATATTACACCAAACAGTAGAATATACGTAATGACACGTGTATTGAAAGACGTGCAATTCACATAAAAATACAAAGATTAAAATAAATATTTAAGTTGGCTCAGAATAGGATAAAAATGAATTATGAGAAGACAAAAAATATATAAATAATTGAAATGCAGAAATACATTGGACATTTATATTAAAATACGTTACAAATATTACTCGTAACAGTAAAAAAACATGTGCGTAACACCCGTGTGCAAAATTGTCATAACTCAATTTTGCGCAGTGTTACAGTGAGAGATCACAACGGCGTTAGTTAGGAATGTTAGAAAATTCCTTGATTCTCAATATGGATGCCTATGGCGGAATGCTAAAAACTAAAAAAAAATGTCATTAATAAATAAAACCATAAACTCTAATCTCTAATCTAATCTAATATCCAATCTAATCTAATATTTTAATAGAAGAGTTTAGGTTGTGTAACCAAACAAACACGTGCACCGTACATGCATAACTAATATAAATGAGGTCTGAAGTTCGATGCCAGACAACGTTGAATTTTTTTTATAAAAAATATATTTATAAAGACATGCATCACACGTGTAAATTACTAGTAAGATAAATAAAATCATAATTAGGAAGTGACTCTTACAGTTCCCATTAGGGTTGGCATCCGGGTCGGGTTAACCCGCGACTCGTCCGTGACCTGCTCGCTTCGACCCGAACCGGATTGACACAGTCCGGGTTCGGGTCCAACCTACAAAATTTAGCGGGTTGACCCAGGTCGAGTTTTTACCGAAAGAAACGTGCTCGCCCCGGCCCGAATAACCAGGACCCGCTTCAAACCCGCCCGAACCCGACTCGTGACCCATCGGGTTTTTTGATTTTTTAAAATCTTTTTTTCCTGTAAAATATTGCAAAAAATATATGTATAATATACATATACAATACTGCAAAATATTACATAACATATATTTTGCAGAATATATGTATACTAGGTTTGCCCGTTGACACGTGCCTACGGTACGTCTTCGGAACAGTGCACCTGGTTTGATTATATAAAATAGTTTTGGAGATCCAGCAAATTAATTGAAGCATCAAACATATTATATAAGAAAGCAGTATATCTACCTTTAAGTTCAACCATCGCATTCTTGATCATTAGCTTGAACTGACCTGGAATGCATATAGTTTATTAGAAACACTGCATAAATTTTTTTTTGTAACTTCAGCATCACTTTTAGATGCTTGTAATAGTTATGCAATGACATTATCATATGGGTTTTATATAGCTTACTCTAATCACATAACCACTATGAGCATGTCTAAATATAATGGCAACGCAAGTGCAGGTGTGAAGGTATCTACAATACCAATAATCTAAATATTTGTTTGTCTGAGATTCAGTTTGGAATTGAAATATCTCTTATTATTATTTCAACCAAAATGAAATACATGAAGTTCTAAAAAATCTAAACCAAGCTAATCATTTATTTTATCTCCACTTTGTCTCTGCATTGCACCTTTATAAAAAAAAACCAAAATGGGTAAATAACAAATTTACTTTAGTTGTCTTTCTTGAGTGGAGAGTTTGGACCCTTCACTGGTAAACTCCAGTCATCCCAATTTTATATATCCAAACATATATTAAAATTTCTTATATGTTATGTTATCCATGGTTTCTAATAACCAGTGAATGGAACATTCCACGATAGTATTTTCTCTTGTAGTAAAGAAATTAATGTTGCATATTTATCAAGTTATTTTAGGTTCCTGGTCAGCTTACCTGTCCTGCTATGGTTTGGAAGCCCAAATTGAGGCCACCAAATAATCCATCTCTCACTTGCGTACACCTTAAATCAAAACCAAATAAAAACTCATCACATAAATCACCAAATTAAAATTTTTTAAACCAAAAAATAAAATAATCATACCTCTCTGAACTTAGATCCCATGCACACAAAAAATTCGAGTCAGCAAAAAACTGAGTAATCCCCTGCACACACAAAATTAACAATTAGAATGAGCCAGTTAATGAGATAAAATTAGAGTTGTTGCATCGCATATAGAAGCTCTCAATTTGGTGGAGGGGAGTCGCTGATACGGAGTCGCTTGATATTCGCGTTCGATTTGGTGGAGGAGAGTCACCGATATGGAATCAGCAGCAGATCAGATATCGGTGACGGCCTCTTGATTGGAGTTCGACATTAGATTTGAATTTGCTTTGAGATTTTCAATTTTTCGAAATTTTCAAAATTTTAAACTTTAAATTTTTTTTAATTTAAATTTTGTAAATTATTTAAAATTATAAAAAAATTGATTTTTTAATTTTTTTTATAAAATTTCTAAAATTTATATTTTTTTACATTTTTTAATATTAATTTTTGAAAAAATATATAATTTTTTATAAGTTTTTCAATTTTTTTGAATTATTTTTAATGTTTTGAAAGTTTTAAATTTTTTTAAATTTTGAACTTTAATTTTTTTTTAAAAAAATTGTTTTTTAAAATAAAATTTTAAAATTTTTTTAAAACTTTTAAAATTTTAATTTTTTTATAAGTTTTTGACTTTTTTGAATTATTTTTAAAGTTTTAGAAAATTTTAAATTTTTATTTTCTTCATTTTTTGAATAGGAGAGAGGGAAAAAAATAATTAAATAAATAAATGAGTTGTTTTGGGTGGGGGATTTGAATTTGAGTTTTGGGGGAAAAAATGTGTTTTGTGAGGTTAGATCTGGGCCTTTGATTTTTTGGGATTGAATGAGAGCCACTTGATAGCTTTCTTTGTATTTTATTATATCTATATAATAAATTACAAAGAAAGCTATCAAGTAACTCTCATTCAATCTCCCCTAAAACCAATGGTCTAGATTGATTCTCCCAAAACATATTTTCCAGCCCAAAATTTCAAACCCCAAAATTAAATTCCCCCCCCCCAAAAAAACCTAAAAAACTCATTACTTTATTACTATCTCTCTCTCTCTCTTCTCTATTCTCTCTTCACTTTTTCATATTTATCTCTCTCTCTCTCTCTCTCTCTCTCTCTCTCTCTCTCTCATTCTTTCTTTATTTACTTAAAAATTTAGATTTTAAGATTTAAGGTTTGTAAAATTTTCAGAATTTTTATATTTTTTTATTGCACATATTATATTGGAAATAACAAATATCTCTTCAACAGTTAAATTTTATCATTTTCCATCCTTAAAATTCTAAGAAGTTGGATTTTACACCCTCATTTATAATTATTTTTCAACATATACTAATAGAAACATGGACTTTTATTTACAACTAATTATTGTCATACTATTTGTTGCCGCTAAATCTGGTGTGGGGGCAAACAGATAGTATTTGTGGATTCTTAGGAAAACTGAATAGCAAACTTGTTACCTGTTCCGCCGGAGTTTGACGCTGACTCCCGCCATACACCTGCAAAAAGTGCGAGACACCGGGGTTGTTCCCAGCGACGCACCCTCCACGCTCAAGTCAGTAATCAGGAATGATTATGAGAGAGCGCAAAAACTGGGAAAAGATTGATTACCTCTTAATGGAGATGGATGGGGGGTATTTATAGGCGCCGCTGGAATCAGATTAGGAATGTAATCCCCCTGTGGTTAGATAAGGAATGTAATCCCTAATCCCCAGTGAAGGGATAGATATGAATCAGGGCCGTTGATTAGGATTTAATCAGAAACACTAATTCTATCCCTTCTGGACCGGGTTTGCTGCGGGTTGAAATCCGCACCCAGTTGAGGTGGATCCGTTCGGGTAAGTGGGTCTTCGAGGAAGAGAACCAGTACCCGCTTCAGACCTATTGGTAGGTGAAATTACCATTTTACCCCTGGGCTTCAAGATTCGTGCCTGATTTGGACGGTTCCGATTTAACCCCATTTTTAACCATATCACGAGCCCCACACTCCTAAAGATTGAGTTTGGTCAGCCTTTGAGTAGTAGTTTAACTGTTTTAATGTCTAGTGGAGTTGTATCGGAGTCCACATGGAGGGTTTCGAATCTCGAAGGGGTGGTGAGGTTTTTTTTCAAGCTGTAAGCTGTTCTTGAGCTTCTCTGTATACCCGGCGGTTTTTATCTATTTTTTTTGGATTATTTATTTAATTTTGCGATGTGTTAACCAGTCATTCGGGGGTCTTAACTACACATTCTAGGCAATAATTGTTCGTTCAGGGGCTCAAAAATATTCTCCCAAATTCATAATTATTTTCTAGAATTTCTGGTTAATTCTCCCAAATTTTTAGTAATTTTTTCACAATTTTTAAATAGATAAAACGATTAAAATAAATAAAAACTAATTTTTAATACCTATTTATGGCGTGGCGCGATCTAGGCCCTCCATCAGCGTCGAGCGCGATTTTCTGGGCGATCGGAGGATCCACATTCTTCGGCAGATAGCTTCTTCGTATACGAGGGTCGGTTCCTCGTCCCCTCGGCTCGGCTGCTCGGCGCCTAGCTCGGAATCAGCCGAACTACGTGGCGTGATCCTGAGCGTCCATCTCAGCGCGGATCTCCAAAAAGTGCCATCTTGTCGTTTAGCAAACGTGGCAAGATCTGGTCCATCCATCACGATGAGCGCGTTTTTTTAGAAGATCCAACGGCTGAGAAGGGTCGGCGAATTTTTTCTCCATATATGAGGGTCGGTTCCTCGTCCCCTCGGCTCGGCTGCTCGGCGTCTAGCTCGGAATCAGCCGAACTACGTGGCATGATCCTGAGCGTCCATCTCAGCGTGGATCCCCAAAAAGCGCTATCTTGTCGTTTAGCAAACGTGGCAAGATCTGGGTCGTCCATCACGACGAGCGCATTTTTTGATAAGATCCAACGGCTGAGAAGGGTCGGCAGATTTTTTCTCCATATATGAGGGTCGGTTCCTCGTCCCCTCGGCTCGGCCGTTCGACGCCTAGCTCGGAATCAGCCGAACTACGGGGCGTGATCCTGAGCGTCCATCTCAGCGCGGATCCCCAAAAAGTGTTATCTTGTTGTTTAGCGAATGTGGCAAGATCTGGGCCGTCCATCACAACGAGCATGTTTTTTGAGAAGATCCAACAGCTGAGAAGGGTCGGCGGATTTTTTCTCCATATATGAGGGTCAGTTCCTCGTCCCCTCGGTTCGGAAGCTCGGCGTTGTCAGCCGAGGGATGGAGTTAGGCATTTTGAAGAGTCTTGGCTTTGGAGCGCCGCCACCCTCCGACTCAGTAGCTCGGCTGCTTAGCCAAGCTGTTCAGTAGCTCGGCTAGGCAGACCGGTGGCAGGAAGCTCGGAAGGTACACGTGGTCATATCTGGAGCGTCCATCATTGCGTGAATCACGAGGACTGGGTTCAGATCACGAGAAAACGTTATTTTGTCGTTTTGTGGGCGTGGCGCAATCTGAACCGTCCATCGAGTTTCGACACGAATTTTGGAGAGATCCGACGGTGATTCAGCCTCGAAAGGATTTTTCTCCATATATGAGGGTCGGTTCCTTGTCCCCTCGGTACGGAGGCTCGGTGCCGTTAGCCGAGGTATGGAGTTGGACGTTTTGAAGGGACTCAGTAGCTCGGTTGCTCAGCCAAGCTGTTCAATAGCTCGGCTTGGCAGACCGGTGGCCGAGTCGTGGACTTAAGTGATTTGAGGAGTTTTTGTTTTCGAAACGTCGCAACTCTCCGCTTTGGCGCTTTGGCTTCTTAGTGGGCTTTTTAGATTCCCAAGGAAGCCCAACATCAGACTGGGGTTATAAGCTCTCACTCCCCCACCCCCAAGCTCATTTCTCATTTTTACTCCAAACTTTCACTTTTACTCTCTGCGTTCTCTGCTAGCGGCGATTTTTGCTCCAAGGCGGTTGCGTTAGCTGTCGCGTGGGCCAGGCGATTTCCGGCGAACTTATTCCGACCGTGAACGTCACTTCAAGGTTAGTTTACTTGCCTTAGCCTTTTTTCTAGAGATGTCAAGGGTGGACTCGGGGAGTGAGGCCTCGTCCTCGGGTGATAATGGTGCCGAGGAGATGAGGCAAATGGAGATTCGAAGGAAAGGGAAGCAGGTGGCCGAGCCATCCATGGCCGAGGCGAAGAAGAAGAAGAAGAGGATAGTGGCCTAATCTCCTGTAGTCGAGGAGATTGTGGAGACACCGAGGCAAGCCCCTGAGTCGGGCCGGTACCCTTGTGTACTGTCCGGGCATGCTGGGGTTAGGCAATACGAGGGCGACCTCATGAAGAAGGCGATCCTAGGTCAGTCGGAGGTATATGAGGAGAACAACCTGGTTCTGACCACTGAGGCGGACGAGATTGCGACGGTGTTATCCGAGAGGGACCTGCTCCAGATCAGAAGAGGGTTCGCCATCCCTCCGGAGTACAAGTTGATTCTCCCCGCCTCTGGGATGCGTGCGAACTCCAAACTGTCGTCGTCGGATATGTGCATGTTCGACTACGACTCGCTGAACGCAGGGCTGCGCTTTCCTCTGCACCCCTTCGTTCCTCAGGTCCTCGGGTGGTACTGCCTCGCGCCTACTCAGTTCATGCCGAACACTTGGCGCCATGTGAACACCTTCTTGCTGCAGTGCCGTAACGCCGAGGTCGAGCCAGACTTGACGATCTTCCGGAGCATGTATCGGGTTCACAGAATGCACAAGACCGAGCATCGTTACTATCTGGCGCCGAGGAAGGGCGTTTGGATCATAGAGAACCCGGACTCGATCAAGGGTTGGAAGGAGAAGTTCTTCTTGTTGAGGGAGCCCTCGATGCTGAAAGTTCCGACTCAGTGGAAAGTAGAGGTGCCAAAGTTTTCGAGGGCCAACCCGGTACTGACTGCGGAAGAAGAAGAAGTGGTGGGGAAGATCATGGCTCTCCCGATGTTGAGCTGGAGGGAGATGACCGAGGAAGTGCTACACGAGTCGGGCCTCAGTCCGATCGACCCGAGTACACTCCTGACATCTCGCAATACATTTTTTCTTCTAAGTTTTTAGCTCGTTTTACTAACTTGTCGTTTGTTTGTTGCTTGAAACAAAAGAGCCGAAGATGGACTTTTTGGCGATGATGAACGATCGAGGCAAAGTTGCCGATGGAAGGAAGAGGAAGAGGCCGAGCACGACCGCCTCGTCAGGTCGGCCTTCTAAGGTTGCCTCGGCGATTTCTTCGCCTCCCCCCGTTGCTGAGGTCCCCTCGCCGGCCGTAGTCGCTGTCACCGACACCTCGGCTCCTGATGCCTCTACCACGGCCGGTGAGACCTTCGACGTTACGGCGGCGCTGACGCTCCAGGCTCTGCCGTTGACCTCTCAGGCCGAGGTGATCTTGACCGAGCAGAATAAGCAGCTGTTCGTCCCGAACTGGCGCGTCAAGAACCACGATGGCTTCCTCGGGAATTCGCAGATGTCCATGCAGGCCGTCAAGCATCTCGCGACCCCGAAGGACCGAGCCGCGCTGAAGGCGGGGATGGTTGGCGACGACACCTATGAGGTCGTTCGGTCGCTCGTATCGGTAAGTATCGCATACTTTCTCTTGAGAATTTCTTTGAGTCTGCCGTTCGGCTCTTACCTTGTTCTCACTATCGTTTTGTTTTGGCAGGCCACTTGTCACTTCAACCATCTCCTCGAAGCGTTCGCCGAACAGGAGAAGGAGTTGAAGGCCGCCAGTGATAAGGACAGGGCGGACAAGGTGAAGGCGGTTCGGCAGCTCGAAGCAGAGCAGAGGCGAGCCGAGGGCTTGGAAGTCCAGGTTGTCGACCTTGTGGCCGACCTGGAGCGAGTAAAGGGGCGGCTCGTTGAGGAGGCCGCTAAAGTCACTAAGGCTGCCGAGGAGCTGGCAGCGTCGGCTAAGGCTCTGGCCGAGACGAAGGCGGAGAAGGACGCCTTGGCGACGAAGATCAGGGCCGAGGTCGAGGCCGAGGCGAAGGCGCATATGGCCTCGAACATGGAGAAGTCCTACCAGAGGGCGTTCGACCACGTTCAGGACCGCGTCCCCGGCTTTCAGCGAGTCGGCTACAGGCTTTGGCCCGGATCCGCATCAGATGGCGAGGAGGAGGGAGGCGAAGCGGAGGATGGTGACGAGGAAGAGGGCGACGATGACGAGGAGGTGGTCGCCGATGTTGTGGCGACAAACAACCAGGCCGGGGTGAGAGATAAGGGGCCGTCTGGCGAAGCGCCTGTGGTCGAGGCGACGACGCAGGTGGACCCCTGATCTTCTCGTCTTTTTGTAATTTTGTTCTTTTTTTTTCTTTTTCAAAAATGTAACGCCTTTTTGCGGACTGGCCACCGCCTCTTCTTTTATGAATGAAAATTTTATCTCAAATTTGTCCAAGTGTTTGGGTCGGTCTATAGTCTTCCAATTGTGACGTTCTTGTATTTCAGATCCTCGAACATGACCTAAATACCGTAGCAGCTCGGCGTCGTGCCGAGCTATTTAAGCAATCTCGCGAGGCTCGCCTCGAGGGTGAAATCGAGCTGATCAGGAGGGTGTCGCTCAACATGGAGAAGAAGAACAGCGAGCTGCTGGCCGAGGTGCACCATCTCTGGATAGTTGAGGAGGAGCTCTCGGCGAAGGAGGCGGAGCTAGCCTCGGTGCTGGCCGAGCGAGATGAGCTTGCGAAGAAGGTCGAACAGCTGTAGAGGGTCACGGTCGACAAGAGCATCGAGGTGACCAACCTACATCGTATTATATCCGATAGCGCTGAGTACCCCGGTTCGGCGAAACTCCCTCGATTCAAGATAATGGTTAAGGACGACACTCTGAAAGACAGGATCGTTGAGCTCGAGGAGGAGGTGGCTCATCTGAAGCCTCAGCCCGTGAGGGCTAATGTCCGCAGCACCTCGTGCACTCGCGAGGAGAGAGAGAGAGGGATCACCTTCTACGAGCTTGCAACTCGTCCTCAAGTCATTGGTTGGACAGCAGCCGACGCACAAAGCGAAGTAGCTGTCAGTTCGAGTGGAGCTTCGGTCGGGGCCACTGTTAGGCTCAGCGGTGAGGCGGCGTCGCAGCTCGTCGGCCTAGAGACAAGCTCGGAGGTGAAGAGACGAAAACCTCGATTGTCTCTAAATCGGAACGTCCCTGTTCCGAGGAGGCGCTGAGCGAGTGGCGTCGAGCTTTAGACTTGCATCGTTCTCCTTGTTGTAATGACATACCTTGTAAATTTGTCAAGTCGTTTTTTCGCTGTAACTCTTTGCCTTGTAAATTTATCATGTTGTTTCAATAAAATCTATGTTGCTTTGCTCTTGTTGTGCCGTAGTTGCCTTACTCCAATCATAAGGACCCCCAGTTATCTTCTTCGAGTGTTTTAGCCGTGGAATTTTAGTTCTTTGCTCGGAGTATACCGAGGCGACTTTGCACTTCCGCGGTGCGATAGCTCGGATTTCAGATGCAGTCCACATGGCACAATCTAGATGGTCGGTCATGATCGGGGCACGCATCACGAGGTGGGAGGCACGAGTTCTAAGAAAACACTATCTTGTCGTTTTGTGGACATGTGGCACGATCTGATCCGCTCATCAAGTCCTAGCACAGACTTTGAGGTGATCTAACGGTGGAACTGGTTCGGCGAAATTTTTCTCCATATGTGGGGGTCGGTTCCTCGTCCGCTCGGCTCGGGGTATTGAGTGAGCGCAGTCGAGCCAAACGCTGGACTCCGAACCACCGTTAGAGTTGCTCGACGGTTGTGGGAGCAGTTCCGAATGGCGACCTACTTCTAGCTCGTTTACGAACGAACTTGCAAAGTAGAATCGAGCCAAGTGTTGGACTCCGAACCATCAGTAGAGTAGTTCAATGGTTGTGGGAGCAGTTCCAAATGGCGACCTACTTCTAGCTCGCTTAAGAGCGAGCTTGCGAAGTAGACTCGAGCCAAGTTTTGGACTCCGAACCATCGGTAGGGTTGTTCAACGGTTGTGGGAGCAGTTCCGAATGACGACCTACTTCTAACTCGCTTACGAAGTAGAATCGAGCCAAGTTTTGGACTCCGAACCATCGGTAGGGTTGTTCAACAGTTGTGGGAGCAGTTCCGAATGGCGACCTACTTCTAGCTCGCTTACGAGCGAGCTTGCGAAGTAGACTCGAGCCAAGTTTTGGACTCCAAACCATCGGTAGAATGAAGAGCAAAGGCAAGGAGTTGTAAACAGTTTTTACAAGTAAAATATGAAAAAGCTTTCTTTATTGATGAGTAATGGTCGGCTGCTTCTAAAGTTGCGAGCCGTTATTACAAGAGAGAAATAAAAGAAAAACATTACAAGTAATAGGAGTGGAACGGTTCGACATCCCCAAAATACTTAGAGAGGCGTTGGTGCCTTTTCTTGGTATTTTAAGAGATGGTCGGCATTCCAAGTCCTGGGGATCTCCCTGCCTTCGAGATCTTCTAGTCTGTATGTGCCGGGCCGAACCACTTTTACGATCTTATAGGGTCCCTCCCAATTTGGAGCCAGTTTGCTTTCGGTCTGGAGAAAGAGATGGCTAGCTTTCTGAGGACCAAGTCCCCTTCTTTGAGGTCGGTCGGACGGACTCTTTTATTGTATGCCAACTCAATCCTTCTTCGGTAGCTTTGCTGACGAATGGCTGCTCTTTCTCGGATCTCATCAATAAGGTCCAGATTTGCTCGGAGCTCTCTGGCATTCTGTTCTTCTTCATAAGCCATTAGACGAGGAGAGGTATACCAACTTCTAGGGGGATCATAGCTTCGGCCCCATAGGTGAGATTGAACGGAGACTCTCCTGTGGGGGTCCGTTTCGTGGTGCGGTAGTTCCACAACACGTTGGGGAGCTGATCGACCCATAAGCCTTTGGAATATTTATCCAACCTCTTCTTAATGCCGGAGAGGATCTGTCGGTTAGCATTCTCGACTTGGCCATTCGACTGGGGATGGGAAACGGAGGAGAATCGGTGTTGGATGGCGAGGTCTTCACATAGAGTTTGGAAGGCAGCCCCCGTGAACTGGGTTCCGTTGTCTGTTATGAGGACCTGAGGGACCCCGAATCGGCAGATGACATTCTTTCAAAAGAACTGAATGACCTTGTTCTCAGTGATCGTGGCCAAGGGCTCGGCCTCTATCCATTTTGAGAAGTAGTCGATTGCCACGACTAAGAATTTGAACTGACCGGGAGCCGGTGGAAATGGCCCTAGTAAGTCCATCCCCCACATTGCGAAAGGGATTGGACTTGATAGGGAAGTGAGTCGAGCTTGTGGGAGGCGTCGGATGTCGGAGTACTTCTGACAAGAGCTGCATTGCCGAACGTGTCGTTCGGCGTCTCGTAGGAGAGTGGGCCAGAAATATCCGTAATTCAACACTTTGCGGGCTAAGGATTTGGATCCCGAATGTGCCCCGCCGATGCCCTCGTGAAGTTCTTGTAGGGCGTAGTCGGCCTGCTCGGGGGAGAGGCATCTCAGGTAGGGCCTACCGTTTACCTGTGTGAAGGAGCGTTTATATAGGACACCTCCGATTAATGTGTAACGCTCGGCTCGGGTTCTCACTCTTCGAGCTTCCTTAGGATCTTCAGGGAGGAAACCATCCCTCAAGAATTCAACGAGGGGTTTCATCCAGTTATCTTCATGCAGGACAGGCAGCGACTCCATAGAGTCGGAAGTTTTGTCCTCTATGCTTGGCTTCAGAAGGACCTCTATCAAGACGGTCTGCTCGAGACCTTGCAATGAGGAAGAGGCTAGTTTGGAGAGGGCGTCGGCCTGAGCATTTTCTTCCCGGGGTATTCGTTGGATGAGGGCTTCTTCAAACAGTGCCATGAGGCTCTTGACCTTGGCTAAGTATTTAACCATCCTGTCATCGCGTGCTTCATACTCGCCGAGGACCTGATTTACGACTAGCTGAGAGTCGCTAAAGATCCGGAGGCGTTGCGCCCCTGCATTGCGTGCCATTCCAAGGCCGGCTATGAACGCCTCGTATTCTGCTTCGTTGTTCGAGGCCTTGAAGTTGATACGGAGGGAGTATTGGAGGATGAAGTCATCTGGGCCTGCCAGAATGACCCCGGCTCTGCTTCCCTCATTGCACGAGGATCCGTTCACATAAACCGACCAGACAGGTGGTCCCTTCATCGCTTGGCTGAACTCGGGGATGGTACTTTCGACTATGAATTCGGCTAAGGCCTGAGCCTTGATCGCGGTCCGAGGCTGATAAGTTATATCATGCTGGCTTAGCTCGATAGACCACTTCATAAGACGGCCGGAGGTCTCCGGCTTATGGAGCACTTGCTTCAGCGGTTGGTCGGTAAGAACGACCACCGAATGGGACTAAAAATACGGGCGAAGCTTTCTCGCGGCCATCACTAGGGCATAAGCCATCTTTTCTATCTTCGGGTAGCGGAGCTTGGCATCCCGAAGTACTTTGCTCACATAGTAGATGGGCTTTTGAACCCGGTCTTCTTCCCTTACTAAAACGGTGCTGAGGGTCTGCTCGGAGGCTGCCAGGTAGAGGTAAAGGGGTTCACCAGGAATGGGTTCGCTGAGAAGAGGAGGGTTGACGAGGTAAGCCTTGAGCTGTTCGAACGACTCCTGTTGCTGCTGCCCCCATTCGAAACCTTTAGCCCCCTTGAGGGCCTTGAAGAAGGGGAGGCATTTCTCCCCGGACTTCGAGAGAAAATGCCCTATGGCGGCTAGGCGGCCTGTTAGCCTCTGAACTTCCTTAACATTCTTGGGAGGGGCCATGTCTAATATGGCCTTGATTTTCTTAGGGTTTGCTTCAATTCCTCATTGGCTGACCATGAAGCCGAGGAACTTTCCTGACGAGACACCGAACGCACACTTGTTCGAATTGAGTCTCATGTTGTGCTTTCTTAGAACATCGAACGCCTCCTGTAGGTCAGTCACATGATCAGCTCCTCGGATGTTTTTTGCAAGCATGTCGTCAACATACACCTCCATATTCCGGCCGATTTGAGCTTGAAAAACCTTGTTGACGAGACGTTGGTATGTTGCGCCTGCATTCTTCAAACCGAAGGGTATGACCCTATAGCAGTAGAGGCCCTGGTCGGTCACGAATGAGGTCTTTGGGATATCCGGAGGGAACATCCGGATCTGGTTGTAGCCTGAGAAGGCATCCATGAAGCTGAGGAGCTCAGGTCCCGAGGTGGCATCAATCAGAGTGTCAATACCTCGGAAGAGGGAAGGGATCCTTGGGGCAAGCCTTGTTGAGATCGATTTCCAAGTCCCATTGGACTTCTTCACCATTACTACATTCGACAACCACTCGGGATAGTTCACCTCTTGTATGAACCGGGCCTTCAAGAGCTTGTCCACCTCCTCTTTTATGGCTAGCTGGCGCTCGGGGGCGAACTTGCGCCTCTTCTGTTGAACCGGTTTGGACCCCGGAACAACGCAGAGGTGGTGGACCAAGAGCTCTTCGGAAATTCCGGGCAAGTCTGCAGCTGACCAAGCAAAGAGGTCTCGGTTCCTTCGGATGCACTGTACAATGTCCGAGCATAGGGCGGATGGGAGGGTCTTGCTAACAAAGAACTTTCGAGTTGGATCCTGCTCAGAGAAGAGCACTTCCTCTAATTCATCCACTGGCTCGGACGTCGGTCGGGCAACATCTTGGGGAATTTCCAGAGTTTCTAAGGAGAGGACTGGACCAAGGGTAGAGGTCATGTAGCACTTACGGGCCGTTTCCTGATTGCCTTTTACTTCCCCTACTCCGGCCCGAGTGGGAAACTTCATCTTGAGGTGATAGGCGAAGGGGACGGCTTCAAGGGCGGCTAGGCAGGGCCGACCCAGAATGACATTGTAGGCTGCGGGGACATCTACGACCATGAAGTCCATCGACTCCGTTCGGGTAGTAGGAGTTTTGCCAGCGGTTACGTCGAGGGTGATCACCCCTTCAATAGTCACTGGCACTCCCGTGAACCCATGGAGCGTGTAGCCGGCGGGCTTGAGTCTGTCTCGGGAGAGCTTTAGGCCTCTAAAAGCGGCGAGGAAGAGGATGTTAACGGAGCTGCCATTGTCCACTAGGATCCTCTCCACTTTGAAGTTCGCCATGTGGAGGTTGATGACGAGTGCGTCACAATGGGGCGTTCGGACACCCTCAAGGTCTTCATCTGAGAATGTGACGGGCACTCCGAGGCCTTTAGGAGGAGGGGTGGCGCAAACCGAGTTGACTTCCCTTATAAATTCCTTTCGAGAGGAGTTGGAGGAGCCCCCCATTGGGCCCCCATGAATGAGGTGGAGGACACGCTCCTCTTCGAAGTCGGGCGTTTCCTCGCGTTCAGGCCGCTTGTTAGCCCCCCGAGGCGGGGGAGGAAGTTCGGCTCGGTCCTTTCTCACGAACCTGGTCAGCTGACCCCTCTGGATGAGGGCTTCTATCTCATTCTTCAAGGCCCGACAATCATTGGTGTCGTGGCCATGGTCCCGGTGATAACGAAACCACTTCTCTTTGTCCCTTTTCTTGGCGGGGGTGTTCATCCTCGGAGCAGGAGGTATGATCCCTTCCTTCTCAACTTCCATCAGAATGGTCGAGACATTGGTGGTGAGAGGAGTAAATTTCTCGAATCTGGGGGGAGGTCGGCGCTGGCCGGCATTATCCTTCTGGAGCTTCTTGGCTCCCTCCTCTTCTGTTCCCTTTCTCTTCGACCCGGAGGAAGACCCCTCCAAGTTGGGGCAGTGCTCAGCTTCTTCGGCCCGAATATACTTTTCACTTCGGAGGAGGAGGTCAGAGAAGTTCTGCGGGGGCTTCTTGGCGAGGGAGGAGCGGAGGCTGGAGTTGAGGACATTAGATTGAAATGCTGCTGCAGCGACCGACTGGTCGAGGGATGCTATGGACCTGGCTTCAGCTGTGAACCTTTTCACATAGTCTCTCAACTTCTCACCCTTCTTCTGGTGGAGGTACAGTAGCGAGATGCTGGTCTTCTCAGTTCTGCGGCTACTTACGAAGTGGGTGATGAAGAGGGTCTCGAATTGCTCGAAGGAGAATATCGAGGCAGGGGCAAGGCGAGAGTACCATTCTCGAGCTGGACCCTTGAGAGTTGCGGGGAGGGTTTTACAGAGCAGAGCATCGGAAGCTTGATGGATGAGCATTAGGGTCTTGAAGCTTTTGATGTGATCGACGGGGTCAGTCTCCCCGGAATAGGTCTCAAATTGAGGAGGCTTGAAGCCGATCGGAACGGGTGCATCCATTATGGTTCGGGAAAAAGGAGGTCTACTAGGACGAAGGGTCCTTCCTCTAAGCTCCTCTTCTCGGTCTAACTGACCCAAGTGCCTCTCCATTTCGTGGAGACGGCGGTAGACGACATCATCCATTCGACGGGTATCAGCCGAGCCTCTAGACTCGTCTTCGTACGAGGGAGAGCGGGGGCTACGACGACGGTAGCTCCTGGAGCGGCGAGGACTTGGCATATGCTGGGAGTTGCTAGGAGCTGGAGGAGGAGTTGGGGACCGTCGGCGAGGACTTCGGACCGGAGGAGGAGAGGGGATCTTTGGAGCATTGGTGTTAGGACGGAGATTGAGAGCTTGTAGGACGGTCGCTTGGAACTGCTGGAACTCGGCACGGGTGATGGGTGCCTCATCGTTCCTAGGCTGTTGCCGACCTGTAGGGGAGTGTGGTCTTCTTCTGTGATGCTCGGGGGATTCTCTCCGCCCCCTTCGGATGAGGGACCTTCTGTTGTCTCGGCGGTGAGGAGATCGCTCATCCGGACGGTGTTGGCGGGAGGCTCCCTCTCGGACCCACTTTTCATCCAGACAGCGGCGAAGATCCTCATCTTTCTGCCGATTGAGGACGCTGTTGTGAAGGTCGGAAGCTTGGGGATTGTGAGAGGCCATCGAATCCGAAGAGGCATTGTGGATGGAGACGTGGTCCGGATGGAGAGATTGTTTCTGCGGGTTGGGACCCTTTGGAGGTTGTTGATTCTGCGGAGGAGGTAGGTCCTGTTGAAGAGGGTCCATGGCTTGAGGAGGAAGTTGCCCCTGCTGTTGAACGGGCTGAGGGGGAACTTCCTGTTGCTGATCAGGATTGGGTCCTCGGTTGGACCCTCTGGATCTGACTTTCCTAGGAGGCATGGCTGGAGAAGATCTGTCCAACGGGAAGATGGGAGGTTGCTATTCGTTAGTTTTCCACAGACGGCACCAATCTGTTGCCGCTAAATCTGGTATGGGAGCAAACAGATAGTATTTGTGGATTCTTATGAAAACTGAATAGCAAACCTGTTACCTGTTCCATCGGAGTTTGACGCTGACTCCCGCCGTACCCTGCAAAAAGTGCGAGACACCGGGGTTGTTCCCGGCGACGCACCCTCCGACGCTCAAGTCAGTAATCAGGAATGATTATGAGAGAGCGCAAAAACTGGGAAAAGATTGATTACCTCTTAATGGAGATGGATGGGGGGTATTTATAGGCTTTGCTGGGATCAGATTAGGAATGTAATCCCCCTGTGGTTAGATAAGGAATGTAATCCCTAATACCCAGTGAAGGGATAGATATGAATCAGGGACGTTGATTAGGATTTAATCAGAAACCCTAATTCTATCCCTTCTGGACCGGGTTTGCTATGGGTTGAAATCCGCACCCAGTTGAGGTGAATCCGTTCGCGGGTAAGTGGGTCTTCGAGGAAGAGAATCAGTACCCGCTTTAGACCCGTTGGTAGGTGAAATTACCGTTTTACCCCTGGGCTTCAAGATTCGTGCCTGATTTGGACGGTTCCGATTTAACCCCATTTTTAGCCATATCACTATTCAAACTTGAACTACATAATTGTTGTTTTACTATTTACAGGGCTTTTCGTGTGTTGTATTGTTCCGAAGACGTGCCGTAGGCACGTGCCCACGGGAAAATCTAGTATATATATATATATATAACCTCAAAAAACACATTTCTCCCCCAAAACTCAAATTCAAATCCCTCAAAATAACTATTTTATTTATTTAATTATCTCTCTCTCTCTCTCTCTCTCTCTCTCTCTCTATATATATATATATATATATATATATATATATATATATATATGGAAATATAGATTTTTATTTACAACTAATTATTGTCATACTATTCAAACTTGAGCTACATAATTGTTGATTTACTATTTACAAGGCTTTTCATATGCTATATTGTTCTGAAGACGTGCCGTAGGCACGTGCCTGCGGGCAAAGCTAGTATATATATATATATATATATATATATATATATATATATATATATATATATATATATATATATATATATATATATATATACACTCTAAAATATGTCAAAATTTTATAAAAATGAGTGTGTACATCAAAATTAATTGATTACTACCCACAACTCAATATATATACTCTAAAATATGTCAAAATTTTATAAAAATGAGTGTGTACATCAAAATTAATTGATTGCTACCCACAACTCAAATAGACAACACTCACCTAACTATTTATAGCCAACTCTACATCCCTATTTCTCCAATCTCACCAATGTGAGACTAAAAGTTTTCAAAGTTTAAAATCCAAACACATTTAGTCCCACATTGGTTAGATGAGAGAAGTGAGGAGGTGGAGTGGACTATAAATAGCTAGGATGTGGTAGGCTAACTGAGTAGTGGGTAGTGAGCAATTAATTTTTGGGTCTTTAACATATATGTCCCTAACAAATATGTGAATATTATGTATGTCCCTCACAAATACGTATTTTCATATTTGTCCCCGACAATATATACAACATCTCTTAATTATCCCTCTAGTTAAAAAAAGTCAAAACGATGGAAAATTTTCAATTTTTTTTATGAACTTGATGAAGAATGATTGAAATATTCTCTTCTTTACCATTCAAACTATATATTCTTCAATCTTGTAAATCCGGACAATTGTTAATCCAACCATGACTCATTAACTTTCTCAAAATTTTTTCATTTTTTTTAAAGAAATGGACAAACTAAGAGTGCATTTTTTTAAAACTACATAGTCTTCCTCACGATACTTCTCCAAAATTATCATTAATCTTGTTTTTACTGGTAGATTATAAGCTTCCTCATTTATTTTTCTTAAAACTCTTAAATCTTTTACCATTTGATTGTCTAATCTAATCTTTTAATTTGAATTTCTATTTGTCTCGTAGGTTAAAATCATAGTTAACTTAGTGATATTTAACATAGGGGTAAATATGAAATAATGTCCAAATTGTTAGGGGCATATATGAAAATATATATTTGTGAGGAATATATATGATATTATCATATTTGTTAGGGGTATACATGTTAAAAACCCTTAATTTTTTGTTCACATCCATTTGATATAAAATTTAAAATATTAACCAATTTTTTAAAAAAATACAAAAAAAAGGCCAACCTGTTGGATCCTGTAGGCGAGGCAACAAACACTAGGGGGGGTGAATAGTGTTAATTAAAAAAAACTGCAGAATAAATAATTTTTTTTTCTCGGTGCAATCGACTTAGTTGTGAACCAGTCGACTGATATGACCAAATAAAAGCAAATACAAACAACTCTGTGCAGTCGACTTAAAGTTGAGACAGGCGACTGAAGACACAGTTAATATACAACTTATACGAGACTGACTAGTCGACTGATAATGTAAGGAGTCGAATGTCCAGACAAGTTTCACAGAACTTAAGTAAACAAAAAATAAATGCAAGATCAAGAGAAGCAATCACAGAGTACACCCGATAGATCCTGGTTCGGTCCTTCCGACCTACATCCAGTCCCCAAGCAACCCACTTGAGATTTCCACTATTCTTGAAAAACAAGTTTACAAGAATACCCTACGGCGTTAAGACAACAACCTTGTCTAACCCGTAGTCCTTTCTCTCAACCAGAGAAAGCAGACCCACTCTACTACCAAGAGTGAAACGACCGACTCTATACCCTAGAGTCTAACTCTCCAACCGAGAGCAAAAAGAAAACAGTAAAACTTTACAGCCAACCTATAGCCTTGTTGGTGTTATGTGTTGTAGAACGTGGCTAAACAAAGGTCGACTTCTATACCCAGTCCAGAACGAATTCCGATGTTATACTGGACTGAGTGTAGAGAACCAGAGATTTAAAAACTTGAAAGCTTTTTCTCTTTATCACTTAGAAATGCTCAAGAATGCTCGGATATGTTAAAAAGTATTGTAAGATCTTTTTCAGTGAGTTCTGAACTCTATTTATAGAGTTAGAACTCCTGGACGTTGGGAGACAGTTATTCCAACTTTCAACCAACGGATCTTAAAGCTTTTGATTTCGAAAAATCGATTTTGAAAACAGAAAACGGTCAAAAGCACTCGAACAGTCGACTGGTCAGAGTTTGAATAAATTTAAACAGTTTTGTACTGCCAGTCGACTGCCAGAGGCATCAGTCGACTGGTACTCAACAGTTAAATTATTTCAAACTGTTTTGACTCTTTTTGTTGTTTTTGAAAAAATACACATTATAAAATAGTGAGTGTATGTGTGTGTGACAAAGCTTTACAACATACTAAGACTCAACAAAAGTAAAATTACATTGTTTACAAGACATGACAATTTATTGACACATTTGAGCTTAAGGCCTTGAGTCTTGAGTCTTGAATGAAGTTTTGACCATTGTCTTTAGCTGGAGTTTTTGTGCTTGTTCATTTGTTTCAGCTCTATAGTAGTAAGTCCTTTGTGTATAACACCAGTAAGTTTAGCATAGATACATGTGCAGTGTGTTGTGATCATCAAAATCAAGAATCAACACAACCCTTGACCTGGCTCAGCCCGAACTGGGTTAGACCTGTAAGGGTTCGCGGATTGACCGGTTTGAGATTTGACATTGCCAATTCGGCTCCACCTAGACCGGGTATTGACCAAACCTGACCTGAGCCCACCCGAATAGCAGGTCGACCGACCCAGCCGGAACGACCGATTGCCACTCTAGTTCTCATTCATCTCTCCCAAGCAACATCCACTTTCCCGCCAAATTCCAGTTCCACTGTTCCTAATCCTCTTAACCTAACCTAGCCCCGCGGAAAACGACAAAGACCAAACCCACTCCTCCACCCACTTATACGGCTCCCACCCAGTCATCTCCCTCCTCTCTCTCTTTCTGTGTCTCAAAACCAGTCATGTCCCCTCCCTCAAAACTCAAGCAGTCCTCAATCCACTCCTTCCTCAAACCCAAACCCAAACCCGAATCCGAACCCGAACCCGACTACGAGACCGTCCGCCGACAAACCATCCTCCGAAACCAATCCTTCCTCCAAACCCTCGGCATCCACCCGCTCCCATTCAAACCCGAATGCAAACCCAAATCCAAATCCAAACCCAAACCCACACCCACACCCAAACCCACCACTCCAACCCCACTCCGCCGCAGTTCCCGCCACCGTCCCGCAGTTGACTCCCCTATCCCTGACGTCATCACCGTTGACTCGGCCGTTGTGAAATACGCCTGTTTCGATCCATCAATTTTACCATCATCAACTTCTCCTAAAACTTGCCCCACTTTTGGGTATGAAATTACGGGAAAGCCCTTTCGCGATCCGTCCTTAACCAAAATCTACGCCTTGGATGTCAATGTCAATGCCGTCAACCAAGATCGGTTCTTGGTCGCTGCTGGTGGACATGGTGGGTTCATTTCGGTGTTCGGAGTGGGCGATGAAGAAGAAGAAGAAGAAGAAGAGTTTAGGATGGGTTTGATAAGTTGGAAAGGGAGTAGGAGCTGGATATCAGGGGTGGGGTTCTTGGAGAGGAATCCGATGGTGCTGGTGTCGAGTTCAAATGACGGGAGGGTGGTTCTGTGGGATGTTGGGAAGGAGGTGGTGGGGGGTGGTGGTGGTTTCCCTGGGGTGGTTAGGGACGTGGAGGGTTTGCATTCGGGTGGGATTTTCGGGATGTGTTTGAAGGAGGAGGTGATTGCTACTGCATCCAAGGATGGTTCGGTTGGGCTGGCGAGGGTTGGGGCAGATGGGGAGGTTGTTGGGGAGCGGAATGTTGCTGGGCACCATGAGGGAGCTGTCAGGGGCATCTGCTTTGGGTAATGTTTATTTTCCAATGCGCTTGCTGTTGTTCATATGCATATTTGATAATATGATATTAATTATACGAGAAAAAATTATCTGTGGAAATATTTAGTTACAAATTCATACGGTAGAGGATGAAGTTTCTGATTATGGGAATTGTTTACCATCATCATGAATTTATACACTACTTTTGATAACTTGGCATCATATTGATGCGGTTCTGTAAGGCTACAGGTTCGGTGAACCATTTGAAGCAAATCACATTTATTGTGTGAGCCTCTTTTCTAGTAGGCATCAATGCCTTTATTATGGAGAAAATAGAGTGTGTGATGTGCATGTGTTGAGTAAAATATGTGCAAATCTAGTGATTTTGCATTTCCCTATTTTAATAATATGAAGATCATTTTCAACGGCATTTAGCGTAGTTTTACTTTTTTTTATTTCTTCCAAATATGCGTGATTCTGTATGATTCATAGGTAGATTGGCACCCTACCTCCATTAATCTCTACTTATATATACTATATATAGTCCATTTCCATTGTGCACTAGCCTCCGTGTGCACTCGGCCTTCGGGCCTTCGTATTGACGATCCGAACCGTTCACATTGATTTATACGTCTAATTAGTCTAACTATGTAAAATCAAGTCATTTGAAATTTATTTGCCCATCCATTGAAATTTTACAAAATTGGATGGTTGAATATCGTTTTTTTATAATGACATGATGGATGGACAAATGAATTTTAAAAAACTTGATTTTTCATATTTATACTAATTTAGACTTGTAGATCAATGTGAACGGTTCACATCATCAATATAAAGGCCCGAAGGCCGAGTGCACACGGTGGCAAGTGCACAACGGAAGGGGACTCTTTCTCTCTCTCTCTCTCTCTCTCTCTCTATATATATATATATATATATAGAAATCATCCATTGTGCACACCCCTCCATGTGCACTCGGCCTTTCCGCCTTCGTATCGACGATCCGAACCGTTCACATTGATCTACACAGCTAAATTAGTCTAAATATGTAAAATCAAATCATTTGAAATTCATTTGCCCATCCATCATGTGACTATAAAAAACAACGATTTTTAGCCATATAATTTTGTAACACTTCAATGGATGGGCAAATGAATTTCAAATGATTTGATTTTACATATTTAGACTAATTTAGATGTGTAGATCAATATGAACGCTTCAGATCGTCGATACGAAGGCGGGAAGGCTGAGTGCACATGCCGTGTGCACCATAGGTGGTGCACAACGGAAGACTTCCCTATATATATATATATATATATATATATATATATATATATATATATATATATATATATATATATATATATATATATATTACGAAAAAGATCCCTCAACTATGGAGTTAAAGCAGTTAAAACCCTGAACTATTGGTCAATGCGAAAACCCTTCCTGAACTATCAAAAAGGAATGACGGAATTAGATGCCGTTAGTTGACTTGGTCAAATCCTAAAAAAGGGGCTGCTCTTTTTTTTCCCCTTTTTTTCCCAACAATAAAAACGAACTCACGAACATACTTAAAAAAATTGACCTTAAGACTATATAGTCAAGGGCTGACCGAGATATTAATTTGGAGCCTTCCCTTCAGTATTTTCTACATGAAACCTTGTAGGAATCTCCGATTGACCGCAAATTTCTTAAAAAAAATCTGTGGCACTTGTTGGTATGAACCTTAACTTTGAGGATTATTTTTGGCTTCTTTCTTTTGGGACTAAATTTCCAAAAATAGGAATCTTCATTTCTATCTGAAAAGTCAAACTTTTTCTTAGTGAAGTCACGAACTTAGCATCTCCGACTTTGTGAATGAAATTGGACATCTCCATGGTGAAATGGAGTTGCCATGATGAGATCTGGCTTACACTTGCTTTTTGTGGTATAATTGATAGCCATGGTGTTGCCGGTTTCTCTGTTGTTCTCTAGGATGACATAGGGTGAATGATGCTTATATGGCTCATCCTACATTTCTGACGACAACGATATTAACTTGGTAGAGCTGTGGGCTTATCAGACAGATTTAAGGAAGTCAGGAGGTTGATTTCAGGTAGGTGCTATCTTTGGGTTGAGGGTGATAGTATGATAGTGATTAAAACTAAGAAGCAATTGTATTGGGTTGTATTTGTATATGACAAAAGTACCCTCATTCTGAATTTTGGATTCAGTTTTGAGTTTGAATTTTGGTTTAAATGGGTTCTTAAAATGTAAGGAGTATGAGAGAGAGAGAGAGATGAGATTGTTGGATAAAATTTGAATTTGATTGGTTTGTTGGGTATGGATTTAGATTTAATGGGTTTTTGGGTTAAAATTTAATGAGGTTTTCGGATTTGAGTTTGAGAGGTCATGAGAGATGAAGGAAAGAGAGGCGAGAGAGAGGAAACAAAGTGGGTGAGAAGGAATATGTGAGATTGTTGGATTGAATTCAAATTTGATGAGTTTGTTGAGTATGAGTTTAAATTTGACGGGGTTGTTGGGTTCCAATTTAATGGGTTCGTTTAATTTGGGTTTGGGAGGGTGGGAGAGATGAGAGAAGAGAGAGAGAGAGAGAGAGGGAGAGGGGGGGAGTAAGGATGACAACATGTATGGTAAGGGGAGGGTGTGGGGTATACCCTTACCTTACCTTGAAGTTCAAATACTCTACCCTTACCATACCTTAAAGTTCAAATACTCTACCCTTACCTTACCCTTACCCAAACATATAAATAGAAAATTAATTTACCCTGCCCTAAAGAGCAAACAGATGAAAAGGTTAAAATATATTTTTTATGAAGATTAAATTATGAAACAAAATGTCAAATAAAAATTATCATCGCCTTTTTTATACCAATTTTCACATAACTTGATTATGTGAAGAGTCATAATATTAGTTTTAATCTATTTTCACATGTCCACAATTAAGTAAATTCATACACAGATTTTTACAATGTGTAGATGTGCGTGTATATATAAAGCCTACAACATAAATCTAAACGGGTAGAGGTTAAATGGGGAAGTATATTCTTATACTTTTACCCTTATCCTACCCTAATTTATAAATGGGTAAAAAAATTCTACCCTTACCCTACCCGTGGGTAAGATATCCATACCCTTCCTCATAGGGTAATTGGGTGAGGTGAATTGGTGCATCTTTACTCATTGCCACCCCTAAGAAGGAGATTGGAGGGTAGAAAGGAAGGGTATGAGGTTCGGGTATAGTGCGGGTTCGGGTTGGGTTTCGTAAGTAATGGTAGATAGAGTAAGAATGAGATGGAGAAGATGATTGAATTTTTTACGAATAAGTCTCATATAATTTTAATATTTTTAGAGGTGTATTTGCAAACAAATATTATTTAAGTATATTATTAGGGGTGTATATGCAATAAATATTTTTAGAGGACTTACATGTAAAAACCAATTACTAAACAATACAAGGTATTTCCGTCTATATAAAATACGTGCACTGCACGTAACTTAAAAACTATCGATAGACTAATACCTACCCACCTTAGGTGGTTATGTGTGTTGACCCACTCTGAAGGTGGGTTTAATGCTTTGACCCCCTTTTACAGGTGGGCTTCATGCTTTTACCGTAATAATTATTCTCATATAGGGCTGTTCATCGGGTCAGGTTTGACTCGAACTGCTCGAACCCAACCCGTAAGTAAAGGGTTAAAAACTTCTTTAAAATCCACTCGAACCCGAATTTAAAAAAATTGCGTGAACCCGTCTTTTTTGGGTGGGTTTCATATGTTTAATAAACTCACCTTGTTACCACTAAATCTGGTGTAGGGGCAAACAGATAGTATTTGTGGATTCTTGGAAAACTTGAATAGCAAACCTGTTACCTGTTCCACCGGAGTTTGACCATTGACTCTCGCCGTTCACCTGCAAAAAGTGCGAGACACCGGGGTTGATCCCGGCGACGCACCCTCCGACGCTTAAGTCAGTAATCAGGAAGAATATGAAAGAGCGTAAATTGGCAAAAGATTGATTACTTCCTAATGGTGGTGGATGGGGGGTATTTATAGTCGCCTTAGGGATCAGATTAGGAATGTAATCCCTGTGATCTGATAAGGAATATAATCCCCGTAATCAGATTAGGAATGTAATCCCTAATTCCTAGTGAAAGGATAGATGTGGATCAGGGCCGTTGATTAGTATTAATCAGAGATCCTAATCCTATCCTGCTGGACCGGGTTTTCTGCGGGTTGAAACCCGCACCCAGTTGAGGTGGATCCGTTCGTGGGTTATTGGATCTTTGGGGAAGAGATCCAGTACCAATTTTAGACCCGTTTGTAGGTGAAATTGCCATTTTACCCCCAGACTTTAAGATTCGTGCCTGATTTGGACGGTTCCGATTTAACCCCATTTTTAGCCATATTACGAGTCCCCCACTCTCGAAGACTGAGCTTGATCAGCCTTTGAGGAATAATTTTACTGTTTCAATGGCTTGCGGAGGTGTATCGGAGTCCGAATGGAAGGTTTCGAATCTTTGTAGGAGACAGTATGGTGTTTTTTCAAGCTGGTTGTGCTCTAAGTTGTTCTTGAGCTCTTCTGGACATTTGGTCATTTTTATCTATTTTTTTGGAATATTTACTTAATTATGCGAAGTGTCGATTCGTCGTTCGGGGGTCTTAATAAATGGTCCTAGGCAATAATTACTTACTCGGGGGCTCAAAAATATTTTCCCGACTTTATAATTATTTTCCAGGATTTTAAATTAATTTTCCCGAATTTTTAACCATTTTTTCGAAATTTTTAAATAAATAAAACGATTTTAATAGATAAAATATCGAATTATGGCGTGGCGTGATCTGGACCGTTGTGTTGGGTTTTTGGGGCAAAAATGCAGCGGATTAAAACAATAAAATCGAAACCCAATCGCAGGATCCATGCAAAACAAGACGTTTAATTCGTAGTTATGAACGTTTACCTTAAAACGAAGCTTTAACAGTTGAGAAAAGGATGACTAATGGAGGTCCAAGCTTCTTGAATCACCACGCATCCCGCTGACGCGATCTACGCTCTATCGGTATCCACACGAACACTTGGTATTTGAAGGAGCGATGTACTAGCATCCGAAAAACAAATTCTCTCTATCTCCATCTTCTTCTCTCAAACGGCTAGGGTTTTTTCTCTTAGCCTCAAAAACAATTTGAGAGTTTAAGATCTTTATATAGAGAGACAAATTTATTTTTCTAAAGCCCAATCCTATTGGGCTTTTATTAAAATTAGAATTCTTAATTAAATAAATAATTAAGTCAAACTTAATTAATATTCTAATATAATTCTAATTCTAATCATTAGCAAATTTGAAATTATATTTAATTAATTAATTAAGTCCCACTTAATTAATATCATAAATAAATTCGAATTACTATTTAATTTAAATTCATAATTTAAATCAAATCTCCTTCAAGCGTTCTTGTGTGTGACCCTTTAGGTTATTATTACGTTGGAAATAATTTTAATATCCAATAATAAAATTATAAACAATGAGCGGCATCTAGTAATACATCATTGCTACCCAAGTAATAATAATGATTGGTGATCCAATAAAACCTTTCGTGATTAATGTTTCCGTGTAATATAATCCCTTTAACCATATATTATAGATTAAACTCGAGGCATGTTCTCAGTCATCCTCTTCAACATTTAATCCGGGTTTCCTTGATCAATGAGTAGACTATTAAAACAAATCATTATTTGAGCATGGCCATGCATTTCATAGTCTCACTCAATCAAGAGGCCAATAATATCTCTCCTAATTATAGGAGGGTTAAATCCTTTATCTATCATTCATATTTCTCATACGACTCATAATATACCCGATGTCCACTTTTATCATCACCCGGTCAAAGGTAACTTTTAATGTAGTCAAAGTATATTAATCCTCTTATAGAAATATAATGATCTCAAGTCAGAGGATCATTACACCATTATCACTGTGAGTCTTTCTTATGACTTTATTTAAACATGAAGAATCTCACTGTGGGTCTATCCAGTGCCATGTAGAATCTTACATGCACCTATGTTCTTGACTTTAGTATCACTATACCTATGACCAATGAGATGTGGTCATCAGTCAACAAACATACTAATCTTTATGCATTATTATTGTCCCATAATGACAATGCTTGATTAGGGATATTTAGGAATATAAACACTATTCATATAATCTCATTTTTAAGTCTCATACTTAAAGATATAGAATACGTATTATATATTCCAAGGACATTTATTATTCTAACATTTTTATTGCAGTAAATTAAGACATAATAAATTAACATATAATAATCAATAGAACACAATCATTAATTAACAAAAGTATTTCCTAGAAGCACAATCACATTGTCTCTAGGGCACTAACACTAACAATCTCCCACTTGCACTAGAGCCAATCACTCATGTATCTAATACCCATGGAACTAGTGTGACCTTCGTGCTTCTGCTGCGACAAAGCCTTAGTCTTGTGGGTCCGCAACGTTATCTTAAGTATGCACTTTACATATGTATGTATTCTGACTTAAACCGATTAATCTTTTAGATCTATCTCTATAGATCCTGATCCCTAAGACATATGTATCATCGCCAAAGTCTTTTATCGAGAAACTATTTCCCAACCAAATCTTCACAACCTGTAGATTAGGAATGTCATTCCCTATTAATAATATGTCATCTACATATAATACTAGGAATGACACATGGCTCCCACTAACCCTTCGTAAACACACGACACATTTTCATTTTACATGAAGCCAAACTCTTTGACTGTTTCATCAAAACGAATGTTCCATCTCCTCGAGGCCGGCTATAATCCATAAATGGACCATCGCTTCTCACAGACCATTCTAGCAAACTTTGGATCGACTTGACATCCATTTGCCAGATTTCATAGTCATAGTAAGTTGCTATCGCAAGCAAAATCCTGATGGATTTAACCATAGCCACCGGTGAGAAAGTTTCATCATAGTCACTACTATGAATCTGCTTGAAACTTTTCGCCACTAGTCTTGCTTTGTAGGTCTGTACATTACAATCCACGTCAGTTTTCTTCAAGAAACCCACTTGCACCCTATGGGTTTTACCCCTTCGGGTGGTCCAACTAAAGTCCATACTTTGATTTTCATACATGGAATCCATCTCAGATTTCATGGCCTCCAGCCATCTCTCAAAATCTGGACTATTCATAGCATCTTTGTAGGTGAGAGGCTCATCATCATCTATGATCATCACATCGCCAATTTGAGTCAGAAGAAATCCACGATATCTCTCTGGCTCATAGCAAATCCTACTAGATCTACGAATAACCTGTGTTTCTTGAGCAGTGTTGTTATCAACATCTTGAGTCACACTCTGCTCATGTTCCATCTCTTGTTCAACATTATTCTGTGGTTCTCGATCCTCATCGAGATCTATTGTCCTCCCACTATTTTTCTTAGAAAGTAAATCTCTCTTTAGAAACATAGCCATTCAAGCAACAAACACTTTGTTCTCCGAAGGTTTATAGAATTAATACCCTTTTTGTTTCCATTGGGTATCCCACAAAATCTGATTTTGGTCCTAGCTTGTCAGAGATCATACGTTTCACAAACGCTTCATATCCCCAAATTTTCATAAATGACATGCTGTGACGTTTCTCAGTTCATATCTCATATATGGTGTCTTTTGAACTGATTTAGAAGGAACTCGGTTTAGTGTTTCTGCAGCCGTCTCTAGGGGCATAACCCCAGAAACTAATTGGAAGATCCCCTAGACTCATCATCAATCGCACCATGTCCAACAAAATGCGATTTCTCCTCTCAGACACACCATGTCTTTGTGGTGTTCCAGGAGGAGTGAGTTGTGATACTATACCACACGCTTTTAAGAAATTTTAAGCTTAGGTATTCTCCTCTACGATCAGATCGTAGAGTTTATACTTTCGCCTATTTGTTTTTCTTCTTCAATCTCTTACTCTTTGAATTTTTCAAACGATTCGGATTTGTTCTTCAAAAGATACACATATCCGTATCTACTAAAATCATCAGTAAAGGTTAAAATTAGTAAAAGCCACCTCTTGCCAACATACGCATTGGACCACATACATCACTATGTATCAATTCCAATTGTTTGGTGGCCCTCTCACCTTATCCGGTAAAAGGAGTTTTAGTCATTTTGCCAATGAGACATAGTTCACATTCTTCGTATGATTCAAAATCAAACTTATCCAAGTATCCATCCTAATGTAACTTGGAAATGCGATTCTCATTTATATGGCCTAAATGACAGTGCCAGAGGTATGTTTGATTTGAGTCATTTATCTTTAGACGTTTATTATTTACATTATAGATAGGAGTATCAAAATCAAGAACATATAAACCATTAAACAAACGTGCAACCTCATAGGTAACATTATTTAATGAAAAGGAACAACAATTGTTCTGAATCAAAAAGGAAAAACCAATCTTGTCCAAACAAGAAACCAAAATAATGTCTCTGCAAATTGCAGGCACGTAAAATAGTTCTCAAGTTCTGAAATAAGCCCCATGGGCATCGATAAATAATAAGTCCCTACAGCTAAAGCAGCAACCTTTGCTCCATTGCTAACATGTAGGTCGACTTCTCCTAACGCCAAAGTTCTACTCCTTCGCCGTTTATGCACATTTATACAAATGTGAGAACCACATCCACTATCTAATACCCATGATGTAGAAGTAGACAAATTTGACTTCTATAATATAAATACCTGAATCAGAAATCTGAACAGCCTTCAGTTTCTTCAGATCCTCCAAATAAGTTTGACAGTTTTTCTTTCAATGACCCGGTTTCTTGCAATAGTGACAATCACCCTTTGCCTTTGCCTTTGCAACACCTCCAGTAGGCTTCTAAGCCTTAACAGCGGGTTCTGGATTAGCAGGTTTAGATCCAATCTTGTTCTTGCCTTTCCATTTACCCTTTCCTTTGGCATTCCCTTTGTTGACCATCATTATGGGAGCAGGGGATGCCTTCTGAATGTTGGTCTCAGTAGTTTTCAACATAGCCAACAATTCGGTAGGTGTCTTGTCTATCTCATTCATATTGTAATTCATTACAAATTGAGCATAGTCGTTGTTCAAAGATTGCAAGATTAGATCTATCTGAGCTTCCGGACTGATGGCGGAACCCAGAGTAGCAAGGTACTCCATATATCCATCATCTTTAGAACATGCGGTGCAACTGGATCACGATCACCCTATTTACATGCATACAAGGCTTTACTTGTATCGAACCTCTCTTGACGAGCCTGTCCTTCAAACATACGTTTAAGGTGCTCTATCATTATATGAGCATCCATATGCTCATGCTGTTTCTGAAGCTCAAGACTCATAGTCGCAAGCATAAGACAAGTGACATCCGTGTCATCATCGATATGTTTCTGATAAACATTACGTTGATCAACCGATGCACCTACAGGGAGAGGTCCAGGGCGAGGAAATGACATAGAGCTTTCACTCTTACCTGAGGACTATCCTCAAATTCCTTTGCCAATCGAGGAAGTTTGTTCCTGTCAACTTGTCCTTCTCAAGGACAGATCGTACAGAGAAGTTATTTGAGTTGTTTGCCATTAGAATATCTATAATGTAAAATGCATAAAAGAATTAGTCTACGGAATTATTAGTTTATGTTCAAATGATTATTCATATATATTCATAATATATATCTCCCACTATTTTGATCAAATTAATAGCCCTTACTATTAATTCGGAAAGCATTTATTATATATCTTTCTAGTGAGCCAAGATCCATATTTCATCATGTCTTGAGTCAGCGTTGGCTGAAACTCCCAAAACACAACTATTTAGGTAGACAACATTTGTCAATTATATCACGTATATAACTCTTGGATAGTTTGGTGAACAACCATTGCTCTAATTTATCTAATAAATTTTTCGCCAAACTCTATGCTTCTAAGTTCATAATCTTATTGTGACGACTTAGTTAAGTTAGGCCCAATGAATCAACATAACGAGTATCACATTTACTCTTTCGCACCTCACCATGATTAAAAGGAGCACTCTACTTTGGCAAACCCACCCCTTATGATCTAGGCCTTGATGAGTGTTATTCATTGGAAAGCATCTTGTTTAACTTAATATTTATTAAGGGATTTACTTATAAACGATCATGATCCCATCATAAAGAGATTCTCAATTTTTCCTTGAATCAAATATTTCAAATCAAAATTCGTTGAATGAATGATTTCCAGATCAGAGGTTAACGCACAGACGGCATTATTGGCACCCCTTTTCTTACA
Organism: Hemerocallis citrina; assembly: GCA_017893485.1. Classification (NCBI taxonomy): domain Eukaryota; kingdom Viridiplantae; phylum Streptophyta; class Magnoliopsida; order Asparagales; family Asphodelaceae; genus Hemerocallis; species Hemerocallis citrina. The sequence goes on along the minus strand of CM030361.1, from coordinate 271,092,372 downwards.
GATTCGTAATCGGTTGTTGACAAAATCATTCAATCGTTGAATAATGAAAATTCATATTTAATTATCGTGTTTCATAAACACAAGAATCTCATGATCGTTTGTTTAATGTTCATCTTAAATCATTATAGATTTTATCTTGTTTAAGCATGAATGGGGTGTCGTATCTAATACATTCATCTTAATCTAATTAAGCATGCATTATTATCTCTACACATACATTGTATCACATACATTCATACATATGTAAAGTGCATAAAGTAAACGTGTTTGGTTATGGCCCATCCTATATGATCTTTCCAAGCTAATGGAAAAATCAAGGTCAATCTATGGGTGGTTTAAAATACTACACTATTACATGTCTTTATCTTCTTCATCTTCATCTTGTATCTCCTTCTTTGGAATGCTCATTAGTTTGCCTCCTTGCTTCCATGTCTTCATTGATCATTACATTGAATAATGGAAAAAAAAAAATGTTCTTATGAACTTACAAGAGGAACTCGAGTTACATTCGAGAATATAAATTACAAGAAATTGAAGACGACATGCAAGTCGTATTTAGAAACCAAACCATAAATCAAAACCACTAACCTATGGGTCTTAAGGCCATAACCATACACCATGCTCATATAACAATTAAGAATATCTCATATTTCATTATGTCATCATACCACATCATATTTGTCATGATCCAATCACAAAAATTAAATAGGGTAAAATCAGAAAATTGCAATCAAAATTCTGAAAACAGTAAATCGCAGTTTTCAGGTTCTAAACGGCGTCAAACGCCTTATATCCGCGTCGGTGACAAAGTCAGTATTGCTCAGTGACCCGATTCCAGTCAGAAAACATATTTTATTTGCGAAAATCGGACACTGGACATAGATTTCACCAAATCTGCTCATCTTTGCAGAAACCGTATCGTATACAATCTACGCGATAAGAACAAATATATAATATTCAAATAATATCATATATTATCTTATCATGTTATACCATATCATATTTCATCATGATCCAATCATAAAAATCATATAAGGCATAATTCAGAAAATTGAAATTAAATCTGAAAACATAGAATTGCATATTTCAGGCCCTAAACGGCGTCAAACGCCTTACAGACGAGTCGATGATAGCTTAAGCTATCAGTTTTGTTCAGACGCTCGTTTCCCTTTCCGAAAAGGTACTCATTTGCAAAAATCGGACACTAGAAATAGATTTCAGCAAATCTGCAGCAGCCGTTTCAGAATCCATATCGAATACGATTCTCGTAATTAGAACAAACATAAATCATATACATACCAGTATACATACAGATTATAAGATCATCATATGATCATTCCAATCATCATTAACTTACAGTTTATGCATATATATCAAAACTGTAACAAATAAACGAATTAAAACGTTTTCGCAAGTGGCTCTGATACCATTGTTGGGTTTTCGGGGCAAAAATGCAGCGGATTAAAACAATAAAATCGAAACCCAATCGCAGGATCCATGCAAAACAAGACGTTTAATTCGTAGTTATGAACGTTTACCTTAAAACGAAGCTTTAACAGTTGAGAAAAGGATGACTAATGGAGGTCCAAGCTTCTTGAATCACCACGCATCCCGCTGACGCGATCTACGCTCTATCGGTATCCACACGAACACTTGGTATTTGAAGGAGCGATGTACTAGCATCCGAAAAACAAATTCTCTCTATCTCCATCTTCTTCTCTCAAACGGCTAGGGTTTTTTCTCTTAGCCTCAAAAACAATTTGAGAGTTTAAGATCTTTATATAGAGAGACAAATCTATTTTTCTAAAGCCCAATCCTATTGGGCTTTTATTAAAATTAGAATTCTTAATTAAATAAATAATTAAGTCAAACTTAATTAATATTCTAATATAATTCTAATTCTAATCATTAGCAAATTTGAAATTATATTTAATTAATTAATTAAGTCCCACTTAATTAATATCATAAATAAATTCGAATTACTATTTAATTTAAATTCATAATTTAAATCAAATCTCCTTCAAGCGTTCTTGTGTGTGACCCTTTAGGTTATTATTACGTTGGAAATAATTTTAATATCCAATAATAAAATTATAAACAATGAGCGGCATCTAGTAATACATCATTGCTACCCAAGTAATAATAATGATTGGTGATCCAATAAAACCTTTCGTGATTAATGTTTCCGTGTAATATAATCCCTTTAACCATATATTATAGATTAAACTCGAGGCATGTTCTCAGTCATCCTCTTCAACATTTAATCCGGGTTTCCTTGATCAATGTGTAGACTATTAAAACAAATCATTATTTGAGCATGACCATGCATTTCATAGTCTCACTCAATCAAGAGGCCAATAATATCTTTCCTAATTATAGGAGGGTTAAATCCTTTATCTATCATTCATATTTCTCATACGACTCATAATATACCCGATGTCCACTTTTATCATCACCCGGTCAAAGGTAACTTTTAATGTAGTCAAAGTATATTAATCCTCTTATAGAAATATAATGATCTCAAGTCAGAGGATCATTACACCATTATCACTGTGAGTCTTTCTTATGACTTTATTTAAACATGAAGAATCTCACTGTGGGTCTATCCAGTGCCATGTAGAATCTTACATGCACCTATGTTCTTGACTTTAGTATCACTATACCTATGACCAATGAGATGTGGTCATCAGTCAACAAACATACTAATCTTTATGCATTATTATTGTCCCATAATGACAATGCTTGATTAGGGATATTTAGGAATATAAACACTATTCATATAATCTCATTTTTAAGTCTCATACTTAAAGATATAGAATACGTATTATATATTCCAAGGACATTTATTATTCTAACATTTTTATCGCAGTAAATTAAGACATAATAAATTAACATATAATAATCAATAGAACACAATCATTAATTAACAAAAGTATTTCCTAGAAGCACAATCACATTGTCTCTAGGGCACTAACACTAACACGTTGATCCTGTGCCGGCGCGAATTTCTGAAAGATCGGATGGACAGGATCGCTCGACAGCAATTTCTCCGCTTTTGTGGGTCGGATGGGCACTTGCTCGGAATTCGAGCGAAGTGGCTCGGTTTTTCCCTCGCGCGAGTGGCTCGGATCACTAGTCGCTCGGCTCGGAGTTCCGAGTGACGTGGAGCGATCTGCGCTGTCGGATCTCAGTGCGGATCTCGATGCGGGCACAGTTTCCAAGAAAACACTATCTTGTCGTTTAATGGACGTGGTGTAATCTGAACCGTCCATCATCTCAGGCGCGATTTTTGCAATGATCCAACGGTTGGAGACGCTCGGCAGCGTTTTTCTTCACTTTCGAGGGTCGGATTGGTACTTGCTCGGAATCCAAGCGAAATGGCTCGGTTTTTCCCTTGCGCGAGTGGCTCGGATCGCTAGTCGCTCGGCTCGGAATTCCGAGCGACGTGGAGCGATCTGCGCCGTCGGATCTCGACGCGAATCTCAAGGCAGGCACAGTTCCCAAGAAAACACTATCTTGTCGTGTAGTGGTGCTGGCATGATCTGAGCCGTCTGATCGAAATCTCACGCGAATTTTGAGGGGAAAGTTGTTTTTCTCCAATTCGTAGCTCGGATTGGCACTTGCTCGGAATCCGAGCTATCCTCTTGAATGTTGAGGTCGGATCGCCTGTCGCTCGGATTTTGATTTCGAGGGACGTGGGGCGATCTTAGCCGTTGGATGATGGCACAGATCTTGATGCTGGCTCAGTTCCCAAGAAAACACTATCTTGTCGTTTAGTGGCGCTGGCATGATCTGAGCCGTCTGATCGAAATCTCACGCGAATTTTGAGGGGAAAGTCGTTTTTCTCCAATTCGTAGCTCGGATTGGCACTTGCTCGGAATCCGAGCTATCCTCTTGAATGTTGAGGTCGGATCGCCTGTCGCTCGGATTTTGGTTTCGAGGGACGTGGGGCGATCCTAGCCGTTGGATGATGGCACAGATCTCGATCTGGCTCAGTTCCCAAGAAAACACTATCTTGTCGTTTAGTGGCGCTGGCATGATCTGAGCCGTCTGATCGAAATCTTACGCGAATTTTGAGGGGAAAGTCGTTTTCTCCAATTCGTAGCTCGGATTGGCACTTGCTCGGAATCCGAGCTATCCTCTTGAATGTTGAGGTCGGATCGCCTGTCGCTCGGATTTTGGTTCCGAGGTGTCGAGCTGTTTTACTTCGGTCGAAACGTCGCTCCCTTTGCCAACAGTTGTGGCTCTTCGTTACTTGGTCGTTTGGGCTTTTGTAACGCTTCAAGGGAAGCCCAAGAGCTGCGCCCTTGCGTTACAAAGCCCAAAAGACGTCTCTTTTACTATAAGTTTTCACCCCCTCAATCATTTTACCTCATTTCTCACTTTCACTTTCTCACTCTTGGTTTTACTTTTTAGCGAAGTTCTTAGCTCTTGGGTGGTGCTGCTAGCTGTCGCGGCAAGGCGTTTTAAGCTCCGGCGATCTTTTCCGACCGTACTAGTCACTTCAAGGTCAGTCTCTCTCCTCATTTTTGTAAAAATGGTTAAGTTTTCTTCCACGGATGAGACTCCCTCCTCGGACCTAGGCGTCAGCCGAACGGTCAGGCTGAGCAAGGGTAAAGGGAAGGAGGTCGTGGAGCCGACCGAAGAGACAACGGTCAGGCCGAGTACAGATGAGGAGGTTGTCGAGCCTCTCCAGGAGGTAGTGGTCCGATCTAGCAGGGCAAGGGTGTGAAAACGATAATCGAGCACCCGAAGACTGCAGGGGAGTGGGGTCGGCATCCGAGCATTCTGTCGAGCGTTGGCGGTGTGCAGAGCTACTCCGGAGATCTGTTGGAGAAGGTGACGCAGGGCACCGCCAAGTCGATCGAGGAGAACGAGCCGAGGGAAACCTCTGTGGTGGATCAGATCTCTTCGGTCCTGACCGAGGCGGATTTGCATCGGATCCGGAGCGGGTTCCGAATCCCCGCGGAGTACGGGCTCCTTCTCCCTGGCCCTGGCTTCCGAGCGTGCACCTCGTCCTCGGCCGATACGTGCATTTTTCCCGCCGACTCCCTGAATGCCGGACTTCGGCTGCCGCTGCACCCTTTTGTGATCGAGGTGCTGCAGTGATACTGCTTGTGTCCGGCTCAGCTAATGCCGAACACCTGACGGCACGTTATGGCGTTTGTTCTTCAATGCCAGGAGGTCGGCGCTCTGCCCAATATGTTCATCCTTCGGAGTCTCTACCGTCCTTGCCAACCAAACAAAAATGAGCAGAGGTACTACCTCTCGCCGAGGAAGGGTGTGAAGCTGATCGAGAACCTGGACTCGATCAAGCATTGGAAAGAGAAATACTTCCTCGTCCGAGCTCCCGAGCCATGGGTGATCCTGACGGTGTGATCGAGGGACGGCCTTCCGAAGCTGGCGAAGAAAGAGCCTGTGCTCAGCAACGAGGAGGCGGAATTCGTGGAGAAGCTGCTCGGGCTTCCGACCCTCAGTTGGAAAGACATCACCGAGGAGGCCTTATTCCGAGGGGGTCTCAGTCCGATTGACCCTAGTACGCTTCTCCTATTCTTGTTTTGTTTTTGAGGTTTGGAAAATTTTTCTAACTTTTTTCACTCGGTTTGTGCAGAATCCTCCGGCATGGACTACAAAGGTCTGATGGCTAAGGCCCGAGCGGCTAAGGAGCAGGAGGTGAGGAAGAGGAAGAGGACCGTGTCCGGACCTCAAGGCGGCTGAGCGCCCAAGATCCCCTCGGTCTCTCCGACCCCCGAGCGGCAGGTTGTCGAGGCTCCTCTGGTCGAGCCCGATCAAGGCCTTGTCGTGCCGTCTGCCCCATCTACCTCGGATGCGCCGACCCCAACGGCGTGAACAGAAGCTCCAGGGTCTTCGGGCGGAGCGTTCAACATTAGCACGACACTGGCTCTCGATGTCCCGCCCCTCACTGCCGAGGCGGAGGCAATCCTGACCGAGGTGCACAAGCGGATCTTCGTCCCCGATTGGCGGGTGATGAAGGTCGACGAGTTCCTAGGGGACGGCAACATCTGCATGCAGGCGGTGAAGCACCTGCCGACCCCTAAAGACCGAGCGGCGCTCAAGGCGGGCGAAATTGGTGATGCCGCGATGCAGATTGCTCGGAACACCATGTCGGTAAGTACTAGAGGATTTTCTTCAAATTTTTTCTAAGTTTTTGTGCTCGTGCTTGACTGTTTCTTGTATGGCTTGTAGACCCTCTGCCACTTTTCAATTATTTGCGCGAGGAGTTCGCGAGCAAGGAAAAGGAGATGACCGTTCTGAACGACCGGGAACGGTCGGAGCGGTCTAAGGTGGTGAAGCAGCTGGAGGCCGAACAGTTGCATTCTGCTTCGCTCGAGGCCGAAGTTGCCGACCTAAAGGCTCAGCTCGCCGAGGCGCTGAGGAGCTCGGCTGTCGAGGCCTCCAAGGTCGAGACCTAGAAAAGGAAACGGCTCGACTCGAAGAAGAGCTGTCTAAGGCCCAGAAGGCGTCGGAGGAGGCCCTGAGCGAGCATGCGTCGAAGGTGGCGGCCGCGGAGAAGGCGGTTCGGGACGAAGCCGAGGCTCACATGTTGACCAACATGGAGGAGGCGTACGGCCGAGCGTTGAAGCATATCGTCGCTCGGAACCCTGGATTTGACGTCTCGTCCTACTACTTCTACGATCCCGTAGAGGGTGAGGAAGAGCTGCCCCTGGCCGAGCTCGCTCCGAGGTAAGAGGTCGGAGACTCCGAAGACGAGGGGGCGCTGAACGTGCGATTGTACCCGTGCCGAACGATGATGAGGTCGACCCCTGACTTTGTCGCCTCTTCTCATTTTCTTGTTCTTTTTTGTAATGCCTAACTGCGGACTGGCCACCGCTTTTTGTAAATCTTGGACTTTTAATGAAACGGTTTCCCTCTTGGTGTTTTGGCTGAATATTACGAAATTTCGCAAAGTGTCCAACTCTTTTTGCTCGGATTGTATCCTTAAGTATTGAAGACTCCTTTTGATATTCTCCACTTTTCAGGTTGAGTTGGGTCCGATTACTGAGGTCTTCCATCTTCGTGTTGAGCTGAAGAAAACGAAGCGGGCTCTTTCTCGCAGTCGTGATAAAGCATTTTACGACTTCTTGAAATTGGAGGACATCAAAGCAACTGCGAGAGGGTATTTTCGCGAGTTGAGGCAACTGCGGAAGCAATCTCGAGAGACTCGTCTCGAAGGCGAGATAGAGTTGCTCCGTAAGGAGCTCTTTGATGTCGACCAAAGGAATAGTGAACTACTAGCGGAGATTCGTCATTTGGAGGTAACGGTGAAAAAACATTCGGCGGAGGAAGAGGCGTTAGCTTCGAGGGTGGGGAAGTTGATGTCCGAGCGCGATGAGTTGGCGGCCAGAATTGACAAACTGAGGAGGATCACCATTGACAGGGGTATCGAAGTGACTCATTTCCGTCGTATTGTGGCCGACAGCACTAACGTTGCAGGCTCGTCTAAACTTCCTCGTTTCAAAGTATCGGCGGAGGACGATATTCTGAGAGATAGGATCGTCGAGCTAGAGGAGGAGATTGCAACGCTGAAACCTCAGCCCGTAATGACCAATGTTCGCAGTACGTCGTGCACTCGCGAAGAAAGCGAAAGAGGAATCTCGTTCTATGAACTTGCAACTCGTTCGCCTGCCGTTAAGCGGAGCCCAGCTGACGCTCAGAGTGGTGCAGCTGTTTCATCTAGTGGCGCCTCAGTTGGGGCCATGGCTAGAATTAGCGGCGAAGGGGGTTCTCGCTTCGCTGGTTTAGAGTCGAGCTCAGAGATAAGGCGACGCCGCCTTCGTGTCTCTGAACCGAAGCGGTCCCTTTCCAAAGAAGCGCTAAACAAGTTGTATTATGCTCTTCAAATTATTGTAAAACTCTGTTGTAGTGTCAGCCTTGTCCGGGCTCTTAATAAAAAAGTTTGTTTTGCTTCTGATGTTCGAATGCTGTAAGTATAACTCCTCCAACTTTTGACAACTACTCAAAATCAGAAGCAAATCTTCCCTCTTATGGGCGAACCACTCCTAGCTCGCTTAAGAGCGAGCTTGCGGAGCAGAGTCGAACCAAGTGTTGGACTCCGAACTCGTCGTTAGAGTTTGTTCAGCGGTTGTGGGAGCAATTCCGAATGGCGAACCACTCCTAGCTCGCTTAAGAGCGAGCTTGCGGAGCAGAGTCGAACCAAGTGTTGGACTTCGAACTCGTCGTTAGAGTTTGTTCAACGGTTGTGGGAGCAATTTCGAATGGCGACCCACTCTTAGCTCGCTTAAGAGCGAGCTTGTGGAGCAGAATCGAACCAAGTGTTGGACTCCGAACTCGTCGTTAGAGTTTGTTCAACAGTTGTGGGAGCAATTCCGAATGGCGAACTCTCATAGCTTGCTTAAGAGCGAGCTTGCGGAGCAGAGTCGAACCAAGTGTTGGACTCCGAACTCGTCGTTAGAGTTTGTTCAACGGTTGTGGGAGCAATTTCGAATGACGACCCACTCCTAGCTCGCTTAAGAGCGAGCTTGCGGACTCCGAACTCGTCGTTAGAGTTTGTTCAACAGTTGTGGGAGCAATTCCGAATGGCGAATCCCTCCGAGCCCTCTAAGGCACTGTTTGGTTGGAGGGGAATGGAGGGGAGGGGAGGGAAGGGTTTTTTTAATACTTTTCTTGTTTGGTTCATTTTTTAGGAGGGGAGGGAAATGGGGGGTGCAACACCCCTCCTGAGCCAATTTTGGCTCCCCTCCAAAAGTGGGGGGATTTGGAGGGAAGAGAAAATAGGGCTAATTTTTTAAAGTGGCTGGACTAAATTGTCCTTTAAATCTAAATCCTAATCTAATAAAAAACCTTCAATTACGATTTCATGAAACTTATAGAAACATACATTCTCTTATCGTTCAATGTTAATGTCATTGCTGACGATCAATATATTCACGAATGTTTACGTACGTACCATAGTTGTTAGTTTTTGACATAGCTAATATTATTATATTTCTGTAATTAGTGTATTACTATCTGATTCTTCATGTAGCTATGAATTGTACTATTCAGCTATAATTCTTCAACCTAATAAATTGTCTTTTATTCCATATTCAGTTTCCTGCAAGAGTTTGAGGAGATTACCTGTGGCATGTCCACGGAATATCTTATAACGTCAAATGTAATAGAAAGTGGTACAAATGGAAGAACCATTCCCTTCTTGTTCTGATCTGAATGCGTGGATTGAGTATTATGCCTCACAATCTCATCTGCAATACTTATTTATTGTTAGCATTCAGTTCAATTTGTCGAAAAATAGTAGTAGTGAAACAAGGAAAATAATTATTATAAAAGTAATTTTATAATAGTAATTTTATTATAAACAAGGAAAAGGGTATAAAAGTAATTTTATTATAAAACCCATTCCCTCCCCTTGTGAACCAAACAAGAAAATAATTATTTTCCCTCCCCTCCCCTCCTTTGAACCAAACAGAGTTTTCATTAAATCCCTCCCCTCCCTTTCCCTCCCCTCCATTAAAATCCCTCCCCTCCCCTCTCCTCCTTTGAACCAAACAGACCCTAAGAGCGAGCTTGCGAAGAGGAGTCGAGCCAAGTGTTGGACTCCGAACTCGTCGTTAGAGTTTGTTCAACGGTTGTGGGAGCAATTCCGAATGGCGAACCCCTCCTAGCCCGCTTAAGAGCGAGCTTGCGAAGAGGAGTCGAGCCAAGTGTTGGACTCCGAACTCGTCGTTAGAGTTTGTTCAACGGTTGTGGGAGCAATTTCGAATGACGACCCACTCCTAGCTCGCTTAAGAGTGAGCTTGCGGAGCAGAATCGAACCAAGTGTTGGATTCCGAACTCGTCGTTAGAGTTTATTCAACGGTTGTGGGAGCAATTCCGAATGGCGACCCACTCCTAGCTCGTTTAAGAGCGAGCTTGCGGAACAGAATCGAACCAAGTGTTGGACTCCGAACTCGTTAGGGTGAAGAGTAAAAACAGAGAGATACAAGCAATTTTACAAGTAAAATATGAAAAAACTTTCTTTATTGATAACTAATAGTTGGCTGCTTCTAAGTTGCGAGCCGTTATTACATGAGAGAAATAAAGGAAAAAATACAAGTAAAAGGAGAGGAACGGTTCGACATCCTATAATACTTAGAGAGGCGTTAATGCTCTTTCTTGGTATTTCAAAAGATGGTCGGCATTCCAAGTCCTGGGGATCTCCCTGCCTTCGAAGTCTTCTAGACGATATGTCCCGGGCCGAACTACTTTGGAGATCTTGTAGGGTCCCTCCCAATTTGGAGCTAGTTTACTCTTTAGACCAGGATAAGAGATTGCTAACTTTCTGAGGACCAGGTCCCCTTCTTTGAGGTCGGTAGGACGGACTCTCTTATTGTACGCCAATTCGATCCTCCTCTGATAGCTCTGTTGGCGGATTGATGCTCTTTCTCGTAGCTCGTCGATCAAGTCTATGTTTGCCCGAAGTTCTCTGGCATTCTGTTCTTCTTCATAGGCAAGAAGGCGAGGAGAAGGTATGCCGACTTCCAATGGGATCACAGCCTCGGACCCATACGTGAGGTTGAATGGGGACTCTCCTGTGGGGGTCCGTTTCGTGGTGCGGTAGTTCCACAGCACGTTAGGGAGCTGATCGACCCATAAGCCTTTAGAGCACTTATTCAGCCTTTTCTTAATATCGGAGAGGATCTGTCGGTTAGCATTCTCCACTTGGCCATTCGACTGTGGATGGGAGACGGAGGAGAAACGTTGTTGGATGGCGAGGTCTTCACATAGAGCTCGGAAGGCAGCCCCGGTAAATTGGGTTCCGTTGTCTGTTATGAGGACTCGAGGGACACCGAATCAGCAGATAACGTTCTTCCAGAAGAACTGAAGTACTTTGTTCTCGGTGATTGTGGCCAAGGGCTCGGCCTCTATCCACTTCGAGAAGTAGTCGATTGCCACGACTAAGAATTTGAGCTGGCCGGGAGCTGGTGGGAATGGCCCTAGTAAATCCATCCCCCACATTGCGAAAGGGATAAGACTTGATAGGGAGGTGAGTGGAGCTCGTGGGAGGCGACGGACGTTGGAGTATTTCTGACAAGAGTTGCTGCCGAACGTGCAGTTCGGCGTCTTGTAGGAGAGTGGGCCAGAAATATCCATAATTCAACACTTTCCGGGCTAGGGATCTGGACCCTGAATGTGCCCCGCTGATGCCTTCGTGGAGCTCTTGCAGGGCGTAATCGGCTTGTTCCGGGGAGAGGCACCTCAAATACGGCCTGCCGGGAGCTGGTGGGAATGGCCCTAGTAAATCCATCCCCCACATTGCGAAAGGGATAGGACTTGATAGGGAGGTGAGTGGAGCTCGTGGGAGGCGACGGACGTTGGAGTATTTCTGACAAGAGCTGCTGCCGAACGTGCAGTTCGGCGTCTTGTAGGAGAGTGGGCCAGAAATATCCATAATTCAACACTTTTCGGGCTAGGGATCTGGACCCTGAATGTGCCCCGCTGATGCCTTCGTGGAGCTCTTGCAGGGAGTAATCGGCTTGTTCCGGGGAGAGGCACCTCAAATACGGCCTGCCGTCCACTTGTGTGAAGGAGCGCTTGTATAGGATGCCCTCGATAAGGGTGTACCGCTCAGCTCGGGTTCTCTCTCGGCGAGCTTCCTTAGGGTCTTCGGGGAGGAGCCCATCCCTTAGGAATTCTATCAGGGGTTTCATCCATTTATCATGAAGCAGGACAGGTAGTGACTCCATCGAGTCTGAAGTTTCATCTTCTATACTTGGCTTCAGGAGCACCTCGATCAAGACGGTCTGCTCGAGACCTTGGAGGGAGGAGGAGTCTAGCTTGGAGAGGGCATCGGCCTGGGAATTCTCTTCTCGGGGGATTTGCTGGATGAGAGCTTCTTGAAATAGGGCCATGAGACTCTGGACCTTGGCTAGGTACTTAGCCATTCGGTCATCTCGTGCCTCGTACTCGCCTAGGACCTGATTTACGACCAGCTGAGAGTCGCTAAAGATCCGGAGGCGCTGCGCCCCTGCCTTGCGAGCCATTCCGAGGCCGGCAATGAGTGCTTCATATTCTGCTTCATTGTTAGAGGCCTTGAAGTTGATGCGGAGGGAGTATTGGAGGATAAAATCATCTGGGCCAGCCAGAATGACCCTAGCTCCGAATCCCTCGTTACAAGAGGATCCATCTACGTAAACTGACCAGACAGGCGGTCCCTTCATTGCTTGGCTGACCTTGGGGATGGTACTCTCGACGATGAATTCAGCTAAGGCCTGAGCCTTGATTGCGGTCCGAGGTTGGTAGGTTATATCATGCTGGCTCAGCTCGATAGACCACTTCATGAGGCGACCGGAGGTCTCTGGCTTGTGGAGAACTTGCTTCAGCGGTTGGTCGGTAAGAACGACCATCGAATGGGACTGGAAATATGGGCGAAGCCTTCTTGCAGCCATGACTAAGGCGTATGCCATCTTCTCTATCCTCGGGTAGCGGAGCTTGGCATCCCGAAGTACCTTGCTCACGTAATAGATGAGCTTTTGCGTCTTATCTTCTTCCCTTACGAGGACGGCGCTGAGGTCTGCTCGGAGGCTGCTAGGTAGAGGTGGAGGGCTTCCCCGGGAATAGGCTTGCTGAGGAGAGGAGGATTGACTAGGTAAGTCTTGAGCTGGTCGAATGAATCTTGTTGCTGCTGACCCCACTCGAAACCTTTGGCCTCCTGAGAGCTTTGAAGAAGGGAAGACACTTCTCCCCTGACTTGGAAAGGAAACGCCCTATGGCTGCAAGACGACCTGTTAGCTTTTGGACCTCTTTAACATTCTTTGGGGGAGCCATGTCCAATATGGCCTTGATCTTCTCGGGATTGGCTTCGATTCCTCTCTGGCTGACCATGAAGCCTAGGAATTTCCCTGACGAGACCCCGAACGCACACTTGTTCGGGTTGAGCCTCATTTCATGTTTTCTCAGTACATCGAACGCCTCTTGCAGATCGGCCACATGATCGGCCCCGTGGATGCTCTTCACAAGCATATCGTCAACATATACCTCCATATTTCGGCCGATCTGAGCTTGAAAAACCTTGTTGACGAGGCGTTGATAAGTGGCACCTGCATTCTTCAAACCGAAGGGCATTACCCTGTAGCAGTAGAGGCCCGAATCGGTTACAAAGAAGGTCTTCGGGATATCCGGGGGAAACATACGAATCTGATTGTAGCCTGAGAAGGCATCCATGAAGCTGAGGAGTTCATGGCCCGAAGTGGCGTCAATCAAAGTATCAATGCTTGGAAGAGGGAATGGATCTTTGGGGCATGCCTTGTTGAGGTCGGTAAAGTCGATACAAATCCTCCAGGTCTCATTGGACTTCTTTACCATTACTACATTCGAGAACCATTCGGGATAATTTACCTCTTGTATGAACCGAGCCTTCAAGAGCTTGTCCACCTCCTCTTTTATAGCTTGCTGGCGCTCGGGAGCGAACTTGCGCCTCTTCTGTTGGACCGGTTTGGATCCCGGAGCAACGCTGAGGTGGTGGACTAAGAGCTCTTCGGAAATTCCGGGCATGTCTGCAGCCGACCATGCAAAGAGGTCGCGGTTCCTTCGGATGCACTGGACTATGTTGGAGCATAGTGCAGATGGGAGGGTCTTGCTAACAAAGAACTTTCGGCTTGGATTCTACTCAGAGAAGAGCACTTCCTCCAACTCATCCACCGGCTCGGACGTTGGTCGGACAACATCTTGGGGGTTTTCAAGAGTTTCGAGGGAGAGGACTGGACCCAGAGTAGAGGTCATGTAGCATTTGCGGGCCGTTTCCTAATTGCCTTTTACTTCCCCTACTCCCCGAGTGGGAAACTTCATCTTGAGGTGATAGGCGGAAGGGACGGCTTCAAGAGCAGCTAAGCCGGGCCGACCCAAAATGACATTATAAGCTGCAGGGACATCCACGACCATAAAGTCCATCGACTCCGTTCGGGTAGTAGGAGTTTTGCCAGCGGTTACGTCGAGGGTGATCACCCCTTCAGTAGTCACTGGCATTCCGGTGAACCCGTGGAGTGTGTAGTCGGCGGGTTTAAGTCTGTCTCGGGATAGTTTGAGGCCTTTGAAAGCGGTGAGGAAGAGGATGTTAACGGAGCTGCCTTTGTCCACTAGGATCCTCTCCACTTTAAAGTTCGCCATATGGAGGTTGATGACAAGCGCGTCACAATGAGGGGTTCGGACACCCTCAAGGTCTTCATCTGAGAATGTGATGGGTACTCCGAGGCCTTTAGGAGGAGGTGTGGCTGAACCGAATTAACTTCCCTTATAAACGCCTTTCGGGAGGGGTTGGAGGAGCCCCCCATGGATGAGGTGTAGGACACGCTCCTCTTCGAATTCGGGCGTTTCATCGCGTTCAGGACGCTTGTTAGCCTCCCGAGACGGGGGAGGAAGATCGGCTCGGTCCTTTCTCATGAACTTGGTTAGCTGACCCCTCTGGATGAGGGCTTCTATCTCGTTCTTCAGGGCCCGACAATCATTGGTGTCGTGGCCATGGTCCCGATGATAGCGGCACCACTTCTCTTTGTCCCTCTTTTTGCCGGGGGTGTTCATTTTTGGCGCAGGAGGTATCACCCCCTCCTTCTCAACTTCCATGAGAATTGTGGAGATGTTGGCGTTAAGGGGAGTAAACTTTTCAAATCTGGGAGGAGGTCGGCGCTGGCCGCCATTATCCTTCTGGAGCTTCTTGGCCTCTTCCTCTTCCGTTCCCTTTCTCTTAGACCCGGGGGAAGGCCCCTTCAAGTTGGGGCGGTGCTCAGCTTCCTCGGCCCGAATATACTTTTCGCTCCGGAGGAGGTCAGAGAAGTTCTGTGAGGGCTTCTTGGCAAGGGAAGAGCGGAGGCCGGAGTTGAGGACATTGGATTGGAATGCTGCTGCAGCGACCGACTGGTCGAGGGATGCTATGGACCTGGCTTCTGCTGTGAACCTTTTCACAGTCTCTCAGCTTCTCACCCTTCTTCTGGTTGAGGTAGAGTAGCGAAATGCTGGTCTTCTCAGTTCGGCGGCTACTCACGAAGTGGGTGACGAAGAGGGTCTCAAATTGCTCGAAGGAGTATATTGAAGATGGGGCAAGGCGAGATACCATTCTCGAGCCGGACCCTTGAGAGTAGCGGGGAAGGTCTTGCACAGCAGAGCATCGGACGCTTGATGGATGAGCATGAAGGTCTTGAAGCTTTCGATGTGATCGACAGGGTCAGACTCCTCGGAATAAGTCTCAAATTGAGGAGGTTTTAAGGCAATGGTACGGGCGCCTCCATTATGGTTCGGGAAAAAGGAGGTCGACTCGGGCGAAGGGTCCTTCCTCTAAGCTCTTCTTCTCTGTCTAACTGACCAAAGCGTCTCTCCATTTCGTGGAGACGGCGGTAGACAACATCATCTCTTCGACGGTAACCAACTGAGCCTCTAGACTCGTCTTCGTACGAGGGAGAGCGGGGGCTACGACGACGGTAGCTCCTGGAGCGGCGAGGACTAGGAATGTGCTGGGGGTTGCTAGGAGCTGGGAGAGGAGTTAGGGACCGTCGGCGAGGACTTCGGACCGGAGGAGTGGGAATCTTTAGAGCATTGGTGTTGTTGGGTCGGAGATTGAGAGCTTGTAGGATGGTTGCTTGGAATTGCTGGAACTCGGCACGAGTGATGGGTGCCTCATCGTTCCTCGGATGTTGCCGACCGGCAGGGGAATGGGTCTTCTCCTGTAATGCTCGGGGGACTCTCTCCGCCCTCTTCGGGTAGGGGACCTTCTGTAGTCTCGGCAGTGAGGAGATCGCTCATCTGGACGTTGTTGGCGGGAGGCTCCCTCTCGGGCCCGCTTCTCATCCAGACGACGGCGAAGATCCTCATCCTTCTGCCGATTGAGGATGGTATTGCGAAGGTCGGAAGCTCGGGGGTTGTGGGAGGCCATAGAATCTGTAGAGGCATTGTGTATTGAGATGTGGTCCTGGTGGAGAGGTTGTTTCTGCGGGTTGGGACGCGAGACCCCTGCACCGGCATTTTGAGGACCGGGGGGACCCTTAGGAGGTTGTTGATTCTGAAGGGGAGGCTGGTCCTGTTGGAGAGGGTCCTCGGCTTGAGGCGGAAGTTGCCCCTGCTGCTGAGCGGGTTGGATGGGGACTTCCTGTTGCTGATCAGGGGGGTTGGGTCCACGGTTGGACCCTCGGGATCTTACTTTCTTGGGAGGCATGGCTGGAGAAGATCTGACCAACGGGAAGAGGGAAGGCTGCTATTCGTTTGGTTTCCCACAGATGGCGCCAATCTGTTACCTGCTAAATCTGGTGTGGGGGCAAACAGATAGTATTTGTGGATTCTTGGAAAACTTGAATAGCAAACCTGTTACCCGTTCCGCTGGAGTTTGACCGTTGACTCCTGCCGTTCACCTGCAAAATGTGCGAGACACCGGGGTTGATTCCGGCGATGCACCCTCCGACGCTCAAGTCAGTAATCAGGAAGAATATGAAAGAGCGTAAATTGGCAAAAGATTGATTACCTTCTAATGGTGGTGGATGGGGGGGTATTTATAGTTGCCTTAGGGATCAGATTAGGAATGTAATCCCTGTGATCTGATAAGGAATATAATCCCCGTAATCAGATTAGGAATGTAATCCCTAATTCCCAGTGAAAGGATAGATGTGGATCAGGGCCGTTGATTAGTATTAATCAGAGATCCTAATCCTATCCTGCTGGACCGGGTTTTCTGCGGGTTGAAACCCGCACCCAGTTGAGGTGGATCCGTTCGTGGGTTATTGGATCTTTGGGAAGAGATCCAGTACCCATTTTAGACCCGTTTGTAGGTGAAATTACCATTTTACCCCCAGACTTTAAGCTTCGTGCCTGATTTGGACGGTTCCGATTTAACCCCATTTTTAGCCATATCACACCTGAACCCAAACCCGCTCGAACCTGAACCTGCTCGACCTCGCCCATTCCAAATAGAAGGTAATAAATTAAACTGCACGAGTGTATTCTACATATAAGGTTTTCTTTTTTGCTAATAATATATACGACATGAATATATAAAATACATGTTATACAATTTATAATATATCTTGCCTTTTTTTATAATCACAAGCATTAGTGATGTAAAACGTAATCTAAATAGAGAATTTTCAAGAATCCTAAAGGATTAATTTTATCAACAAGTAATGCAGATCAAAGTTAGAATTTTAAACAATTAATCGGTTTGATGGATTTTCAAGAGTTGAATTAAGTTTAACAATTCAATTAATAATTCAGTTCTAACAATCAATAATTAAATTCTTAAGCGTTATTAGCAAGTAAAAGATTCAATATTGATTCGTACTCAAATTAGGTAAGTGGAACACTCAATATCGATATTTGTAGTCGACAGTTAAATTAAATAATATAGTAGAGATGATAAAGCAGTATAACACAAATATTGGAAAAGTGGAAAGAGTATACCGGGGTTCGAAGAAATCAGCGTTAGATTTCGGGTTTGTAGCAACGCAGAACACAACAATCAGCAACAACAGTAAAAGAGAGACAACAGCTCAGCCAAAGTCATTGGCGATGGCAGCCAGAGCTAGGGGGCGAGGGTCGGCACTGGTGGTCGGCGTCGTAGGCGGCAGTGGCATCGACATCGAATGACGGCGTCGAGGTTCGGAGTCACCGGGGATGAGGAAGCTCGTCAGATAAGAGAACGGAAGGGATGGGTCTTCGGGATTAGCTGCTGCCGTCGAAGGAGAAAGGAAGCAGCAGGGGAGGGTGGCGCGAACGGCGGTGGGGGTGATGCTAGCAGTCGACGGGGTGGCCGTAGTTGGCCGGGGAAGAAGGGGGTCGATGGTTTTGGCGGGAAACGAGGTAGACGATGGGGGTGGAGAGGAGTTTGGAGGGTTTCAGAAATTAATGGAGGGAGAGGAAGAAGATGAAGAGGGATTAGGGTTTGGGTTTAATTATATTTGGGGGATTAGGGTTTGATTTTAATCTGGGGATTAGGGTTTGGGAATTGAAGTGGATTTGGGGATTTGGGTGTAGTTTTAGAGTTTATCACAAACCCTAAAGTTTTATTAGGATTTATTAAAAACCCTAATAATTGGATCTCAATTGTATCACACAAAAAGAGAGGAAGAGCAAAACTCACCACAATAATTTTTTTAAATCAAGAATAACATGACTTCCCATTAATCTCAAGGTCTATAAATAGGCTCAAAACAAATCTTGATACAAATCACAAAATATTCTAAATTCTCAAAAATATTCTAATGCATAAAAGAAAGATTATATATGACTATAATTGCCAAAAACAAATATGGTACTGAAATAAAATACTAAACTAAACAGAATAGATGTCCTCATCAATTAGTTTTTATGTGTCATGTAGGTTTCGTGAGGTGATGGTTGTTTTTGTATATATAATGTATGGAAGTTTTATATTTTGGGATAATATATATTATTGGGCAATGTAGTTTTTTTTTGGGATAAACTTGTGCATTGAAGTTGAATATGTATTTGAGTTAAATATTAAATTATATTATTATATTTTTATGTTTTTATAAATAATGTTGTAATACTTGTGTTCAATGAGGTTCCCTAACCCGAACACGAACCTGACTTTTAAAACCCGATCCGAACCCGAGACCGTGGGTTCGGGTTTAAGTAGCATAATTTCATACGAGTTTTGGGGATCTTAAAAACCCACCCACACTTTCAGGTTTGGGTTAAAAAGTCCCCTAAAACTTGCCCAACCTGACCCGCAAAACTCTATCATCAGATAACTAACTATGCAATAATACAATACAAGACAATAAGCATTATGCAATCAATCTAGTAAACATCTACCAATAATTAATCAACTAGACAACTATAATAAACTTTTGATCAGCTACAACTAGTGGTAGTCTACTGTTACTTGATTGTTATTAATTGGGTAAATAAAAAAAAACCCACTGAACTTTGGGCCATTTTAAAAAAAACCGCACTAAGTTTTTTTTATTTAAAAAACCTCACAAAACTATAGTGTAAAAAAACACACACCGACAAAGTTAGGGTTAGTTCAGGGGGGTTTATTTAAACATATGATTAGTTAAGTGATGTTTTTTTTTAAACACAAATGAAAGATGAAAGTGGTTTTTTTAAATTTAGCGTAACGGAAACCTAACTCCGTTAAAGTGCATTTTTATAAACTATAGTTTTGTGCGGTTTTTTTGCGGTTTTTTATAAAAAAAACTTAGTCCGGTTTTTTTAAAAATGGTCCAAAGTTCAGTGAGTTTTTTTTTTTAATTTAAAATTTAGCCGTTATTAATTAGATGGAGAGAGACACATGAAGAGTGGTGTTGGTACTTGTTTTAAGAACACTAGTTTTTTCTCTGTTATATCAGAGTACTAAATATGAAGCAATAAACTACTCAATACGAAGCCATGAAAAGCTCAAACTTTATTAACTTTCATGCTCTTTTATTAATCTACTTCTACTTATTATATAACTCATGCTAGCCTTTATATAGACTGCTACCACCTTAGAACTCAACTCCAGTTCAAACCACTCTTAGAAAACTAACTGATGATTATCAAAAATCATAGTTAGCCTAACTAATTATTAACTTAGACGTTAAAACAAAGTAACTCTTAATTAAATTAAAACTCATTTTTAATCCTTATCTAGTTAAATTAGATTTGAATTACTGTTTTCAACATTCTCACATCCTCCTCTAATACTAATCTTCTAGCGAGCACATCTCGAGCAATCTTCGCAACTTGTTGAATAGGTCATTCTTCAAGGGCTTTGTCTGTAGCTTGATTTTCTCCTTTGATGTTGAACAACTCGGTCTGTGTCTTTGACAAAATCTGTAATGAAGTGATAATGAACTTTGACATGCTTCCACAACACTGAATTTTTCATTAAAGAAATTGCCAAACTATTATCCCAAAATAACTTAGTACCACCATCTTGATGATGTTTTAGTTCTTCAAAAATTTCTTGCAGCCATATAGCTTGATAATCTGCAAAAAACAAAGAAAATAGATTTTTGTTTTCGCAATCGAAAACACTAGCATAGCATCTTTAATTCCCATGATATAACATGAGATCCAATGCTGATAAGTCGATCACGGAGTGCTTTAACTGTCATTAAAGCTTTGATTTTATATGCTACCAACTTCATCGCCATCTCCGTTGAGGTGAAAGCTTTGTAAGCTTCCACTTTGTATGCTACCGTCTCCATCGCTATCTCTGTTAAAGTAAAAAATTTTACTCGTCCTTTTGTAGTCCTTTAGTGGTTAGAAGAAATTAAACTCACGGTGCAGTGAGATCCTTAATTCAAAAACTTAATAGAGAAGAGTAATAGAGGTATGTTAGATCCTGCAAGTATAAATTTTTGGGGTGGAGTATGGAACTATAAAGATAAAATTCTTATCATTCCAAATGCAAGTGTTAAGCATTTGATTTTCTTAATCATCATGCATCAAGTGTGGGTGGACACTCAGGGTTTCACAAAACTCTTCCAAGAGTTATGGGAGCTTTTTGGTGGGAAGGCATTAGTAAAGAGGTGAAGAAATGGATCAAAGAATGTTTGGTGTGCCAGCGCAACAAAATTGAAACACTGCTACCAGCAGGGTTACTAAACCCATTGCCAATACCTGATAGAGTTTGGGAGGATATATCCATGGATTTTGTTGACGTATTGCCCAAGAGTTTTGGCAAAAAATGCTATTATGGTGGTGATTGATCGACTGTCAAAGTATGCCCATTTTATTGCCATTACACATCCATTTACTGCTCAATCAATAGTGCAAGTATTCATTGAAAATGTGTATAAGCTCCATTGCATGCCCTGCAGTATTGTTGGTGACCGAGACCCAATTTTTATAAGTAAATTTTGGAAGGAGTCCTTTTCACAACATATTTGTAAGCTGCGGCAGTCTACAGCTTACCATCCTCAAAGTGATGGTTGGACAGAAATTGTTAATAAAGCCTTAGAGATGTATTTGAGGTGTGTGGCCAAAAACCTGTTGAGTGGAGCAATGGTTGGGGTGGGTGGAATTTTGGTACAACACAAGCTGGCATGTTTCAACAGGGTTAACTCCTTTTGAAAAAGAATATGGCAGGCCACCACCTTTATTGTTGCGTTATGCTCGGGGCACATCAGCACTTCCTGCAGTGGAGGAGGGTCTCTTATCAAGGGATGCTATTCTTACTTTGTTGAAGGACAATTTGGCAGCAGCGCAAAACCGTATGAAATTTTTTGCAGACAAGAAGAGAATTGATCTATTATTTGAAGTGGGGAATTTGGTTTTACTGAAGTTGCTGCCATACAGGCAGGTATCGGTGCGCTATTCTTCACCTAAAAACTCTTCTAAATATTTTGGTCCTTACAAAGTTTTAGAGAACATTGGATCTGTAGCATATAGGCTAGAATTACTTGTTACTGCAGCAATTCATCTGGTATTCCATGTGTCGAAACTTAAGAAATGTCATGGTAGCCATTTGCCTAATATTTCATCATCTGAGTTACCACATTGGTTGGTGGAGGATCCTGTGGTAGATGAACCTGAGCTCATACTGGATAGGAGGGTTTTTAGAAGCAAAACTGTGTGGGAGTCCAGCTTTTGATCAAATGGAAAGGTTTGGGGTTGTCTGATGCTTCATCGGTCGGCATTGACGACTTGCGGAGGCGATTTCCTGAATTTGAACTTGAGACAAGTTCGTTTTCGAGAGGAGGGGAGTTGTCAGGGATCCCAGGGCCAGTAGCAGTCGTCGTTGATTGGGGACGTTGAGAGTTGATCAAGTTCTACTGGAAGAGCAGTTGCAGTTGTGATTAGTAGTGTCATGTATATGTTTTTTAGTTGTATCAGAGTTTTACGTGCTATACGCACTTTTTCTCTTTTAAAGTTGTTTGGGCGGGTGAGCATAGTGCACGTTGCATGTGCTAAAGTTTCCTGTAACTACCCATGCCTAACTGTTGAGTCTATAACTACTCAAATGTAAGAGATTGTTGCTTATGAATAAAAATTAAGATTCTTTCCCCCAAATTCCTTCCTCGCTAATTCTTGAGATTCTCTCTAATGGCGAAATCCAAGTCAGCCAGGAACCTAGCCCCTTACACTTCTATACTAATCTTATAACCTTTTAAACTTCAACTGGAATTTGAATTATGAATCTCAACATGTGGCTTAGTGGGATTTTGGGGAGCAGACATTAGAGGGTGTGAGACTTTGGTGAGTGGTCCACATGTAATGATGTAAGCCTCATGTTCTTCATTCCGTCTTTTCTAAAACCTTTTTTTTAGCCCCAAAACTTTATCTTTTCAGCCCAAGAGTTAACCAGAAAAGGATAAACAAAAACTTTTGACACAGAAAGGAAGACAAGAAGAAGAAAAGGAAGAGAATATAAGAAATAATGGATGAGGGGACCACACCTGTTGACGGCAAGCGACGTGAAAATCGGAGACTTTGTTGGAGTTGATGATGATGGTACATGCAGAAAATAGAGAAGGCGAGGAAAGAGGAAACAATGATTGCTATCTTAACCATTTTTGTTTATTTTATTTTATTATTTTAAAATCCCATCAAACCGTATCGTCTTGTATCATGTATCGGCCAATACGCGTCGATACGAACAATACATTCCCTGTATCGTACGATACTTACCACTTTTCGATACATGCCTTCTATACTTATCAGCTTTTTCCTTGAATCGTCTTGTATCATCGATACGCATATTGTATGATGCTAACATCACTAACTCATACCTTGTGAATGTTATAGTCATCCTATTTGCATTTAAATATTTTATCATTAATGATATGGGTTGGATGACATGGCCCCTCCTGGGCCACAGGATCCCCTCAAAATGCACACACCTCCAGATCATCCACGTCCGCCACGTCAGCACCGGAAAACCACCCGGGCCTCTGCCACGTCAGCCCGGAAACTGCCCGGGCCCTGGCCACGTCAGCCCTATATCGCCCGGGTTTCCACCGCTTCAACTCCACGGGCAACCGGGTCCAGACCCGGCCCCAAACGGGTCCAGACCCGGCCCCAAACGGGTCCAGACCCGGTTGGGTTCTCCTATAAATACCAGACCCCTACCCCTTAATCCTGGTAATCAATCTTTTCCCACTCAAACCCTAGTTACTGTTACTCTCTCTCAGTAGCTGACTAGATCGTCGGAGGGTCTGCCACCGGGACCAACCCCGGTGTTCCTAGACCGTCTGCAGGTACACGAGACATCGGATCCGAGCCTCCCGATCCGAGCCGAGCATCCAGCCTCCACCTCACTACCACCTTCCTCCTTATCGTTCGTCCCGCCGAGGGTCGTCTGCATAGGAGCTTCCTCTATCAATACAAATCGAGTAAGAACTCACACCTGGTGCATCCACACGCCTCCCAAAAACAAACCGCATCAGGTTGGCGCCGTCTGTGGGAAACTCTCTATTACAGACGCCGACCCGAGCTCTGCCGTCAACAGTGTACAGTCAGTCCGAGCTCACATGGCGCCTAAAGCCACGAAAGCTGTTACCCTTGCACGTCGGCAGGACGTCCCTCCACGGGGCATCGCTACCGACGCTCAGGGATCCAACCATCCGGGGGTCAGTCACCCACATCAACCGAGTGCCTCCCGTCCGGTCTAGCCCGACCTGCTGGGGGTAATCCTGAATTGATAGGCTAGCCGCAGTAGGGGAGGAGCCGCTTCCAACTCAGCTCCAAACCGTCCAAAACCTCCGTCCCAAGGGCGGGGGCTGGCGCTCAGCCGTATCGGTCAGCAACAGTCCGCTCAACCAAACCGAGCCGAGCGGGCCCCGGTCACTTACCTGGAGTTCCAAGACTTCCGGAGGGAAATCCTGGAGGCCATCCGGGGGACCCCTGTCGATGAGAACATCCACCATTCCCATATCCGGTCGGACGCCGAGGCCAGCGTGACTCGCGTCCCATCTTTCCAGCCGGAGTATGACATTGACCTCCTGAAGCGCCTCCAAGAAATGGAAGACCGACTCGACCACTTCGGTGACGGCGGCCCAAGGACAGCTCAGGGGTACAAGCCCGTTCGACCTCCTTTCTCCGCCCTCATCCTACAGGCGGAGATACCCCGGAATTTCCGTCCTCCCCAGTTCGAGACTTATGACGGCGAAGGCAATTCTGCTGATCACATGGAGGGCTTCAAGACCCTAATGATGATTCACAGCACATCGGATCCCCTCCCGTGCCGAGCCTTCCCCGCCACCCTTCGAGGTCCGGCCCGGGAATGGTTCTCCAAGCTCACCCCTGGCTCCATCTACTCCTTCGATCAGTTAGAGGGCAACTTCCTTGCCCACTTTGTCACCAGCCGATGGGCCGAAAGGACAAGTGCGTCCCTGCTTGGCCTCCGACAGAAGGAGGGGGAGTCGCTCCGAGTGTTCGTCCGGAGATTCACCGCTGAGGCAAGGTCGGTCTCCTCCCTCGACCCCGGCATTGCCTTAGCCGCTTTTCGACACAACGTTCGGCACGGACAGTTAAAGGCCTCCCTGGCAAAGAAGCCCCCGGAGGACTTTTCCGACCTCCTCAATCGGGTCGAGAAGTACATCCGGGCCGAAGAAGCCCTAAACCCAAAAGAGCCTAGGGAGGTTCCCGGGAAGGGAAAACGGAATGCCGAAAAGGCCGAGCCAGCAAAGAAGGCTCCAAGAGACCCGGGGCGCCATGAAGAAGGTTCCGCCGGTCCCTCGCTTCGAGAGGTACACCCCTCTGACGTAGAATGTATCCACCATTCTTTTGGCGATCGAAGACAGGGACCTCGTGCAGTTCCCCCTTCGACCGTCCAATAACACCAGCAAGAAGAGGGACCCGGCGGTTCTACTGCCGCTTCCACCGGGACAACGGCACGACACAGATCATTGCCTTGCCCTAAAGGACGAAATTGAGGCCCTCATTCAACGTGGGTACCTCCGAGAATTCAAAAGGGAAGGCGCTCGGAAACAGAGGGACACCAGAAACAGGAGGGATCCCCCTCCTCCTCGAGCACCCCGACAGTGCCCCGAGCAGAATTCGGAACCTGAGGAGCCCAAGGAGCCCGAAGATCAGGCAATCTTATATTGCGTCCACGGAGGGTCCATGGGAGGGGAATCCAACACTTCCTGCAAGGCATTCGTCCGGGATGTCAACACCGTCCAGGGTCCTCTCTCCCCCCAAATCCAGCAACTCCCTGTTTCTTTCTCGGGGGAGGACCTGGAGGGAGTCCGGCTCCCTCACTGTGATGCACTTGTCATCAGCCTCAGCATGGCAAACTTTGAGGTCTGGCGAATTCTCGTGGACAATGGGAGCTCGGTCAACATTCTATTCCTGGGAGCATTCGAGAACTTGAAGCTCTCTCGCGAGAAGCTAAAGCCGGCCGGATACACCTTACACGGATTCTCCGGCGTCCCAGTGACAATAGAGGGGATCGTCACCCTAGACGTCATGGCAGGCACGACCCCGAACAGAAGAACCGAGTCCATGGACTTCATGGTTGTGAATGTCAAGGCAGTCTACAAAGCCATACTCGGCCGTCCGGGGCTCTGCTCCCTCCAGGCGGTTCTCTTGGCCTACCACCAGAAAATGAAATTCAACACTGGTGTCGGAGTTGTCCGAGAAAATCAAAAAGCAGCCCGTTCGTGCTATATGACGGCGATCGGGAGCGGTGTATTTCCCCTCGATGCCGTCGAGCTGGAGCCCGAAAGGACCCAGCCGGAATCAGAGCCGGCGGACGATCTAGAAGATGTCTCGTTCAAGACAGGGGATGCGTTGAAGCACTTTCGAGTATGCTGCTCCCTCGCGCCCGACCTCAAGGACGCCGTGATCGGCTGCATTCGCCGCAATGTCGACCTCTTCGCCTGGAAGCCCTCTGACATGCCCGGGATCTCCGAGGATCTCATCATGCACAAACTCAGCATGATTTCCGGATCGAAACCAGTTGTCCAAAAGCGGCGCAAGTTCGCTCCGGAGCGACAACAGGCAGTAAACGCGGAAGTGGACGAGCTCTTGTCCGCGCGTTTCATACAAGAGGTCAGCTACCCTGAGTGGCTGGCGAACGTCGTCATGGTCAAGAAGGCGAGCAGGAGTTGGAGGATCTGCATAGATTTCACCGACCTCAACAAGGCATGCCCCACGAATCCGTTCCCTCTTCCCAGCATTGATACCCTGATTGATGCCACTTCGGGCCACGAGCTCTTATCCTTCATGGATGCCTTCTCGGGCTATAACCAGATTCGGATGTTTATTCCAGACATCGCCAAGACGTTCTTCGTCACAGACCGGGGACTGTACTGCTACTGGGTCATGCCTTTTGGGCTGAAGAACGCCGGTGCCACCTACCAGAGGCTCGTCAACCGAGTCTTCAAAGATCAAATCGGACGTAACATGGAGGTATACGTCGACGACATGCTCGTCAAAAGTCAGCAGGGACAGGACCACGTCGCCGACCTGGAAGAGGCCTTTGGGGTCCTTCGAACCCAGAACATGAGGCTCAACCTGGCGAAGTGTGCCTGCGGCGTCTCCTCGGGGAAGTTCTTAGGGTTCATCGTCAGCCAGCGTGGCATCGAGGTGAACCCCGAAAAGATCCAGGCCATAATAGACATGGCCCCTCCCAGGAACGTCAAAGAAGTCCAGAGGCTAACGGGGAGACTAGCGGCCATCGGCTGTTTCCTCTCCAAATCTGGAGAGAAGTTCCTTCCGTTCTTCAAGGTGCTGCGCGGCACCGGAGGGTTCGAGTGGGGTACTCAGCAGCAAGAGGCCTTCGCCCAGTTAAAGGAGTACCTCGCCAACCTTCCTCTCCTCAGCAAGCTCGAATTAGGGGAGCCACTTTGGCTCTACCTTTCTGCTTCGGAGAATGTGCTCAGCGCCGTCCTTGTTCGGGAAGAGGAAGGAGTCCAAAAGCCCCTGTACTATGTGAGCAAGGTCCTGCTCGACGCCAAGATCAGGTATTCCAGGATGGAGACAGTAGCGTACGCCTTGGTCATGGCCTCCGTCCTTACTTTCAGGCGCATTCGGTCCAGGTACTCACGGATTAACCCCTGAAGGCCGTGCTCTATAAGCCCAAGAGCTCTGGTCGGCTAGTCAAATGGTCGATCGAACTCAGTCAGTACGACATCGGCTGTCAACCAAGAGCGATTATCAAAGGGTAGGCCATCGCCGAGTTCATAATGGAATGCACCATCTCCGAGCAACCCACAAGCCAGGAAGTCGACCAGACGTGGGAAGTTTACGTCGACGGCTCCTCTTGCGAAGCGGGGAGTGGTGCGGGCATCATTCTTAGGGGTCCTGATGGTTTCCTCCTTCAATACTGCCTCCGCCTCAACTTTCCGGTCTCTAACAACGAGGCTGAATATGAGGCCATGATCGTTGGGCTCACCCTGGCTCATCAGGCCGGCGCCAGACAGATCAGGGCCTTTAGTGACTCCCAGCTTGTGGTCAACCAGATCACCGGGGAGTACGAGGCCCGTGACGATCGGATGATCAGGTACCTGGTTGTGGTCCAACTTCTATTAACATCCTTCGACGAATCGACTGTCTTGAGGATCCCCCGAGAGCAGAATGCCCAGGCCGACGCCCTGTCAAAATTAGCTTCCTCATCCTTCGAAGGTCTCGACCGCACGGTCCTGATCGAAATCCTGTTGAAGCTAAGCACAGACTTCCCGGAGGTTCTCTGCATTGAGGACGGAGCTCCTCCCGATGACTGGACAACTCTTATCAAGAAATTCCTGGTCAAGGGAGAGCTCCTCGAAGACCAGGCTGAAGCGAGGCGGATCAGGGTCCGATCTGAAAGATTCGCGGTCATCAATGCCACCCGCTTCAAAAGGTCCTATACAACAACGGATGGTAGACCCTACCTCCGCTGCCTAACCCCGGACGAAGCCAAGTATGCCCTCAAGGAACTGCACGAAGGGATCGGCGGTTGCCACATGGGCAGCCGTTCGCTTGCGCGGAAGGCATTAAATCACGGGTACTACTGGCCCACTATGCTGTAAGACGCCCTCGCCCTACTGAAGAAGTGCAGCCCTTGTCAACGGTTTTCCCCCGTGAAAAGGGCTCCACAGGCGAACCTCCGCTCAATGGCCAGTCCGACCCCATTTGCAATGTGGGGGATGGATTTGGTGGGCCCATTTCCAAAAGCAACGGGCCAATGAAAGTTCCTCATTGTGGCGATCGACTACTTCACTAAGTGGATCGAGGCAGAACCATTAGCAACGATCACTGAGCGACAGACCCAGCAGTTTTTCTGGAAACAGATCGTCTGTCGGTTCGAGATTCCGCAGGTGCTCATCACGGACAATGGGACTCAATTTGCGGGTAAGCATTTTTGCAAATTCTGCGCAGACCTCGGGATCTAGCAGCGCTTCTCCTCAGTATGCCACCCCCAGTCCAACGGTCAGGCTGAGAACGCGAACCGCCAAATCCTCGACGGCATCAAGAAACGACTCGATAACTCTTCTAAAGGGTTATGGGTCGATGAGCTGCCAAGCGTTCTCTGGGCCCACCGGACAACCAAGAGAATCCCCACGGGAGAATCACCTTTCAATCTGACATACGGCGCGGAGGCAGTCATTCCCTTGGAGATCGGTATTCCTTCACCCCGAATCATGGCTTTCGACGAGGCCGCTAACTCCAAACAGCTGCGAGCCGACCTGGACATAGACGAGGTCAGGGAGAAGTCCACCATTAGAAGAAGCATCTACCAACAAAGGATTGAGAAGTTCTACAACAAGAAGGTGCGTCCCACCGACATCAAACTCGGAGACCTCGTTCTCCGAAAACTGTCGGTATCCAATCCCGGCCAGAAACGGAAATTAGCCCCAAACTGGGAGGGCCCTTACAGAGTATCGGAGGTCATGCGCCCAGGGACGTACCACCTGACCAACCCAGAGGGCAAGGCCATCAAGAGGCCCTGGAATGCGGAGCACCTCATCAAGTTCTTAGGAGGAGATTAGTCTCCATCATGTAAATTATCAAGAATGTAGTCGGCACGTCGTGCCTTATTTTTGTAAAAATCCTATATGATGTAAATATGCCAGCTTTCTTAAAACAAGTTTGTGGCTTCGTATTTTGTTCTCAATAAAAAACGTCTCGAGCTCGGCGCTTGGATAGCATCGCGAGCCAGAAAAGCTTCTCTTACAAGCTTGGGGCTCGGCGCTCCGCGATCCAGAAAAGCTTCTTATACAAGCTTGGGGCCCGGCGTTCGGATAGCATCTCGAGCCAGAAAAGCTTCTCTTAGAAGCTTGAGGCCCGGTGCTCGGACAGCATCGCGAGCCAGAAAAGCTTTTCTTACAAGCTTAGGGCTCGGCGCTCGGATAGCATCGCGAGCCAGAAAAGCTTCTCTTACACATCTTTCCTGAGAACAAGTGCAGGAGCTCGGCGTCGACCTCGAGCGAGGCGGAGGCTTTCTACAAAACACCCCGACCTTAGCGCTCGGCGACGACCCGTGGCTACGCCCATTACTGGCTTTTTCCCGGTATGGGGGCTCGGCACTTGTCCCTCGCATGGTTTGGGCTTCTTCAAGCCCATCAACCATAGCACGAGGCGGCAACCGTCGGCTACACCCGTGCCGTCTCTCCTGAGAACAAGTGTGGGAGCTCGGCGTCGACCTCGAGCAAGGCGGAGGCTTTCTCCAAAGCACCCCGACCTTAACGCTCGGCGACGACCCGTGGCTACGCCCATTACTGGCTTTCTCCCCGGTGTGGGGCTCGGCACCTGTTCCTCGTATGGTTTGGGCTTCTTCAAGCCCATTAACCTATGCGCGATGCGACAACCGCCAGCTACACCCGTGCCGTCTCTCTTGAGAACAAGTGTGGGAGCTCGGCGTCGACCTCGAGCAAGGCGGAGGCTTTCTCCAAAGCACCCCGACCTTAACGCTCGGCGACGATCCGTGGCTACGCCCGTTACTGGCTTTCTTTCCGGTGTGGGGGCTCGACACCTGTCCCTCGCATGGTTTGGGCTTCTTCAAGCCCATCAACCATAGCACGAGGCGGCAATTGCCAACTACACCCGTGCTGTCTCTCTTGAGAACAAGTGCGGGATCTCGGTGTCGACCTCGAGCAAGGCGGAGGCTTTCTCCAAAGCACCCCGACCTTAACGCTCGGCGACGACCTGTGGCTACGCTCGTTACTGGCTTTCTCCCCGGTGTGGGGGTTCGACACCTGTCCCTCGCATGGTTTGGGCTTCTTTAAGCCCATCAACCTATGCACGAGGCGACCACCGCCAGCTACACCCGTGCCATCTCTCCTAAGAACAAGTGCGGGAGCTCGGCGTCGACCTCGAGCAAGGCGGAGGCTTTCTCTAAAGCATCCCAGTCTTAATGCTCGGCGACGACCCGTGGCTACACCCGTTACTGGTTTTCTCTCCGGTGTGGGGGCTCGGCACCTGTCCCTCGCATGGTTTGGGCTTCTTCAAGCCCATCAACCTATGCGCGAGGCGACCACCGCCAGCTGCACCCGTGCCATCTCTCCTGAGAACAAGTGCGGGAGCTCGACGTCGACCTCGAGCAAGGTGGAGGCTTTCTCCAAAGCACCCCGACCTTACCGCTCGACGACGACCCGTGGCTACGCCCGTTACTGGCTTTCTCCTCGGTGTGGGGGACTCGGCACCTGTCCCTCGCATGGTGTGGGCTTTTCAAGCCCATCAACCATAGCGCGAGCCGGCAACCGCCAGCTACACCTGTGCCGTCTCTCCTGAGAACAAGTGCGGGAGTTCGGCGTCGACCTCGAGCAAGGCGGAGGCTTTCTTCAAAGCCCCCCGACCTTAACGCTCGGTGACGACCCTCAGCTACGCCCGTCACTGGCTCTCCCCGGTGAGGATGCTCGGCACCTACGCCTCGCATGGTTTTGGGCTTCTTCAAGCCCATCATCCTATGCGCGAGGCGACGACCGCTGCCACGCCCGCGCCGTCTCCCCAAGAACAAATGGTGTCTCATCGTTAAAACCAGAGCAAGGCTGCGGCCCTCTCGACCAATACGCTTCGCTACGACCTACAACTATTTATGTTTCAACAAAATTTTTATTAAGTTTTAGAGCGTCCGTCCTCGGCAGACGTCCTGAGCTTCGAGTCGGTTGTTTGACCCTCCTCTCGCCCGCGAACAACCCGGGGTTTACTGCTTTCACAAGCCCAAACTTCGAACTGTTCGAGGACGGCAGGAGGGCCACCGACCCTCGGCTCTCCTCGCTCTGAGACCATTTGTTGACCCTCCTCTCGCTCGCCAACAACCCGGGGTTTACAGCTCTTTACGAGCCCAAAACCCCGAATTGTTCGAGGACGACAGGAACGCCACCGACCTCAGTTCTCTCCGAGCCTCCGAACCGATTGGTCGGTCCACCACCCACCAACGAACCCCCCGAGGTCCTCCGGTCCTCAAGGCCCGAACCCTGAGTTGTTCGAGGGTGATTGGTGTGCCACCAATCCGGAGACCTCGAAAAAAGATTATGTTCGGGGCGCCCGCCCTCGCCAGGCACCCAAAGTTAACCGACTGATCAGCCACTCCTTAACAACCAGCTTGGGGGGAGTGGGGATTATATATAGCCCCCTGAGGGGTGCAATTATTGCGTCTGGGAATGCGAAACGTCGCCATAAATGCCCATGGGGAGGCGAAACGTCGCCATTTATGACTTATCGAAAGACGATAAGCCGCAACATATGCGCCCGTTGCACTAAGTCACCTCGGCGGCGACCCTTCGCAACAAGCACGGCAACCACCTTCGGCGACCGAGACAATCAAAGTTCAGAAAATCAAATGCTCTTATTACTACTCATTGCTTACAACTCAATGAAAGTCGGTACAAATACAAAGAACAACTTGCTGCTCACTCACACTCGGCTTGAAAACTCAAACTCGGTGCTTCCTTTGGGGCTCCTCTCACGCTCGGCCGGACCGACCTGGGTAGAGACTCCTGCCACCGAGCTTCCTGCGTCATCTGGCTGGGCTGCTTCAAATAAAAAAGTCGGAGACCGCCCCGACGTGGAGTTGCTCGCCTCCTCGATCAGACCCGCGCCCAACACCAACTTCAGCCTTTGGATCTCCAGCTCTTTCTCAACCACAGCCTCGCGAAGGAAAGACTCCGAAGCCGACCGTCCGCTCGAGGCATCCGAAATGGACCAGTCTGTCTCGATTACCCACCAGTCCCGGTCGACTATAGCTTTCTTCGGACGAGCCACCTCCAGACTGAGCTCCCTGGACTTATTCGTGAAGTAATTTACAGCGGCCACTCGATCACGAGCCTGTTTTCGCTGGCGAGCCAGAGCCACTTCCATGGCCTCCTTCCCTGCTCGGACCCGGGATACCTCGGCAGAAACTGGGCCGGCTCCCAAGGTCTTGTGCGTCTATCCAAGGACAAGAAAAAGCAAACAATCACAAGGAAAGCGAGAAAAATGCACAAGTCACAAAGACTCGGCCCAAAAAAGTATATTTTGTTTCTTTCAAAAAATTGATACAAAAGCCGCGGTGGCCAGTCCGCTCGAGGCATTTACATCAAAAACAAAAAGGAAGAACTAGTCTATTCTTAAGGGGGGTGGCACCTCATCTTCGGCCTGGACGCCCCCCGTTTCGTCGCCCCCCGGGGTCGGCGGAAGGTTCGCCTGCCAACCATAGTAGAGGTGGTCCACGCTCTGCTCTGGGTAGATCTGCTTGAAGTGCGCCTTGGCCTGATCATACGCCTCGTCCTGCGCTATAATCAGGGCTTCCGCCGAGGCCACCTCAATCCTCTTCAGGGCCTTCCGCCCCTTCTCCGCCTCCTCCTCGATCCTCTCCTTGAGACGATCCACGTCCGCCTTATGGATGTCGCAAAACGAGGCCATCTGGGCCTCGTGGACGGCAATCATGCTCTGAGCCTCCTTCAGATCGTCGGTAGCCTTGTTCAGCTTGCGGAGGTACTTCTCCGCGTTCCTTCTCTCTATGTAGATCTCCTTCTCCAAGCACTTTTGAAAGTGCTGACCGTGGAGCATCGCCTGTCCGAGGGAGAAAAGATCAGAAAAATTCCACCAAGTTCAAAACCAGGGAAGAAGGTGCCGAACTAACTCACCAAAATATGCACCTAGGACCAGTGCATGAAGGCCTACTCGGCCGTCTGCAACGCTAGCGCCATGTAGTCACGCTCGGTGCCAGCCTTCGTGACGAACTCGACCGTCACAGGTCCGTCGAGCAGACTGTCCCCCTGCACAATCGACCAATCGGGGGCGAAGGGCCGCAGTCCCTGTTGGCCCACCATCTGCTCGGCGGTGGGGCGTGGCATGGGAAGCCTCTTTCCCGGGGCATCAACAGTTTTGCCCGAACTGCCCCTGCATCCCCAGGTGCCCTTGGCGTGGGGGGGTGGTGATGCTTCTTGGCCTTTGCGAAAGAAGGCTCCTCGGCTACCGGGGCCGGCCCCTTGGCGGACCCCCCGGCCTGAGCGGCCAGCTTCTCCTGCTCCGCCTTCTTCTCTTTATCCGCCCTCGCCTTCGCGGCAACGGTCAGCAAGGCTCGCCTCTCGTCCACCTGTTCGGAAGTCATCTCTGCAAGAGTGAAAAAAGAGGCTAAAGTTAACACGAAGGCAGAAAGATGAAAAATTTAGAACGAAACATACTAGGGTCGGCCGGGCTCAGTCCGGCCCGAGCAAGGTGTAGCTCCGTCACTCGAGGCCACGCAATACTGTGCCCCCTACTATCTTCTCCACTCTCTTCCACTCCTTTGCTGTCAAGTTGCTTCGCTTCGGAGGTTTATGGTTCGGCTTGAAGAAACTCCACTGGGTCGGTATTCCCCAAGCCTTCTCACTCCGCACCACGAAATACTTCTCTTTCCACCCTTTGATGGAATCCGGATAGCTGTGCATGATCTTCTTGTGCGGCCTGGGTGAGAAGTAGAAAATCCCTTCCTGATCTCCGAGCGAACTGATCCCTAGGATGGCTCGGAAGTACGTCAACCTCGGCTTCACCCCGTTCTCTTGGCACCTCAGAATGAAGCAGATCAAGTGCTTCCAAGAGTTTGGGCCGTACTGCATGGGGCATAGCTTCGCCCAATTCAAGACCCTCTTAACAAAGGGATGCAGTGGCAGCCTCAGGCCCGAGGCGAAGGCGTCCTTAGGGAATATACAATAGCTCGGCGCCAGGACCGTGGTGGGCCGAATGCCGGGGCTCGGGATGAAGACTTCGAACTCCCGCGGGATGAAATAAGAGCTCTCAGAATGTCGAGATAGTCCGCCCTCAAGACGCACGGGATGCTGTCCATCCGAATCTTCACCCGGCTCTCTTCACCTGGCACGGGAGGGATGGGGTCGATGTCCTTGATATCATCAGGATATGTTCGGATCGACCCCGGATTTTTGAAGGAGACTCGGGGGAACTCGAGCCCCGGTATGGGTGCATATTCATCCTGCGGAGGAGGACAGTCTGGGATAGTTAGCTTCCTCTTCTTCCGGCGAGGACGAGCCTTCCTCTCGGGAGACGGCGTCGACAAGGGTGGGAGAGGTGGAAGGTCATCCCCGACCAACCTTCCTGCTGTGCCTTCGCCAGCACCTTCTTGAGCGCCCTCATCCTCATCATCAACAGCGCCCTCATCCTCCTCATCCTCATCGTCGGTATCCGGATCCTCCTGATCCTCATCCTCCACCTCCTCTTCGCCTTCGGTGCCCTGGTCCTCCTGAAACCCCTCGTCCTCTCCCTCCTGCACTTCGCCTTCGGCGCCCTGATCCTCCTGATCCACCTCATCCTCTTCCTCCTCTTCGCCCTCACCTACAGGCTCCTTCCCCGGCCTTCGGGATCTCAGTGGTGACACTATGAAGACTACGTCGTCACTACTAGCCGACCCAGGGTCTGTTAGGACCGCCTGCTTCACCTTATATTTGCTAAAAGACGAGGACGTCTCGGACTCGGGACTCCTTTGCGGAGCGGTCCGACGAGCTGGCCTCGGATCCGGACTGAACGCGCGACATTACAAAACAGAGAATACTAACCTAAAGAGTTTACCGAACGATCACCGGAAAAAGTCGCCGACGGCAGGTAAAACCCTGTTCTTGAAATAGTGGAGAGTGAGAGTAAAGAAATGAAGAAGAAAAAGTGAAGAGGGGGGATGAGATTTATAAGGAGAAAGCAACTCGATTTTCGCAATTAAGATCTGGCCGTTGGATCTTAACCGTCAAGATCTAACGACCACTAAGATCTGGAGACGCTTCGATCCTTGCGCTCCTGACGTCAGCAGTGGGCGTGGAATTACCCAAACTACCCCCCGGCCTTTCCTCCCCACACAGCTGATTTTCTCGACAAGTCAATGAAGCTCGGGGCTCTGATGGCACCGCGAGCCACAATTCCTCTTCTATTTTTACAGAAGGGTCGACGCTCGGATGACACCGCTAGCCACAATTCCTCTTCTATTTTTACAGAAGGGTCGACGCTCGGATGGCATCGCGAGCCACAATTCATCTTCGATTTTTACAGAAGGGTCGACGCTCGGATGGCATCACGAGCTTCAATTCCTCTTCTATTTTTACTGAAGGGTCGACGCTCGGAAGGCAACGCGAGCCACAATTCCTCGTCTATTTTTCAGAAGGGTCGACGCTCGGATGGCACCACGAGTCATAATTCCTCTTCTATTTTTACAGAAGGGTCAACGCTCGGATGGCATCACGAGCCACAATTTCTCTTCTATTTTTTCAGAAGGGTCGACGCTCGGATGGCACTGCGAGCCACAATTCCCCTTCTATTCCACAGAAGGGTCGACGCTCGGACGGCAACGCGAGCCACAATTACTCTTCTATTTTTCAGAAGGGTCGACACTCGGATGGCATCGCAAGCCACAATTCCTCTTCTATTTTTTACAGGAGGGTCGACGCTCAGATGGCACTGCGAGCCACAATTCCTTTTCTAGTTTTACAGAAGGGTCGACGCTCGGATGGCAGCGCCAGCCACAATTCCTCTTCTATTTTTACAGAAGGATCGATGCCTGGATGGCACCGCGAGCCCCAGAATCATCTTCTATTTTTCAGAAGGGTCGACGCTCGGATGGCATCGCGAGCCACAATTCCTCTTCTATTTTTTACAGGAGGGTCGACGCTCGGATGGCACCGCGAGCCACAATTCATCTTCTAGTTTTACAGAAGGGTCGACGCTCGGATAACAGCACCAGCCACAATTCCTCTTCTATTTTTACAGAAGGGTCGATGCCTGGATGGCACCGCGAGCCCCAGAATCATTCTCTAGTTATACAGAAGGGTCGACGCTCGGATGGCACCGCGTGCCCCACCTCTATTTTTGATCATAAAGCTCGGAGCTTGGATGACATCGCGAGCCGCAAACTCCCCTCTGTATTATTCAGGAAGCTCGAAGCTCGGATGGCGTCGCGAGCTATAAAACAGCATCCCCTATTCACAGGGGCTCGGAGCTCGGATTACCCCGCGGGCCCCAGAGTCCTCCCCTATTTACAGGGGGCTCGGAGCTCGGATGACACCGCAAGCTCCAGAGTCTCCCTCTATCCCACAGGTAGGGGGCTCGACTACCGACCCCCAGAGCTCGACAAATCGAGCCCCATCTCACCTAACCTTGACGTCATCTCGCTCTTCCAACTAGCGAGAGGACCGTCTGCCGACCCTCTGAGCTCCTCTGCCGACCCCAGGCGCTCGACACTGCCGACCAACGCCAGTTGTCAGGACTCTTAAAGCATTAAATACAATGAAATCATCCAGTCGCTACTACCAAGTATAGGGGCTCGGACCTCGGATGTCACCGGGAGCCCCAGAAGCACTCCCCTATTCACAAGGGGCTCGGAGCTCGGATGACACCGCGAGCCCTTACAACCCTCCTCTATTCCTAGGAGGCTCGGAGCTCGGATGAAATCGAGATCCCCAAAAATTCTCCTCAAGCGAGGGGCTCGCCGACCGACCCTCTATACTCGACGAGCCGATCTCCAACCCAACAGGCGTTGGCGTCCCCTTGCTCTTCCAACTAGCGAGGGGGTTATCTGCCGACCCTCGAAGCTCGTCCACCGACCCTCAACGCTCGCCTACCTACCCTCTATGTTCGGCGAGCCGATCTCCAACCCAACAGGCGTTGGCATCCCCTTGCTCTTCTAACTAGCGAGGGGGTCGTTTCACGACCCTCGAAGCTCGTCCACCAACCCTAGACGCTCGGCAAACCGAGCCTCAATTGAACGGACCTCGACGTCCCCTCGCTTTTTCAACTAGCGAGAGGATCGTCCGCCAATCCCCCGAGGCTCGTCTGCCGACCAGGGGCACGTTTGCCGACCCTAAGGCTCGGCAAGCGTCACTCCGACCCCTCTACACAGCATCCTGCTCAAACTCCGATGAGGGATCCCTTCCTCCTAACCCCTGGCCTCTTCTGGAAGTAGCAGATCCTACTTTCTTACCGCACCCTCCACCCTGCTCTTCCTACAGAGGCAAAGAATCACTCCTACACGGCTGGTTCACCCAGCCCTCCAGGAGTGTGGGGCTTGTGATATGGGTTGGATGACATGGTCCCTCCTGGGCCACAGGATCGCCTCAAAATGCGCACACCTCCAGATCATCCACGTCCGCCACGTCAGCACCGGAAAACTGTCCGGGCCTCTGCCACGTCAGCCCGGAAACCGCTCGGGCCCTGACCACGTCAGCCCCATACCGCCCGGGTTTCCACCGCTTCAAAACCACGGGCAATCGGGTCCAGACCCGGTTGGGTTCTCCTATAAATACCAGACCCCTACCCCTTGATCCAGGTAATCAATCTTTTCCCACTCAAACCCTAGTTACTGTTGCTCTCTTTCAGTAGCTAACTAGATCGTCGGAGGGTCTGCAACCGGGACCAACCCCGGTGTTCCTAGACCGTCTGCAGGTACACGAGACCTCGGATCCGAGCCTCCCGATCCGAGCCGAGCATCCAGCCTCCACCTCACTACCACCTACCTCCGTACCGTTCGCCCGGCCGAGGGTCATCTGTATAGGAACTTCTTCTATCAATACAAATTGAGTAAGAACTCACACCTGGTGCATCCACACGCCTCCCAAAAACAAACCGCATCAATTAAATATAACATCTTAGCAAAGAAGATCATTTTAACTATAATAATTATCCAATTTAGTGAAGAATAATTGGGCCAAATTTTTAAGTGTGGTAGTTACGAGAAATATTAGGAAGAACGAACGTATTAATAGGGAAAGTAGTTAAGGGAGCAAAAAGGGCTAGGTGTGGAAGCTATTAATATAGACTTTAAGAGTGTTAATTTGACGAAGGAGGTGAGCCTCAATAGTGTTGAGTGGAGGAGAAGGATTGATGTAGCCAATCGTAAAATTCTGGGTTAAAGCCTCGTTATTGTTTTTGTACCATATGCTTTCTTTAATTAATACGAACTTATATCTCCGGTTTATGTGTGAACTTGATATTTTTGTCAACATGAGAGGATATCTATTTCCCCATACAAATTAATTTCTGTCACTCTGTTTTAAGGTGGGAGACAAAATTTCACACTGTCGTCCACTCTTCATTAACAAGTCAAAAAAGAAACTTGTGAAGAATTTTTAAATGTTGATCGCCCCAGCCGTCTCAGAATCAGCTTCCGCCCTAGCTGTTCTCAACCTCTTTGGTATTCCGTCTTCTAGGGCAACGATCCACCACTTTAGATTTAATGCAGAACTAAACAAATTATATTTTTAATAGTTTACTTGATGACTCAATAAATAAGTCATGTAATCCAAAATTGATAATAAGTTATAACTTTAGCTTTAACTGATGTATTTTGAATATTTTTCCCCATCTCTGGCAAACAC
Source organism: Hemerocallis citrina (assembly GCA_017893485.1). Taxonomy (NCBI): domain Eukaryota; kingdom Viridiplantae; phylum Streptophyta; class Magnoliopsida; order Asparagales; family Asphodelaceae; genus Hemerocallis; species Hemerocallis citrina. The sequence goes on along the minus strand of CM030361.1, from coordinate 271,053,727 downwards.
TTTGTTTGGTCTTTTTTAGGTTATTTAGTTTGATGCATTAGTAATTAATTTTTCTTTTTATAATGCATTTTATATTACTTATGTAATGTTTATGAAAAATTATACTTATGGTTCAATCTCGTAGTTAATCTTTTTATTTGATAGATTAGGGAATCATTGTGTAATTTGAAATGCAAATTAATAAAATTTTGGTTGAAATTAAATATAGATTTTGGTTAACATTGCATTATTTTTCCATGCTTGTTCATGAGATATTCATGAGATGACAAGTTAAGAAAGTTAATTTTTTTTCTCCATAAAAGGCCACAACAAATTAGCTGTTCTGATTTTCTTGGAAGGAACAAACTATTGAATTACAACCCCACACCCATTCTCCATTGCATCTCAATGCTCCTGTATTCAAATTTGCAACAACTACTTTTTTCTCTCTCCCTTGAGTTGGTTAATGGGAGGAAGCAGAGGTAGAAAGTGGCCGAGTCATTGATGTTATGCAATGTTCTTTTTGAGAATGCTCTAAGCCAATTGTTTGAAAATTAAATGTTAGAAATTTTATTGTGCAGACTGTAGTGATCATATGTCCATTTCGTTTTCTCTGCTAATGGATCATATGCCCCTTTGGCCGCACACTTCATCTCTTTAGTTGCAATAGTGAAGATTGTAATGTACTTTTTAATGTATGTCTTTGTTTATTTGTAGTCTTATACACCCCTCATGCATGCACGACTGCACACAGACACATCTAGTATTACACACAGATCCACTCGACCACAAGAGCATCATCTCCAATTAATCCACACTTGATAATCAGTAATGTTCTCACATCTATACATTTCAGTCACTTATATTTGAATTCCATGTCTTCCCAAAGTCAGACACTCGTGAGTATATGACACCGTAATACATATTCTATATTATTTTTATTTATTAGTATGTCATGTCACATCATCTCTATATCATTATAGTTGATCCATTGCTTCTTAACCTTGTCCGCATAAACACTAGAACAAACATGAGACTTACGTGACAACCTAGAGACACATAAAAGACTTTATTTTGTAAAGTGTATTGCCTTTAGTGAACTTGGATCACATGCGGTATATTACTGTATTCCACCACAAAGTTTTGAAATCAAGATAAATGCAACAGAAGTCACGAATTGTATATAGAATTGCTATCAAAGTGTTGAAATTTCCAAAACTTCCGATTTAGTGTTCGAAATCGTTAATGAACCACAATATGGGGCATGCAATTCTGGATCACTAATAGCAAGGACTTGGAGATTTCTGATAACTAAGTATGGCTACAATAATATTAAACTGGGGCCAACAAAAATGCATCCATAGAAAAAAAATTGTGCCAATGATGCAAACACATCTTGATATGATATGGGATCCATGAAAGCAAATCAGAATCCATGTAGACACCTTATAGCCCAGAAGAAATGAACGAGCTAAAAAGAGATAATATAGAAGATAAGTTGGTGCATTAACAAGTAACAATTAGCCAAACAAGGTTATGTAAAAACTAGAAACAAAAGATCATGTGGAATCATCAATATTCTGATTATATTTACTCTTGATAGAGAGTGGAGATCATTGCAAGAGAAGCACTTGTTGATTTCATTCCTTTTCTTCTAGAAAGATATACACAAGAATTTGGGGTCGATTATGCAGAGATTTTTTATCCAGTTGCGAAACTCACGTCTATTCGGGTTCTTATCTCTCTTGCATCAAATTGTTCTTGGTCCCTTCATTAGCTTGATGTCAAGAATGCATTTCTGAATGACAACTTGAAAGAAGTTGCGTATATACAGTAGCCTCTTGGTTTTGAGCGACATAGGGAGAATCTTGTATGTTCGTTCAATAGTCTCATTATAGACTTAAACAGTCTCTTCAAGTTTGGTTTGAAAAGTTCGGCAAAACTATGTACTCTTATGGGTTCTCTAGAAATAAGACAAACTATTCTCTTTTCACAAAGAAATAAAGCAAAGACATTGTTATTCTGTTTTTAGTCTGTTGATGATATCATTATCACAGGCAGTGACTCCCAAGGTATTACAGACATCAAACAGCGGTTAGCTCAAATCTTTTAAACAAAGGATCTTGGTTCGCTTTGATATTTTCTTGACATTGAGGTTACACGAACAAATGATATCTTTCTTTCTCAAAGGAAGTATGTTCTTGATATTCTTATTGAGACAAGAATGTTGGGATGTCACCCCAGTGACACCTATGAATCCCAATGTTAAGCTGTTATCCATTTCTAATGATGCATTGTTCTCTGATCCAGGATGATATCGCATGCTGGTTCGCAAACTCATATATTTCTCAGTGACTAGGTCAGATATTGTCTTTGCAGTTTATACATGTACCGACCATTACTCTTTGATAAGCAGTGGTTCACATTCTTCTCTATTTTAAGAAAGTCCCAGGACAATGACTTTTCTTCAAGCTTGATGATTCTATTTCTTTACGAGGTTATTCTGATGCTGATTGACATGATCGGTTGATGATAGACGCTAAACTAGTGAGTACTTTGTATTCTTTGGAGGAAATATCGTATCTTGGAAATGTAAAAAACAACCTATTGTAGCCAAATTCAGTGCAAAGTCTGAATACCGAGCCATTAGGCATTTGGTCTCTGAAGTTTTATTGCTTAAACCTTTTCTTTGAGACTTGACAATTCCGTTGTTATCTTTAGTTTCACTCTATTGTGATAATGAGGCTGCTATGCATATTTCTGAAAATCCGGTGTTTCATGAGCACACAAAACATATCGAAGTTGATTGTCACTTCGTTTGAGATAAGTGGGAGAATGTGATTTCATTCTCATTTATCCGGTCTGGTGAACAACTTGTTGATATCTTAACTAAAAAACTATCTCCCAAGTTTTTTCAAACTTTCTTGAGCAAGCTTGGCTTCGACAATGATTACGCACCAGTTTGAGGGGGAGTGTTAAAGTAGTCTTAGTTTAGTCCCACATTGGAATTTGATTTTGATTACTCTTTATATTCTCCTATATATATGAGGCAGTGTGTTCAGTTATTAGTATCCAATAAAGTTTTTTTTTTCTGTCTCTATACTATCAATCAATATAACCAATAACATAAATAGAAAACAACTGGTAATTGAGCTTATTAAACCCACTTGTGTGCTAAACTAAGTTTGTTAATTCTGTCGTGGATAACTCGTCCATCTCCTACTTTAGTTAGAGGCAGGTTGTAAGGGATTTGGTCACGTACGGCTACGATTTCATTTCTAGGGACAAAGCCATTTAGGGGACCAAGTGTTAGAAAATGGGTATTTTATACACCATTTACGAACCAATTTTTGAGCAATTTTTGAGTAAGATCCTCAATGAATTATTGAGAGATCTTGATTGATTTGTGTTCTCCTTCGTGAGCAGATCAAAATCATATATTAGTTTGCTAAAAACGGTTAAGGGGCGAATGAGAAATTGTCTCTCAAAGTGAGACGTTTTCATTATTGAAATGGGTTAAGAGAACATAGTCCCACATCGGAAAAATAAAAAAAAATAGAAGAGGATATATAATAACCTCCTTATAAGCATTGTAAGATAGCTAGAAGAGAGGCTCTCTCTCGCGCGCGCATGGGGAGGTGCAAATTTCGGACCGGATTACATGCGACTTGTGTGCGCCCGTACGACCTGCGGACACGAATGCCGGGTCGACTTGACCCCACCCCGTGCAGAGCCACTTTTTGCTATAGTTTTGATTTTTCTTTTTTGTAACGGCTGACATGAATGCAGAAACGGTTCTGTCTGCCGTTTAGTGCTGTATTGAATGTTTTGTCTGCCGTTACACTGAAAGCATTCAAAAGCAATGATTGATGTCTGCCGTTACAGTACCGGCATTCAATTGAGTGTCCGCCGTTACACTGAAGGCATTCAAAGCCTTGTCTGCCGTTACAGTATTAACCCTGGCTCTATAAATAGAGGCCTCCCCTCTCATTTCTTCCCTGCACAATAGAAAACTTCTTTCTTCCTCTGAGTCCTATTCGTTTTTCCACTCCTGCTGTTTTGGTAAGTCGGTGATAGGATTCTCCCGTTGCTGCTCAGTTCGAGAGTGCTACGTGGTGCCTACGTGAACACTCTGGTCGTTGCATCCTGGGAGACAGACGCCTTCGTTCATTCCAGTAACCGGAAGAGGCAAAATTTGTTTTAAGGACACTGTGTGATACACATGTCTCGACTTCTCAACTTGTAATTCTGAAATTGATTTCTGTAAGTTGTTAATTATTTATTTTTATTTCTTTTCGGGTTTTCTTCCTCTCCTTTTTCCTTCTCTGTATTCTGTGCCTTTCAATCAAATTGAGTTTATTGTAAAAGAATTTCTGTAACAAACTTAAAACAGACCTTTGATTTTCTTCACTTCCGATTTTGAGGCACGGCTTTTTCTTTTTCTTTAATCTGAAAAACTTACACTCGTGTTGTGTAAATTTCAGAATCAAAATGACTACTGCATCGGACAATGTTGTTGTGTCTGAAACGGTCCACGTGTCGGTTGCTGATACGACGCAAGAACCGAATGCCGCTGTGGCACGAGTGCCAATGCCCACCGTTGTACTTGTCTCACTCTCCCATGGGGAGAAACCTGAGAAATTCAACGGGCAGAACTTTTAAAGGTGGCAACAGAAAATGATGTTCTATCTGACCCCACTGAATCTTGCAAGATTCTTGAACAAAGAAGCTCCAAAGCTTAAGAAAGATGAGCAAGATAACCAAGTCATTGCTGCTGTGGATGCTTGGAAAAATTCTGATTACTTGTGTAGGAATTACATAATGAACGGATTAGCCGATTTTTTGTATAATGTATACATTGACAAAAGAACAGCTAAAGAATTTTGGGAATCACTAGACCATAAATATAAAACCGAGGATGCCGGCGCCAAGAAATTTATTGTGGGCCGCTTCCTAGACTATAAAATGGTAGATTCTAAAATAGTGATCAGTCAAGTTCAAGAACTACAATTGTTACGCCCCGCTTCCCAAAAATACGGAATACGAGCACGTAACATTGGCCCGACGAATGATTTTCATCATCCATAAGCTGTTCAGAATCTTTACAACACATCGATATAATCAGAGTCGGAAGCCAGAAAAGTCAACTACATGCACATATGAACCAAATACCAACAAGAATACTTGAATTAAAATATATTAATCTCAAATAGTTATGATCTGAAATACACAATTAATTTTGGGTCACATTGCCCAAATACAAAAATAAATCCAAGTACATGAATACAATTATTGTTCAAAATAAGCAACAAGAATAATAATAGCAAAATTCCAGCATCTAGTACATCATGTCACCAATACCGTCTGGAACCTGTCCTCCAAAATTTGCAATACAACGAATGCAGGAAAGAGGAAAAGAGAAAACACAAGTACCCATCAATTGCAAGTCGCGGGTCACGAATAATGTAGGATACAAGCACATGGGAAAACTAACGAGTACCATAGTATACTAACAGGTGTAGGTAACATGAGTCAGGTGTCAAGTAACAGGTAAGCAGGTAAACATGTATCTAGTAACAGGTAAATCAGGTAAGCATGTAAACATGTAATCAGGTAACCGGATAATCAAGTAATAGGTATACAGGTAACAGGTAATCATGTATCAGGTAAACAGGTATCAGGTTATATCATGTCAACTCTTGTTATATTACTATCTAGGTAGCACTTCATGCATCCCACCTTACATGGTTGCTTCAACAAAACAGTTACGTTTTAGATTTCGTAGGAGACCATACAGGGCAGTATACTCGGGTATTCACAGAATCACAGAACTTGGTCGGTAAACTTGGTCGGTAAGGAAGCACAAGTCTTCTTCCGAGTACACGTTTCTGCACTATCCACTACTAGAGGTGTCCCATTAAACCCCGGCTTAGTTATTTTTTTATTATTCTCAAACAGCCATGTATAAGCATGAAACAGTGTCAAACTCACATTGTATAATCAGTATCAGGTTCAGGAAAACAAAAAATCAGTCATAGATGATATACAGTTACATAGAGAATTTTTTCCCAAAATGACCCTTTTTATGAAAGTTTTTCCACAAACGACCTGTTTTTTTTATTCCATAAACGCCCCACTCGCTTTTTGAAAAAGCGAGTGTGGTATAATAAGCCATGCTTTTTCAAAAAGCGAGTCTTAGGGTTCAGAAAATTTGAAAACTAAAGACTCGCTTTTTGAAACACCGCGGATCATAATGCCACACTCGCTTTTTCAAAATGCGTGTCTTGGCCTTCTTTGCCCAGCAACACTCGCTTTTTGAAAAAGCGGGGGGAATTAACCCACACTCGCTTTTTCAAAAAGCGAGTGTCGTTTGGGACTTAAACCCTCCCACCCTCAAACAGATCTCACTATTCTCTCTATTCTTTCTCTTCCTCTTCTAACTCTGAAACCCTAACCCATCTCTCATCTCAAATTCGTCAAAGTACCCTCGTAATTTGTGGAATAACCCATAAAATTGCTTTGGACAACTTAAACCCATCTTCCGATAGAGGTTTAATTTGTTGGAATTTGGGTATACTTGAAGAGGAAAGCAACTTTATTGTGAAGGTATGATGTTTATTGCCCCATTATTTTGTTGATTTCATTAGGTTTTCTTTATGGGTAGATAATAACTCGCTTATTGGTATAAATTAACGTAGGTATGGATTTGGAGATTCCTATTTGGTTATACTTTGGTGGTGAAATAATTCGTGATCCAAAGATTGGTTGTTGTTATAGCGTGTTGGATCCGGAAATAGTTTGGGTACCCCGTACCATTACATTTGAAGAAGTAGTTGAGAAAATATATGAAGTTACTAATTGGGATAGGAATCAATGGAATGTGAAAATTTTAGCTCGATACGCAGCAGGAAGAGGGGATGGTCAGTATTTTATGACAGTGCCCGTACCTACTGATAATGCGCTGAAGTCATTGATTGCTAGGACATTTGATCCCAATTGTGCTTGGTCTGCATTAGAGTTATATTCAGCAAATTCAAGTTGTGAATGCTCAGCCACATGATATTCCCAGTGCAAGCTTCATAAGGACAGTACCTACACAGCAGATGAGGTCTAACCCCGCTCAATCTTCACAACCAAATCCAGTATCCTCACAAGAGAACACCTTCACAAATACAACAATTCCGGATTCTGTAAATGTTGAGCTGCCACGCCAACCTAGTTCGGTTCCTGACTCTGTTCCAAATGACAGTATATTTGAACTCTTTCAAAATGCACTCTGTTCCAAATGACAGCTTATTAGACGATGATGAAGAAGAGGAAGAAACAGACGATGAAGATGTTGATAGTGGTGAAAATGATGACGGAGACGAAGATGATGATGATAGTGGTGCAAATATAAATCCTACGAACAACAGTTCTAATGAAGTCAGAGCTACTTATAGCTACGCCAATGTTGACGCTCATGTTACCGAGGAGATGGCTGAAGGTGCTAGAGTACACCTAGTTCCACAAGAGTCGTCTGGTTCGTCCAATGTAGACGAATTGTACGTTGGACAGGAGTTTATAAGTAAGCAGTCGATTCAACAGGCAGTTAAGTTGTATTCTATCAAAAAACATCGTGAATTCGTAACTTTGAAATCTACACCGTTACTGTACACTGTTAAATGCAAAATGGCACCTAGAAAACGTACCATTGAGGAGATCGTGCAAGGCCCCTCCGGAGTAAGTGATGGTGGCTGCCCTTGGAGATTACGAGCAATGGTTTCAAAAGGCGGGACGAATTTTGTGGTGAAGAAGATAGTTGGGCCACACACTTGTACGAATCCAACGTTGAATCAGGATCACCTTAAAATTGATTACAATCTTGTTTGTAATCTGATTGTTGATGTGGTGAAAAAGGATTCCGGTTTATCACCAAGGTCAATTATTGAGATTGTTAAATTACAATATAATTATCAGATTTCGTATAAGAAAGCTTGGCGAGCAAAACAAAAGGCGATCGAGAGGTTGTATGGTACCTTCGAAGAAGCATACACAAAGTTGTCTTTTCTACTCACAGCAATTCAAGCAGCAAATACAGGAACCATTGTTCACTGGGATAAGTATGAGTCTAGTCCTGAGGAAACATTCAAGGGTGTATTCTGGGCATTTGGTCCTTCAATTGAAGGTTTCAAGTCTTGCAGACCTGTTATCAGTGTTGACGAAACTCACTTGTACGGTAAGTACAAGGGTTGCTTGCTAATTGCTGTTTTCCCAGATGCGAAGAATTGCTTATTTCCGTTTGCATTTGCATTGGTTGATGGAGATAGTATAAATACGTGGACATGGTTCATGACTTGCATCCGATATTATGTCACCGATCGCACTGAGTTGTGTATTATCTCTGATCGTCACGCTGGTATAATGTCTGCTATGGAGTTACAAAATGGAGCTTGGAACGAACCTAATGGATATCACCGTTATTGTATGCGTTATTTTGCTACAAATTTCTTTAGTAAATTTGGTAGCAAGGCATTGCGTAAAAAGGCGAAAATTATAGCGTGTCAATGCTAACCCAAAAAGTTCATGGCTAAACTTGCTGAACTTGAAAACGTAAATGTGGAGGTGGCTAATTGGTTGAAAGAGAAGCTGGTTGAGAAATGGGCACTTTATGCAGATGAAGGTCGAAGATACGGGATAATGACTACGAACCTGTCAGAAGTGTTCAATTCAGTCTTGAAAGGAGTCCGTAGTTTGCCAGTAACAGCGATTGTTGAGACGATCTTCTTACGTCTGAACTCTTATTTTACTACTCGTCGACAGGAAGCCAGTAAACTTTTATCTGAAGGGACGATTTTTGCTCGAAGAGTACATGAACTGCTCGATAGTCGCCGTGAGAGAGCTAACGGACATGAGGTTACAATGTTCCATCATCAACCGGGAGTTTTTTCCGTGAGAACGGGTATACGCATGGTGGGTGGAGAAAGGAAGGGTGGGAACTTGCACACCGTGAATTTGGGAACGAAAACGTGCACATGTATGAAATTTCATCTATACCATATCCCATGTTCTCATGTACTGGCAGCTTGTGCATATCGTGCAATCGATCACAAGCATCTCGTTGATAAATTTTACACCGTTACTTCATTAGCACAAACATACGGCCCACTGTTTCAGCCTATTCTAGATCCAGCATATTGGCATATTATTGATGGACCAAAACTAGTACCTGATGCCAGTTTGCGACGTAAAAGGAAGGGCAGGCCTAGAACTACCAGATTACGCAATGACATGGATGTGAGAGATAGGTCAAGTCGTGGTACGGGGATGAAATGTTCAAAATGTGGTTTACAAGGACACAATAAGCGGCGATGCACTAATAGTGGAACTCAGAACATTTAACTATTGTATGCTTGTACCTTTTAATTTGGACTTTGTAATTGTACTAAATTATGTCGATAGAGACGACAAAGTTTTATTTTGAAAATTCGTTTGTATTTTTTGTTGATGTCCTGGTGTGTTTGTTGCGTTATGAGTATCGTAATCTAACTTAAAGATTTCATTAATATAGGCAAGACTCGCTTTTCCAAAAACCGAGTCTTATACAGAACACCGCGCTTTCTCAGAAAGCGAGTCTTTTGCCTGTAGATTTATTTCAACAAGCCAAAGACTCGCTTTCTCAGAATGCGAGTTTGGTATAAAGAAGCGCGGTGTTTGGGAAAGCGAGTCTTGAATCTGTTGATAACCAGAGATCAATACTTCACTGGTTTCACAGTCGCTTTCTCATAAATCGTGGAACTAATGACTAGACTCGCTTTCTCATCTGCTAGCAAAAAAGAATACAGAACCAAGACTCGCTTTTTCAAAAAGCGAGTTTAGGTCTGAACACCGCAGTTTTTCAGAAAGCGACTGTTTAGTTTGCTTGATTCCCAGAGGCTTCAAGATCTCTGGAATTCCAAAAGATGTACACTTGCTTTTTGAAAAAGCGGGGTATTCAAAAAGCGAGTCTTGCTCTGTATGCAGAAGAGACCAATTGTTCATCTCTTGGTGGGACAACTACACCACAAACAACTCCATCGTCTCCATCTTCATTCCACAAACTACTCTAGCATCTCCATTCAACAATACAATCCAGCTTCTCAGCACAATCTACATTCCACATCTCCACAATACACATATCCAACTTCTTATGACAATCCACAAATCAATCCAATTTATCAGCACAATCCCAAAAAAAAACAGAAAACCTTAACAATAGAACGCCACACGCACACACCCCATACCGAATTTTGAATTTCATTGATTCCACTTTTCAAAAGTTGATTACAAGATTCAGATACACAATAACTCACATTATAATTATAACCAAAAAATCACTTAATCAAAATATGAAGTGTCTTCACGGGTCCGTGGTGAACAAGTTGGGACGTCGCCGTTGCTTCTTACCTCACGGTGATGGAGTTTTCTGTGTCACACCCTCTATCGGCTCCTCTTCCTCTTGTTGGTCCTCACCCTCTACTTACACTTCATCCTCTTGTTCTTCCTCAATTATAGGAGACGCGGTGGTTTACGGGCAACTCTCTTCACTCGCTTACCACGTGTACTGGTCCGATGAGAGGGAGTGTGTAAGATAGCATCCAGGGTCGCCCCCTCTCCCACAGCATCAACTTGTGCTCGATAGGACGTCAGCATCTCGCGTGCGAAGTCCTTAACCGCATCGGCTACGTTGCTACTCAACACAGCTGCACATTTCTTGCCCATACTCCAAGTCTGGGCCATCTACAAAATATAATAAGTTGGACTTTGTAGTTCCAGTTCAAAAAAACTAAAAAACTTAACAGTACTAAAAAACTTACAATCGTACGAATAGCCGATGCCTTTGGTTGAAACATAGGCAAATGCATTGAATGTACATCTACTGGTTCTGCTGCCGGTCGGGTATAGGTATCACCACGCCTGCTGGAGTCTGCCCTGTCGGATGTACCGCCTTGTCATCCTCCGATACCAACCCGTATAGTTCTCGTGCATTGCTAAGTCAAATGGAGGAATGTTCTGGATGATTTCATTGAACCTTTGTAGATTCCATCTCTCCACATATGTCGAGAAGCTGGCCGCCCAATTATGTCCTGTCGTACGACCCATTCCAATAATTTTATGCATGTCCGCATTAAATGGTTCGGCTACCAGAATCGCCTGCTGCAGACCAAACTGTCGTAGCACTCTGTTCACATAATAGAACTCGACAGTGCTAAAGTTGATCAGTGGTGCTTTTGTTAGCCAAAGATCTCGCCTATACAGGGAATGGGCGGTAGTCGAGCTAGACGCGCCTCCGTGTAGGGCATCCATACTACGCAGTTATCTGCCAACCTATCCAACTCATCACGGAGGTAGGTCAGGCACCTGTTGGGGTTGGCAGTCCAAGTAAGGTTACCGGACCAGTACACACCAAGAGGAGGTAGCATGTACTGGTCCTCGGGGAGATGGATCCAGTTGGGTGATTGTTTCCTAACTACAGGACGTCCAACGTGGATACGCTCCCAGCTCCACACTTGAAGCAATATCATTGGGCCATTCATCTGCGCGGACCCGAGACTACACAGGCACAAACTCCTGTAGAGGGATACTAAGGCAGCACTACCCCAACTGTACTGGCCGACTCGTCCAAGATCTGCAATAAGCGGGAGGTACATGAGGGGGACAGAATGGCCGCTGGAATTAGGGAACAATACACCTCCAAAAAGAGTCAGAATGTACGCCCTGCAGTAGTAGTGGACCTCCTCTTCAGTCGAATCATCTGTCAATCGGTCCTTGAATTTTTCCTTTAACCACTTCAACCGAATCTGTTTCCCAATAACTGCCCCAGTTCCACTTCGACACCAAGATATTGTTCTACTAAATATGGAGGGTCGAAGTCCATTGATCCAGTCACTGCCTGCCCATCTATTGGAAGGCCTGTGATTACTGAAACGTCCTGCAACATAACAGTTATCTCCCCAACTGAAAGGTGGAAGCTGTGGGTCTCAGGACGCCATCTCTCGAGGAGTGCTGTAAGCAGTGGCCGATCGCACTTGATGCCGCTCATCAGTGCAATACCGTAGAGTCCGCAATCCCGTAAGATCTGGTGAATCTGTGGGTGCATAGGGAGTGGATGACCCCCACGGAATGTACACTCCTTCGAATCGCCCTCCCACACATCTCTAGAACTATGGTGCGACTGAAGAGTAAGCGGAGCGGGGTCGAGGGGACCTGGACCTCCAAGGGGAATAGTAGATGAAGGGGCCGGGGACGAAGTACCAGCCACATTTGGGTTACTTGGGACCTGCAAAACAACATTTACATCAGCAAAGAAATATATCATTTAATTATATGATAATGAAATAAATCGAATGCAGAAAATTATAAGCTTACATTAGTCTGTTCGGTGCCACCACGACGACCACCACGTCCACCGCGTGGAGGTGGGCCAAAAGATGTACGTGGTCCATCGCCACGATTGGGTCTACTACTAGAACCTACCTCCACATGTCCCCTAGTCCGTGGCATTTTTCAAAAAATAAGAGTATCCTACAATGTGGAGCGAGCAATCATTATTAACAATACCAAAATATAAAACCAAGAAATATAGAACACATACGAACATCTATAATTATTATAATGGGAGAGTTGAGGTTCACAAACAAATAAACAATTTTTTATTCTTTGGTGTATGTGTGTCAACACGTGCAGCGCACATGTTAGTAGTTTTTTTTTGTCCTTTTCAGTCCCCCTCCACGTGCAACGCATGAGCATTATACTACATTTTTTTTGTCCTTTTCATTCTCCCTACACGTGCATCGCACGTGCATTATACTAGTTTTGATTACTAATAACTATATCCTAATTTTACTCACAAATTCTACATTTAACCACCCTTTCAAAACGTATAGACCTCCACCTCAACCGACTATCTGAATTTTACACCCTAAATACCCATATATTTTATACCAAATTTTATACATTTTCAATGACGATGCAAATTGTACCTCCAATAATATCAACCAATTTCTAACTAAATAATTCTAAATATATATACAACATTAGAAAATATAGAGTTTGAGAAATATACCAAAATCTTCACGCAAGAATTGAACCACGAGAAACACCCCCAAATCGTTCAACCCCCTTTTTGAAGAACGCCACCGCAATCACCAAAAAATCGAAAGAACCAGCAATTTCAAAGTGGGCAATTGGACTGGGATGAGATAATGAAGAATTTAGGAGTGATTCGACAGCTAATTTGATGGAATAGGGCCTTAAATCGAAGAATTTCGACGATGGGTTAGGGTTTCGCGAGCGAAGGAGAAAATAGAGAGAATTGTGAGATCTGTTTGGGGGTGGGGAGTTTAAGTGCCAAACGACACTCGCTTTTTGAAAAAGCGAGTGTGGGTTAATTTCCACCGCTTTTTCAAAAAGCGAGTGTTGCTAGGCAAAGAAGGCCAAGACTCGCTTTTTGAAAAAGCGAGTGTGGCATTATGATCCGCGGTGTTTCAAAAAGCGAGTCTTAGGTTTCAAATTTTCTGAACCCTAAGACTCGCATTTTGAAAAAGCGTGATGGATTATACCACACTCGCTTTTTCAAAAAGCGAGTGGGTCGTTAATGGAATTAAAAAAAACAGGTCGTTTGTGGAAAAACTTTCATAAAAAGGGTCATTTTGGGAAAAAATTCTTACATAGACGAGCAAAACAGTGTATGTTCATAATCAGGACAGCATGACGGATCAGTACTAAAATAGTGATTCTGGGCTCTACAGAAATGCAAACCTAGATCCGTCGAATGATCTGGAAACTAGACATCCACACGATTCCAACGCATATAAATAAGTCACTTGCTAGTTCACAACAACACAACTCAAAACTGATTTGAATACAGGATTTATGTTCAGCCAGAAAACAGGGAAACAACTTCAAAAGTGAAAACACATCAAATAATTCCACGAAACATCTGGGGTATTCCCTTATAGGTATAGACTCAAAATAACAAATTTCATAATATTCCAGTAAGTATAGATCAGCCATAAAAAATAAGAAGCAACACGAAAACATAGTTTGACGAATCTGGAATATTACGAAAACTAGGATATCTCGCAATCAGTGAATCGAAATCCAATTCCGCCAAAACGATATGAAAATAGATAGATTTTACTAACTTTCATATTTCACAAATAATTTTCATACATAAGGAATTGTAGTGAAAACAGAGTCTTAACTGAACAACGCGCAAATTACAGCATGAGAAGATTTTAGAAAAGCGCATGAAACACCACATAAAACTTATCTTTAAAATTCATCAAAAATCTGGGTTGTCCCTAACATCATATAGAAACACTGACCAAAATATTAGATCAAGATATTGTGTATAGAATAGTTCTTGAAAATAATTTGTTAACAAAATTCAACCAAAATAGAATCTGGAATTGATCGACACGTCTGTACCAAAACACACATAACTCAGTCATACGAAATCCAAATCAAGTAAAACCAGTGGGGTTTGAAAATAGACAAAATTATCTAAAATTCATCTTTTATTTTGGAATCAAGATTCTGACTGTAGCATGGACGAAAACAGCAAATGAAACAGAACAAGCAGCAAATATAGATTTCACACCTCTAATCAAGAACATCATAACTTTCGCAATATTGATCTAAACACATCCAAACTTGAAATACAACATTCCAAACATCTAAACATCATGTTTTATGGTTACTAACATGTCCACACCTATTATTTTCACATGGGCATTCAATCAAACACAATTCATGCAAGCATTCACATACACGACTAAAAATAAGATTTGGGCAAAACCTAGGTTATCTCCTATCAAAATTGGTGTCATAAGTCATCTATGGCCAAATTATCACAATAGAGACAAAACCCATCAAGGAAAACACAAATTTTGGTTGTCTCTAGATCCAACTACACTATATGTGAACAATCTAATAAATTGTAGTACAAGTTACTTGCCTTAATTTGGAGATGAAGAACGATGCAAATCAAAAGTGGGAGCAAATCCCACGAACGAAAATCCACGAACGAATGAATCCAACCAAACTTGAGTGAAAACCTCCACACGAACAATTCCACCAAAAGAGAGATGATCCAAGATGGATGATAACAATAGTGGCTTGCGGGGTGGCACAAGCAAAGGGGAGGGAGGCCGGGGGTTATTAGGTGGAGGCTAAGGTTTAGGATTAGGGTTTAGGGAGAGAGAGATGAGAGATATATATATATAAGGGGATTAGGATTAATGGGTAATTAGGAGTAGTAGTAGGATTTGTTTAATGGGTATGGATAATGATTAATTTCATAGGATAACAAATAGGATTTAAATAAAATATCAAATCGAATGGATAAAGTAATAAATAAAAGTAGGATTATATATCAAAATATATATTGATCTACAAGATAGAAATTAATTGAAATACTACAAATACAAATATCAATAGAAATAGATTTTTAAATCAACAATCAAGAGTAAAAGATAAAATAACACGAATAACAAAAATAACAACAACAACAACAACAATAATAATAATAATAAGAGAAATAATAACAAAACTAGGAATTGTATTTCAATATAAAATTATAGAAAATAGTTACAATTTAGAATTTTTGATTGAAAACAGATTTTTAAAATAGAAGATCCAATAAAAATACATTTTGACAAAAGAACTTGAAAACCGAAAAAAAATAATTTGCGAAATTTTTTAAAATTACAGAAAATATATAAAAATACATTTTTAGGAAAACAGGGGTTACAACAACTGACCTTGCATGAGATTCATGCTGAAGGTATGAACTTTAAGTGAAAGTTTCCAAGTGGCATGTATAATTGAAAAATTACCACAAGGTTGGAAAGACTTCAAGAATTACCTAAAGCATAAGCGAAAAGAAATGGGCATTGAAGATCGCATTATTAGGCTTCGTATTGAAGAAGACAATAGAGGATCTGAAAAGGTTGGACTCGTCAGTCATGCAGCTAAGGCAAATGTAATGGAACATAAACAACGTTCCAACAAGTATAACAACAAGGGTCCCAAGTTGGGGCCTAAGGGAGGAATTCCAAGAAGCCAAAGTTTCAAGGCTAGTGCTTCAATTGTGACAAAATGGGTCACAAGTCTACTGAATGCCGACTTTCCAAGAAGAATAGGACAGAGAAGCAAACTTGATTCAAGGCACTGCTCAAGATGTTTCCGATATCAACCTCTCAGCTGTGATCTCAGAGGTGAATATGTTAGGTTCAAACCCGAAGGAATGGTGGATTGACACTGGAGCTACTCGACATGCGTGCTCCAACAGAAGTATGTTCTCCACTTTCGAACCATTAGAGAATGGGGAGAAGATGTTTATGGGGAACTCGGCTACTTTAGAAATCAAGAGCCAAGGCAAGGTGATCTTGAAGATGACTTCTGGAAAGGAACTGACTCTGAACAATATTGCATTTGTTCCTGAAATCCGTAAGAACCTGATATCTGGTTCGTTGCTTAATAACCACGGATTTCGTTTAGTGTTCGAGTCGAACAAATTTGTTTTGTCAAAAAGTGGAATGTATGTTGGTAGAGGGTATATGAGTGGTGGAATGTTTAAACTCAATGTAATGACCATGATCAAGAATATCAATAAACTAGCTCTTTTACTTATATACTTGAGTCTTCCAATTTATGGCATGGTAGACTAGGACATGTTAATTATGATACTTTGCGAAGACTAATTAACTTGAATCACATACCAACATTTCAAATTGATTCCAAACACAAGTGTGAAACTTGTGTTGAGGCAAAACTAACAAGATCATCGTTTAAAAGTGTTGAAAGAAACACCGAACCACTTGATCTAATTCACACTGATATTTGTGATTTGAAAATGATACAAACAAGAGGTGGTAATAAATATTTTATCACCTTCATTAATGATAGCACAAAATACTGCTATGTATATTTGCTTAAAAGTAAGGATGAAGCTATAGAGAAATTTGTTCTTTATAAAAATGAGGTTGAAAACCAACTCAATAAGAAAATTAAGGCGCTAAGAAGCGACCGAGGTGGAGAGTATGAATCGCCATTTGCTGACACATGTGCTAAGCATAGGATTATACATGAAACGATATTGCCTTATTCTCCTCAGTCCAACGGTGTTGCTGAGAGAAAAAATCGTACATTGAACGAAATGATAAATGCATGTTAATGAGTTCTGGTTTGCCACCAAACTTGTGGGGAAAAGCTATTCTTTCAGCTAACTACCTTTTGAATAAGGTGCCCACAAAGAAAGAAGAGAAAACTCCATATGAATTATGGAAATGAAGAAAGCCATCCTAAAATTACTTGCGAATGTGGGGATGTCTTGCTAAGGTGGCAGTACCTCCACCAAAGAAAGTGAAAATAGGACCAAAAACGGTTGATTGTATTTTCATTGGCTATGCACTTAACGGTAGTGCCCATCGGTTCTTGGTGTACAAATCCGATATCACTGAGATATCAAAGAACACGATAATGGAATCTAGAAATGCATTGTTCTTTGAAGATGTATTTCCATGTAAGTCAAAGGAGGAACCAAGTTCCTCCAAACGAACACATGAGACTATCAGTGAAGATAGTGAAGACCAAGATGAAGAAGTTGAGGAGGAACCTCGACGCAGTAAAAGAACAAGAATGGAAAAATCTTTTGGTCCTGATTTCTTGACTTTTATGCTTGAAGGAGAACCCCAAACCTTCAAGAAAGCGGTGAATTCTAGTGATGGTCCTCAATGGAAAGAAGCCATTAAGAGTGAAATTGATTCTATCTTGCAAAATCATACTTGGGAACTAGTAGATCTTCCACCGGGTAGTAAACCTTTAGGTTCCAAGTGGATCTTCAAGAGAAAAATGAAACTTGATGGATCAATTGATAAATACAAGGCAAGACTTGTAATTAAAGGTTATAAACAAAAGGAAGGTCTTGATTACTTTGATACATATTCTCCTGTGACGAGAATAAATTTCATTAGGATGGTACTTGCAGTAGCAGCTCTGCGCAATCTTGAAGTACATCAAATGGATGTAAAATCAGCTTTTCTTAATGGAGATTTAGATGAAATCTATATGGAACAACCTGAGGGTTTTTCGGCTCCAGGACATGAAAAGAAAGTGTGTAAACTGGTGAAGTCATTATATGGCTTGAAACAAGCTCCAAAGCAGTGGCATGAGAAATTTGATAACGTCATGATGACCAATGATTTCAAGATTAATGAATGTGACAAATGTGTATATGTCAAAGACACAGAAAATAGATGTCATTATATGTTTGTATATAGATGACATGCTTATTATTGGAAGCAATGATCAGATGAGTAAATCTGTTAAAAACATGTTGAACTCAAGGTTTGACATGAAAGACATGGGACTAGCTGATGTTATATTGGGAATTAAAATCACAAGAACATCAGACGAGCTTATTTTAAGCCAGTCACATTATGTTGACAATATTTTTGGAAAATTTGATAAAGATAATTCTAGAACTACCAAAACTCCAATAGATCTGACTTTACATTTATCCAAGATTAAAGGTGAGTATTTCTCAAGTAGAATACTCTAGAATCATAGGCAGTCTAATGTACTTAATGAGTTGTACAAGGCCAGACATAGCCTATGTAGTGAGTAAACTAAGTAGATATACGAGTAATCCTGGAAGCGCGCATTGGCAAGCAATTACAAGAGTACTGAAGTACTTGCGTTTTACTCGTAACTACGGGCTGCACTATACGAGATACCCGGTTGTACTTGAAGGATACAGTGATGCGAACTGGATATCGAGTGATAATTCAAAATCCACTAGTGGCTATGTGTTTACACTAGGTGGTGCAGCAGTTTCTTGGAAATCCTCGAAACAAACCGTGATCGCTAAATCCACGATGGAATCTGAATTTATCGCACTGGACAAATGTGGGAAATAGGCTGAATGGTTACGCCACTTTCTTGAGGATATTCCAAGGTGGACGAAGCCTGTGCCTCCAATCTGTATACATTCAGATAGTCAATCTGTAATTTGTAGAGCACATAGCAATATGTATAATGGTAAATCTAGACATATTCGTCGAAGACATAATACCATTAGACAACTACTCTCTACTGGGGTTATCTTTGTGGACTATGTAAAGTCAAAGGATAACATTGCGGATCCGCTAACCAAAGGGTTAAACAGAGAGTTAGTTGATAAATCATCGAGGGAAATCATGAATAAGTCGATACAATGAACACCCAACCTAGCTGACTGGAGATCCCAAGATCTAGGTTCAAAGGGACAACTAAATTGTAAAGACCAAGTTAGATCACTGGGGATTTTTCCATGTCCATTCCAATGATGAAACAGTGATGCCCGTAAGGTAACAGGTTAAGCTAGGCTTTTAATGATTCTTATGAGTTGGATATCCGAGCAGAGTAATGCGGGTTACTCTTAGGTAAGAAATCATCTATGTAAGAGGGAAGAAGAGCCGCTTCGAAGGGAATAATATAGTGCAATATTCCTGTTAAACTCTTGCAGAACTAGGCGTATGTTCATGGCCAAAACGAACATAACAGTGAGAACTAAAAATGCGTTAGGAAGATTTCTGTGTGAGATATGTCATCGTTTACACAAATGACCAAATAGTTCAAGGACATCGTGTCTACTGTTTAGTTAGTAAAGTAAACATATTTTCATAAGGAAAGGTCCAAAGGGTAACACCTACTTATCCTATGCAGGAATCAACCATTGAATTCTATCACCAAGTTTGTCGTGTCAGTCTGTCGTGTCTGTGGTCGTCAATTTTCATTCATGTGGGGATTGTTAGAAAATGGGTGTTTTATACACCATTTACGAACTGATTTTTGAGCAATTTTTTGAGTAAGATCCACAATGAATTATTGAGAGATCTTGATTGATTTGTGTTCTCCTTCGTAAGTAGATCAAAATCATATATTGGTTTGCTAAAAATGGTTAAGGGGTGAATGAGAAATTGTCTCTCAAAGTGAGACGTTTTCATTCTTGAAATGGGTTAAGGGAACATAGTCCCACAACGGAAAAATCAAAGAAAATAGAAGATATATAGCAACCTCCTTCTAAGCATTGTCAGATAGCTAGAAGAGAGGCTCTCTCGCGTGCGCAGGTGGGTGCAAATCTCGGACCGTATTACATGCGACTTGTGTGCGCCCGCACGATCTGCGGACACGAATGCCTGACCGACTTTGACCCCACCCCGTACAGAGCCACTTTTTGCTACAGTTTTGATTTTTTTTTGTAACGGCTGAAATGAATGCAGAAACGGTTCTGTCTGTCGTTTCAGTGCTGTATTGAATGTTTTATCTATCGTTACACTGAAGGCATTCAAAAGCAATGATTGATGTCTGCCGTTACAGTGCCGGCATTCAATTGAGTGTGCCGTTACACTGAAAGCATTCAAAGCCTTGTCTGCCGTTACAGTATTAACCCTGGCTCTATAAATAGATTTCTCCCCTCTCATTTCTTCCCTGCACAACAGAAAACTTCTTTCTTCCTCCTCTTTGTCCTGTTCGTTTTTCCACTCCTGCTGTTTTGGTAAGTCGGTAATAGGATTTTGCCGCTGCTGCTCAGTTCGAGAGTGCTACATGGTGCCTACGTGAACACTCTGGTCGTTGTATCCTGGGAGACAGACACCTTCGTTCATTCCAGCAACCGGAAGAGGCGAAATCTGTTTTAAGGATACTGTGTGATACACAGGCCTCGACATCTCAACTTGTAATTCTGAAATTGATTTCTGTAAGTTGTTAATTATTTATTTTTATTTCTTTTCGGGTTTTCTTCCTCCTTTCTCCTTCTCTGTATTCTGTGCTTCTTAATCAAATTGAGTTTATTGTAAAAGAATTTCTGTAATACCAGGAAATAGAGAAGAATTTGCACTGCATTAGTCCAGGAAGTGTGCAACAAAAGTTGTGGTCGACTTGAGAAATTTCCTTCACATTTTTGTGGTTGAAGCTGAACTCACAGATGCTATTGAGAGTTGACCATTAATTGGACTTGTGCTATCCCATTTCTGCATTTAACTTCTCAGCGTTTCACCTTGAAATTCAGATGTTCTTTTTTGCCATTTTTGATGCAAGTTATGTAGATATTGTAGCCTTCTAGGCTATGAAGCACGGATACTTCACGGGGGGTGCCGTCCCCGTATCTTGTACGTATCCAATACGGGATACGGCCAGATATGTACAGAATACGGCTAAAACCTGTCCTGCATTTTTTTATTAAATAGATACGGTGGGGATACGCGGCAGACACGGTGGGGATACGTCGGACGGCTGGGATACAGCTCGGGGTTAAAATTGTTAGAATGAAATAATGGACGTGCCTTTGTTATATTTTCAGACTTGCCCCACTATTTGATTTGTCTGCTTATGTTATATTGCTGATGAACTTGTTTTGTTTACTTATATTATTGCTTATGCTTATGAACAATTATTGTAGCCTTTATGAATTATCTTATTTATGTTTAACGAATGATATTTACCATTTCCTTATTAACAAGAGATATTATTTAGTTATGCATAATTATATATATATATACACACACACACACACACACACACACACACACACACAGCCGTATCCCCGTCGTATCTCGTACCCTACTTTTTTGAAAATTGTCGTATCCCCCCGTACCCGTGTCCCCGTACGCGTATTGCCGTACTCGTAACGGTGCTTCATAGCTTCTAGGTATTTCATGTACCAAGGCACTTTCATAAAGTGTTAAATGTTGGTACTTGTTAGGGTTTCGAGTGATATTTATGTAAGTACTAGATTTGCCGGTGGGCACGTGCCTTCGGCACATCTTCGGAACGTCTTCGGAACGATACAAAACACGAAAAGCTTGTAAACAGCAAAACAACAATTATGTAGCTCAAGTTTGAATAGTATGACAATAAGTAGTTGTAAATAAAAGTCCATGTTTCCATTAGTATATATTGAAAAATAATTATAAATGAGGGTATAAAATCTAACTTCTTAGAACTTTAAGTGTGGAGTTGAAGAGATATTTACTATTTTCAATATAACATGTGCAAAAAAAACATTAAAATTCTGAAAATCTAAATTTCTAAGTAAATATAGAAAGAATGGGAGAGAGAGATTGGAAGAGAGAGAAAGAGAGAAATATGAAAAAGTGAAAAAGTGAAGAGAGAAGAAAGAGATGGTAATAGGGGGGGGGGGGGGGGGGGGGGGATTTGGTTTATTGTCTTTGAAATGCTCTTTAGGTATAGTTTTGTAGGGTTTTGAGAGGTGAGTCTCGCTCTTTTGCCTCTCAAGTTTTGGAGAACAATGTAATGTATACTCTCCCTTTCCCATTGTATTTCATCACCCATTTCAGTAGGTGTTCATATCAAACATCAATTTCTTTATATGCTTTACTTTTCATATTAATCTTTCCATTTTGCTTGTAATGGTTGGACTTTTTGATATTTACAGTTGAGACTTGAGAGTATTCTGTTTGTGTTATCAGGTATGTGCTCTCTTGGGGTCAAATCTGATGTACTTGTTTGCCTTGTCAGATTGCACCAGTCCTGTTTTGGTGTAACAATCAGGAAGTCTTTCCTTTGACTAGGAGAAAGTTTGGATGATGACGATTATGATTCTTGAATGTTTTTAATGACTTCCTAGTTTTTAATCGTTAGCATTGCCGTGTTCTTGCAGGGATGAGAAAGATAAACTTGCAGATTGTGGAGCTGATGGTCGTATCTGTGTCCTTGACACGAGATTGCCACAACCTTGCACATTAACCATTGAATCCCAGCATTCCACAGGGATCAACACCATCGAGTGGTCGAATACAAGCAAATTTGTTCTTCTTTCTGCTAGTAAAGACCCGGCATTACTTTTATACGATATCAGAAGTCCTGCTGAACCAGTTCATGCCTTCCGAAACCATGTTGTATCAAATTCTTCAACATGTTATAGAATCTACAGACCCACATTTGTTGATGGTGGAAAGGCAATTGCTACACCTGGGCAAGGATCGAAAAAGTTATCGCTGTATAGTGCCGAGAAAGGAACACTTATAAGCCAAGGGATGATCGGATATGATGCTAATTTGGTTAGGTCTACAGGTTTTGGTGAACAAGAAACACTTTGGGTAGCTGGAAAGCAAATCAACCAGTTGCGTCGCTTGATGAATCCTCTGATGAAAGACAATTTTTTTGGTTAAATTTTTGATATTAAATTGAAATCAAAGTAGTTTTGTAACAGATGAATTATAACTACTATCAGATTACAGATCATTGTGTTTGTTTTTAAACAATGGAAGTGAAGTCATGGAATGATACACTGTTTGCACGGCTTTTTACAGCTCCTATTTAAGTAACCAGATTCATAGCATATGCTTTCGAAGTGTAGCACATGCTTTCGAAGTGTTAAAAAAGAACGATTGCTGGTATTGGTTCAGTATATGATGAACAGTGGATCCTTTTAAAAAACAAATAGGCCAATAAGATTCTCATATCAGGTATAAGAAAATTATATGAATGAGTAAAATTTATTTAGATGTAAATCTCTTAACTGATGGTCATGATTTAATGACAACTATATACCTAGTAAATATGACGTAACGATAGCGTGATCCTTGCATATCCAGCAACTTTTGAAAGTTGTTACTGTTTTTTTTATTCGATCAAGTAACTTCCATTGTTTATATCAAGTATCTGAGTGCCAATGATAAACCTCACAAAAGTAAATGGGGCTGGTAACTGATAGAGTCATTACTAGGATTTCTCATACATTGAGAGACTGCTAATCGGGGACAAGTTTGGTCTCATATCAAACAACAAACACAAGTTATAACAATTCCTAATTTGACAACTTAAAATAAATGCATAAAATAAAGAGATAGAGTTAAAGAAAATAAACAGAATAAGCACACAAGAACAATGATATAACGTTGTTACTAATCAGCTTCAGCAATACAACAACAATTGGTGTAAATCACCCTCGGAGAGGTGAATATGGTGATTGTGTGAAAATTAAAATTTTAAAATAAATGCGTAAAGTAAGGAGATAGAGTTAGAGAAAACAAATATAGTAAGCATGCAGGACACAACGATATAATGTGGTTTGATTCCTAGGTCTACGTCCATATTTGTAGTAATTCTCTGCCGCAAACGTTCCACTATACTTAAAAACCATGTACAGCGAGTTCTCAGTATTCAGGCTGAGAGTCTTATTACACCCACTTGACTTCTATGCATAAGTTCCGTTAAATCGCCTCTTATTGAAGCGAAAAAATGAAAAATAGTAAGATCGACGTCTTGACTAAGAAAACAATAAAAGCTCACACACTCTTGACCGTTGAGAAAGTATCGAGTTCAGAAGAATTAGAGTTAAAGGAGATGAAGAATTGTCACGCCCCGCTTCCCATTATACAGGAACACAGACGTGTAGCTGAGGCCTAGCGAATGATATAAGTATGACAACTTATATCATCCATAAGCTGTACAATACCAGTCAACTCAACAATACAATAATAATCATACAAACCAGAATATAATGCAATAACCGATATCTGAGAAACAAGAACTTACCAAATAGCTAGCGAATATGCAATGCAATAATAGCTCGACGAGTTCTTTCAGTAACCCATCGTCTGTACCTGTATAACATAACTCAAAAGACAGATGGTATGAATACCCGTTAGAGCAAGCTACGGGCCGCAAGTAGTACAAGTAAAATGGGAACGCGAACAAAATATAACAGGAAAAACAATAAGAACTGGGAAGTTAAATACAAAACAAACATGATAACGAAAAACTATATATATAACAAGAAGAAAACAAGAACTGATCAAGTCTCAAATATAACTAATCGGGAACAAAGAATCATGTAACAGGAAGCATGTTGCGTAAACATAAATCTTATAAATTATAAACATGTAACATGTAACTTGTAAACAGGAGTCATGTAATCTTGTAAACCGGAATCATGTAAACATGTATCAGGTAACATGTAATCTTGTAACAGGTATATGCAGTGCTCAGTGTCAACTTAAGTTAATTATTTAATCAATCCGAGCTAATGTACGCTGTAATCCCTATTTTTCATTTTATATATTTTGGAGTATATTTTCATTTTTGTGTATTTTATCTCTCTTATATTTTTCTGAACCGTATATTGGATTTGTTTTCAATATATATTCATTTTATTTCATTTTGAGCTCCTTGTGTTTGATTGATTGTCTCTTTCGTCTCGTTTTTTGTTATTTTGATCTTTTCCTTATTTTTGGCATCGTTATCTTTATTTTATCTTTTTCTTGGTGTTATGGTGGTACTTTGGTTGTATATACCTTTTCCCATTATTTTATCCCCTAATAAGATTTTCCAAAGCCAAAAATCCCAATCCTAATGGCATTCCTATTGTTATTTGACCTAAAATCCAAAGCCCATTTGTATACCTATTACTAGTACCTAATACCCACAACCCATTAACCCACATTTAAACCCCTGTATATAACCCCCCTAATCCTTAAACCCTAACCCTAACCTTAACTCTATTTTCCCCTCCTTAAGCAACCAGCCTCCATCCCCCTACCTCTCTCTCCCTCCTGGCTGCATACCACCCGAGCCCAACCCCACACCAAAGCCGACCACCTCCCTTACTCCGGCCACCTCCCATCTGGCCGAGCACCATCATCCCCACCTTCGGCCTACACACAAACCCGATACTCCATCCCCTTGCCTAGTCGACACCTCACCACACTAGCAACAATCAACTCGTGCATCAATCCCTTGAACTCATTCTCTTCGTGGTGTTCTCAAAGTGGGTGCTTGCCACTTTGATCGTTGTTTCAAGGAAATTCGTTCGTGTGGAGATTTCGCTCGTTTGCTTGGATTCATTGCTTGTAGTGGATTTCGTTCGTGGGTTTTGCTTCTCTTCGTGTTTGCATCGTTCTTCATCCCCAAATTAAGGCAAGTAAATTGTACTCCAATTTATTTATTTGATACAAGTCAAAAAGTTTACCTATAGTGTAGTTGGATCTAGAGACAACCTTAGATTGTGTTTTCCTTGATAGGTTTTATCTCTATTGTGATAATTTGGCCATAGATGACTTATGACACAAATCTTGATATGAAATAACCTAGTATTTGCCCGTTCTTGATTTCTAATCAGGTATGTGAAATTTTGTGTGAAATTGTGTTTTGATTGAGACTCATATGATATGTTTGGTATGGATGTGTTAATAACCCTAAATCATGATGTTTAGACACTTGGTAGGTTGTATTTCAAGTTTGGAAGTGTTTGGATCAATATTGTTGAATCTATGGTGTTTTTGTTCTTAAGGGTGAAATCTGTATTTTCTGGATGTTCTGTATTGTTTGCTATTTTCGACTATGCTACATTCAGTATATTGATTTCGGTATAAAATATGAGTTTTATATAATTTCGTCTATTTTCAAACCCCTCTGACCTTGCTTGATTTTGTTTTCGTATGACTGAGTTATGGCGGTTTTATTACCGAGGTGTCGACCTTTTCCAGATTCTGTTTTTGGGTAATTATGATGACAAACTATTTTCAAGAACTATTCTATACAAATTATTTTGATTTGAAACTTTGGACAGTATTTCTTTATTGAGTTAGGGATTACCCAGAATTTTGGTGAATTTTATTGATAAGTTTTATGTGATGTTTCATGCTCGTTTCTAAAATCTACTCGTGCTGTATTTTGCTCGCTGTTCTGTAAAGAATCCTATTTTTACTATGATTCCTTATACTGTATGAAAAATATTTGTGAAATGTGAAAGTTAGTAAGTTTTATCTATTTTTATATCCCTTTGGTGGAATTGGTTTTCGTTTCACTGGTTGCAAGATATCTTAGTTTTTTGTACGGTAGTGTTGGGATTTCCAGATTTGCTAAACTATGTTTTCTAGATGCTTTCGTATTTTTGATGACTGATCTATTCTTACTGGAATATTATAAAATTTTATATTTTGATACTATACATATAGGGAAATACCCCAGATGTTTCCTGAATTTATTTGAGAGGTTTTGACGTGGTTTTTCTGACTGAGAATTTGTTTTTCTGATTTCTGACTGAACATGTTTTCTATCTTCGAACCTGTTTTGAGTTATGATGTTGTGAAATACTATGTGAATTATTTATATTCGTTGGATTCGTGTGGAAGTCTAGTTTCCAGATTCTTCGACGGATCCAGATTTGCATTTATGTAGCGACAAGAATCACTATTTTAGTACTGTACTGTCATGCTGTCCTAAATATGAACATACATTGTTTTGCTCGTTTATGTGACTGTATATCATCTATGCATACTTATTTGTTTCCTTGAATCTAATAATGATTATAACTTAATTTGACACTATTTAATACATATTCATGCCTGTTTGATGACCATAATAAAAGTAACCAAGCCGGAGTTTATGGGAAAGATCTAGTAGTAGGAAAGCATAGAAATGTGTACTTAGAAGGGGGCCCGTATTTCTCATATGATTATCTGTTATCTGACCTTGTCTACATTACTTCTTATATGAAGGTGTAGAGGAGAAGAGAACCACTAGGTTCTATCTGTCTGTCTGGATCTGTTATCTGACCCTGTCTACATTACTTCTTCTAGAAAGGTGTAGAGAAGAAGAGAACCACTATGTTCTATCTGTCTGATCTGATTATCTGATATCTATCTGAACCCTGAGTACACGGTCCTATATGGTCCCCTACGAAATCTACAAACGTAACTGTTTTGAATGTAGCAACCATGTGATAAAAAGATGGCACATGAAGTGCTACCTAGTTAGTAATTAATACAAGACTTATAAAAATTTGAATCTGTATCTGTATATGAAATCTGAATCTGAATCTGCATCTGTTATCTGATTATCTGATTATCTGTTATCTGTCTGACACTACCATGTGACACAATTACTTGACACTATCTGTATATCTGTTTGCATACTATCTGACACTTGACACTTAACACTTGGCACATGTTAGTATACCATGCTAGTTGATTCTGCCATACCATGCTAGATCTGTTTCTGCTATTAATTAGATCTGTTAGTTTTCCCCATGTGCTTGTATCCTACATTATTTGTGACCCACAACTTACAATTGATGGGTACTTATTTTCTTCTTTTCTCCTTCTCCTGCAAATTTAGTAATTGTAGATCAGGATGGACGACTGCCAGATGGTATTGGCGAGATGATGTATTAGTATTGGGATTTTGCTTTATTATTATTATTATTAATTGTTGCTTGAACATTGAATAAAAGTGTATTTGATTTCTTGCATATCTATTTTGTATTTGGGCGATGTGACCCAGGATATTTGTTTTTGTCTAGACTATGATTTATTTGAGGATATTGTATTTGGTTTCAAGTAAATTTCTGTTGGTGTTTTGTTTCAATTATGCATGTCGGTTGATACTTTTGCTTCCGACTCTGATTATTTCTGTGATGTGTTGCAAAGATTCTTGAATAGCTTATGGATGATGAAAATCATTCGCTGGGCTTTTGTTACGTATCCGTATTTCGTATTCTTTTTGGGAAGCGAGGCGTGCTAGGGTTTTTAGTGGTATCAGAGCACCAGGTTTGGCT